>JAHRHJ020003374.1:0-186398 GCA_019776745.2 Taxus chinensis
GAACTCACCAAGAAGGATGAATTGAGATCCCAAAGATCACTAGTTATAATATCAAGAGAGTAAGTGATTTGAGTGAAAGAGGGGAGGCTACTATTCAATGGGAGAATGATTTAGTTTCTAGAAGTGAATTTATAATCATATAATTTGTAAAAAGGTATTCCCATATCTTTGAAAAGGTGGAAAAAACCCATGAATTAATGGATAAATATGAGGCTGACTAGTCATTATGGCATGATATATTACCTAAAATGGGGGTTATCAAGAACTTGGATGATGAGATATCTACTAAAGATAGTAGTGTATAGCTTCATTCTATGGGTAGTCAGCATGACTATTACAACATGACAAAGGTAACAGTGGAGATTTTGGAAAACTCTTTCAAAGTCCTTGATAAATTGAGACATAAAAAACATATTATATAAATCATCTTCATGATCTGATAGATAGAATGATTGGGAAAAATAGTGGAGAGAAAATTAGAATGGAAAGCACCAAAAAATGTGATCAGTATTTTTAGGGAATATGCTATGGGTAAACTAGGAGAGCCAAAAATAATAATTTATCTCTCATGAATGACTACAAAGGTGTTAAATGAAAAATTTATAAAGTGGTAAAGAAGATGAAGACATCAAGATCAGTCTTCAATGAGATTGATGAAGTGAGTATGAAACACGAAGTAATTTTCAATTACCACTCGGGACCCGACGAAGAAATTGTAACTCAAATGTTTGAAAGGTATCATGCCTATAAGAATAGGGTGGGAGAAAGCTCAAGTCAAATCCCTTGAAAAAGGCCATAACAAGTAAAAATAAGGACAAAGTTCATAATAAATAAAAGAATATATTTTCTAGCTACTCCAGATGTCATGACATGTTTTCACTCAACCCAATTAGAAGAAAATAGCAATATTTTCAGTTAGCAGATATTTCCTTGGCAGATTTTGAATTATGGGGAGAGAGGATTCAAGGGGATTTATAAAAGGATGTTTTTGGGGGAAATAATAGAAAAAATAATTATAAGTATGAGGGGTTTTTCCTCATACTAGGTGGGTTTTCTAAATATTTTACAAAAGACAAGAATTAATATATTTTACTGTGACACTACTTATTTGTTTCCTATAAATACATTTTAATTTTTATACTCTTTCATATTCAGGTGTTAATATGATTACAATGTATAGTCATTAATAGGCATTGAGATCAATCGTTGTCTTGTTCCCTTGTCAATAATTTGGTGGATTTTAAAATGAATTTTTTTTAACTATGGGTTTGGTTTTTATGTTCTTGATTTTGAGTACTGAATACTTTGTTGATCAATTAAATTTTCCACAAAAATTTTGTGTTTCTTGCTTCTATGAAATACACTAGGCATGTCTTTAGTGATTAAGCTTTGGTCGTTTGTTTAATATTTTTTGTGAGATTTTACTTAACAATATTCAATGTAATTATAAAATCCTTTCTGAAATCATTTTTTTGATGGATTTTTGTAAGCTTTTGTGTGTATCTTAAGCATGTGATATTGGGAGAAAGAAATGCTTCATTAGAATATTTGCATGAACCTTTGGCCTAAAATATTTTGAGGATTGTGTGAAATATTTTTCTTAATTAAGTATCAATGAATGAAAATCTTTCTTTAAGTGGAAATTGTGATGTGTTGATGCAAAATCACAGCACCCCTGGATGTTGATCAAATTTCTAGGTTGATCATGCTCGCATCCAATGTGATTGCAAAACATGGAATCCTTTCTCCAAGTGTGGGACTTGCAAGAATGAGAAAGGAATCTTTAGAGAAGGCTGGTTCCTATTCCTCTGTTCAGATGCACACAAAAAACGTAGAGGGTTTACTCAAAACCTAATCTAACGTACCAAGGAGACAGGGTAAGAAGATGCATAAAAATAAACCTAAGCTAATAGAGGTGATGCACCGAGGAATGAAGAAAATCTATCTTGCCAATAAACACAAACCATTCAAATGTGATGCAAGATCATGCACAGATAACAAAATTTGCAGTGAAAGACCAGGAGGATGCAAATGAACATAGAGAGGGTTGAGAATCATCCATAGACATGCATTACTTGCTCCAAGGATTGATACAATACACTACAAAATGCCAAGAGGCAGAGTCACGTTACAGTTTCAAATGGGAGGTTCGAACTCCACAAATTCACCTGATAAGGAGAAGAAGGGAGGAGCAAAACAGGAATGTTCGACCCTTAGAAAGAAGCCCCTCTTTACAATATATAGGAAGAATGAGAGAGGGAAGAGAGAGGAAAGTCAGATCTACCCCAACCACTTCTACGTTGCATTTAAATCATCTCATTATGGCAGAAGTGGTGAATCCTGGAAAAACGACGGACTGTCTAGTAGAAACGGTGAACTGTTTATTGCATTAAAGCTGGTTGTTAAAATGTCAGTTCTGTCTATTATTACGTGCTAGACGCGTTTCTCAATTTTCTAACTCCAAACTGAACCAAAATGCAATATTGACCCCAGAATCGTGCAGAGAATTTTTCCATCTTTCCATTGATATAAAGAATGCGAAAATCCGAGCTCTGGATCGAAAGATATGGTGATTTGAAGATTTTAGGGAAAAAACAGGCCAAAACAGATTTTGAATTTTTTCCTGCGCTCTGCCACTTGGATGACACGTGTCAGGCTCTGATTCATTTGCGGGTTCATCCTCTGAAAATTCCTTTCGGGCCTTTAAACTTGGACACGTGGCACTATTTTATTGGTTCGGGCCTGAGGAGTGCATTTCTTCCTTCTGACATGTGGCATGTTTTGATTCGTTGGCGGCTCTTTCGGCTCTTCGCATCCCTTGCATCCCTTTGGCCCGGCTGTCCCAAACTGCCTGGGACAAAATTCTCTAAACCGCCTGATTCGGGCCTCCTTGTTCCTATTTGTGGCGAAGACACGTGGCAAGATTTCATTCGCTCTCGGCTCCTTCGGCTTTTCACGTCCCGCGCGTACTTTTGGCCTGGATGTCCCAAACGAAAGTCTTCTGTTTCGGCCAAACCGGCCGGTTCACGTCCTCCGCATACTCTTGTCCCAACTGTCCCAGACTGCCTGGGACAAATATCTCCAAACCGCCCGAAATGGACTGACTTGCGCCAAACCAGCCGATCTGTGTCCTTCAGGTACTTTTGGCCTGGATGTCCCTAACTGAGTGAAACAAGACTTAAAGACAATTTTCTTCATTTTTTCGGCTGGTTCAGCTTTTTGCGCCCTGCGCGTCCCGATGTCCCAACTGTCCCAGATGCTGCGCAGACCGCATAGCGGCCTTTCAGCCGATTCCCGCCCCAACGTCCCAACTGTCCCAAGTGTTGCATGGACTAGGACTTAGCTGATTTTCTTGCTTTTTTCGGCCCCAAGCTTGGTACGAAGAACCTCAGTTCAACCCGAACCCTTCAGACCCGAAATGCTTCAAAACACTCATGTAACCTTATTTTTTGCATTTCTTCCATTTTCTCAACCTGTTGGGATTCCTTCTTGGACAGGAGAGTTAGAAAGAACCTGAGGGGACCCCAGAAACATGATTTTGGGCCTTAATCAATTTATTTTCCTGGGACTGAATAATTTGATGCATGTTATCAAAATTACCTTGGGGGGGTGAATTTTGGATAACAATTTTGGTGACTCAGCGGGGTTATCCACCTGCTAGATGAATGATCAGTAGCTTGAAGCAATCCATTTGGCGTGGAGTCAAGAGTAGTAGCCTGCAAACTGATCTGAACTTTGAAAACCTCCTGATACTGCAACTCATTCTTTGAGAGCACTATGAACTTTAGAAATTCAACCTGAGAGTGACAAAACCTGTGCCAAAGCACTTAAGGGAAAATAAACCTAACTACAACAAGACAATGTGCATACACACTTAGAGGAACTGAAATCTAGGCTAATATTTACAAGGGTAAACCTTTTCCTTTTTAGTAGCAATGTTTAAGATAGATTCCATTAACTGGAATCGGGAGTTCTTCTCCATCCAATGCAGACAATTGGAAGGCATTACCACTTTTACATCTCGTGACCATGTAGGGGCCGCTCCAAATGGCATAAAACTTGGAATGCCTTCCAGGTTTCGCCTGATCTGCATCCCATTTCAGAACTAGGTCCCCCTCCTGGAAGGTCCTTGCTCCTGCCTTCTTGTCAAACCATCTTTTTACTAAGATCTGATCCTTTTCAATCATCAGAACTGCATGTTTTCTTATTTCTTCCAATTCCGTTAACTCTACGTACCTGGCCTCCATTGGTTTGAACTCAGACAACTCCAACTGCTTCGTGAGCTCCAATGCTAGAAATTCTAATGATATAGGCAATACTTCCTCTTTCCCATAGACCAATTTGTAGGGAGAACTACCTGTAGACCTCTTTGGTGTTATCCTGTCAGCTCGTAATGCTAATTTTAGCTTGGTATGCCATGTCCTTTGGTTTTCATCCAGAGTTCTTCTGATGATCCTTAGTAACTTTTTGTTCGTGGACTCTCCCTGTCCATTACCCTGTGGGTAATAATTTGAAGAGGTGCTCAAATAGATTCCATTCTTGACAGCCCATTCTGTAATCTTGGAACCTATGAATGCTAATGCATTATCTGATATGATAGTGGCCGACACATCGAACCTGGTCACTATTTCTTCATAAAAGACCAATATGTTAGACTCACTTGCTTCTTTGAGCGCTATTGCTTCGGTCCACTTGGTGAAATAGTCCGTCGCCGTGAGAATCCACTTGTGGCCTTGGCTTGAGTTTGGGTTGATGACCCCGACGAAGTCCAATCCCCATTGCATAAATGGTTGGTCAACCAAAATTGGGTGCAATGGAAGTGCTGCTAGTCTTTCTTTTCCCGTGAAGAGTGCACATTTCTTATCCATGTATAACAGTCACTGAACACTGTGGGCCAGTAATACCCTGCTTTCATTATCTTGAGAGCTGTTACTCATGGGGTGAAATGTCCTCTGAAATCTCCATCGTGAAAATCTCGTAACACCCTCTCAATTTGACCTGTCCCAATGCAGCTCAATAGAACTCCATTGATGTCTTTTTTAAACAAAACACCATCAACAAACACATATGGGATGGCTTGTAATCTGAAGTATCTCCTCTTTGCTTTTCTCATTTCTGGAGGGCATAAGCCTGTCTGTAGGAAGTGTATCATATTCTGAGTCCAACAGGGAGTGGGCACATCATCATTTTCCTGTTCTTGACCATCCTGTAGCACCAAGACAGCTTCTTTCCCATTACCTGCTTCAACTTGCTGACTCAAGGCTAGTTGTTCGCATAGTCCCTTCCCACGTACTAGTTTGGTCACCTTAATCTCGATGTCATATTCCATGACACGGGTTATCCATCCTGCACGTTTCTCATTCATATCCTTGTTTAGAAGGAAGTCCTTGACTCCCACATGAGAGACCAATAATTGGATCTTGTTGTTTGAGACTAGGTGCTTGAATTTCTTTAAACTCCTGATCACTGCAAGTACATGCTTTCAATGAAAGAGTACCTAGTTTCGTATTCCTCCAAGCCTTGACTGAAGAAAAGCAACTGGGTTGTTCTAATCCTTCTTTGTTTGTTGTGCCAGGATTGCAGAAATTATGTCTCCACACCAAAGGCGTATAACATGAAACCCTTGGAGAAGTCTGGATTGACGGAGTGGAGCTTGAGATATAGCCTCTTTTATTGCCTCAAAACTTGCCTTGCCTTCAGATGTCCACTTAAATGCCATGCTCTTTTTAACATCAACGTTATTGGCTTACGAGAGCTGTAAAGTTTGGAACAAACCTGCAGACAAAATTGATCCTTCCCAAGAAGCTTTGAAGAGCCTTCTTGTGACTTGGCAATGGCAACGCTCGAATTGCTTCATCTCTTTCTGGGTCAATCGTCAATACCTCCTTTGAAACAATATGGCCTAGAAGTTTTCCCTCATGAGCCAGGAATATGCATTTTTTAGGATTCAATGATACCCCAAATTTTCTACACCTCTGAAATACCTGCCTCAGATGAAAGAGGTGATCCACTACATTTTTGGAGAATATAGTGATGTCATCAAGATATATAAAAACTATTTTATTGATCAACCCTTTGAATTCCATATCCATTGCCCTTTGGAAAGTGGCTCCAACATTCAATAGGCCAAATGGCATCTTCTTGTAGGCATATGTGCCCCATTTTGTAGTGAAGGCCATCTTGAATTGATCTTCTTCCTTCACCATTATCTGATTATAGCCTGAATATCCATCTACCAATGAAAACCTTTCTGAACCAGCTACAACCTGCAATATTTGCTCCATGGAAGGGAGTGGGTAATGGTCCTTGAGAGAGGCTCTATTCAAGTCTCTACAGTCAACATGCAATCTGATCTCCCCACTCTTCTTTCTGACTGTAACTAAGTTGGCAACCCAACTAGAATGCTTGATTGGGAATATGATTCTTGACTCAATCAGCTTGTCCAATTCTTTCCTCATGAGAGGCTCCATGTGTGGATTGACTGGTCCTTGTTTCTGCCTAACAGGCTTAGTATTTGGATCCAATTCGATGGTATGCTGAGCTAAGTTGGGATTGAAACCTTTCAAGTCTTCATATCTCCAAGCAAACACATCAGGGAACACTTGACATAGCTGTATGAACTCATACCTTTCTTGTTCAGTTGTCATCCTTCCAATTTGCAATGGTTTGTTCTCTTCCACCAAGATGGATACTGAATCCTCTCTCTTGACCTGAATGTTTGCTTTCTCCTTCCTAAACTGATCATTGGGATTAAAAATGGACTCCAAAGTGATAAGTCCTTTAGGCAGCTTGTTAGTTCTCAGTTGTACCACTTGGTCACCATACTGTTGTTCCAATTTTTCTTGATTCTTGGCTGAGAACTCAGCTTCTTCTTGCAAGAAATGGATGATTTGCTAGTCATTCTCAAACACTTACCAACTGACATTTTTATCTGGCACTGAAGGCCTCACAATCACGTGGATGTTTGGCTGTACCTTGTCTTGTTGAATGCTTTCCACAATGTCAAAGGCTGCCCCTACTACTGCAAGCTTTTTAGCAGCCAGATTCTCTTTCCTAGGAATGGATTTGATGCCAAAACCCTCAAAATATTCCATGAGGTCCCACACCCTGTTCTTATAACACTTGAGTAGATCATTCTTGGCAGCATGTTGTCCCCTGACCTGATTTACAATCAATTCACTATCCCCAAAGACTTGCAAGTTCTTTATTTTCTTCTTGATTGCCCAATGCATCCCTTGCACCAAGGCTTCATATTCAGTAGTGTTATTGGAGCATGCAAACTGAAATCTAAAAGCTGAATAGTACTTCACTCCTCGAGGTGAAACAAGCATGGCTCCACCTCCTGCACCTTGTCTACTCCTTGATCCGTCAAAAAATAGCTGTCATACCTCATTGTCATCCTTGTGGTTTGGCTTGGTGATGCTAGGAATAGGTTGATTTTCTTCTTGTATAAAATAGACCCCTAGCTCAGATTCTTCTACTTCTTGATAAGGATCAAAAGCATGTATCTTGTTTTCCCATTCATCAAGAGTTAAATCCGGGATGCTTCCAACCTTAGTGTCAGATTCATCAGAGCTTGGGTGATCTTCTTGATCAAATGCTGAGAAATTGGCAATTAATCTGACTTGGAGTGTAGGCTCAATATGGAAGTTTTGCAATAGGTTCTGACCTGATTGTGGCTTTGGTTCCATACCTCATTCTGAACAGCATGTGTGACCAATCAGCAAACAAATATCCTCCAATCCTGGCTGTGTGAAGTCCCTTGACAAACAAAGGGAAAAGAGTGGTGGAGGTCTATGACTGATACATCTTGTAAAACGACAACATTTGGACATGCATGCAAGGTAAGACTCAAGTTTTTAATCACCGCAACTGTTGTTACTGTTGTCCCATCTAGCTGCACTACCCCTTTGGATATGGTTTCATACTGGAGCCCTAGCTGATCAACTATTTGTTTAGGCATTACCGAGCTACTTGCCCCTGAGTCTATCATGCAATTGTGCACTAGCTGATTTCCAATGATCAATGAAACATAGAAAGGGGAGGGGGTCTCAACATTTTTACCTTGCTGTCCTCCATGATTTCCCCTCAGGCTGTGCAACATTTGTAAGTACCTTCTCTTGCCTTTGGACCTGTTGATGTGAAGTTGACCAGTCCTTCATGGCAGCTTGTAGCAGATCTCTTTGGCCTGGGATAGATAGGGATTCCCACATTGATATATTAACATTTGTCTTCTTCATCTGATCAATGATGTTGAATGGGGATGAAGGATCCCTTTGTTGTCCCTTGGTTTGTACATTCACTCCTTACATGTGGGCAGCAACAACTGGTATTTGAGTTGGCCTAGGGGCTGTTCTTGGCTTCCCTTGTGCATTTGAAATTGGATTTTGCTTGCACAAACATTGTGCGCTGGAAGGGTGTGGATTGGTTGAGGGTAATGGCTGGGGTTCTTCACCCAAATCCTCCTTTTGGAAATATCCCTTTACTGTCCCTTGTGTTGGCTGCAACACCTTGAGAAACTGCCTGATTCATGCCGCAAAAATCCTCTGTTCTTCACTCAAATTTTTACTCTTTGAACTTGTGTTGGCTGCAACACTTTGAGAGGGTATTTGATTCATACCACAGAAATCTTCATCCTTCCAATTGACAAGAGTTGTTTCATTCAGATATGTTGGTTAGTGAGGTGCTCCTTACTGCTGACCCTCTTCGTGGCTGGACTCATGCAACCACATCAGTGGTTTGTCACCATTAATGAATGATTCAAAGCACCATTGAAGCACATGGATTGGTTATGAGGTTCATTTCACGGGAAACACACTAATCATACTCATGGGAAATGTTGTTTTGTGACTAGCACCAATGCCTTAGAGGAAGATATGGCATTGGGATTATAGGGCTGAAGATGGTCTATTGGCAGGAGGCCTTACTTGGCTTTGATTTATGATTTGCAAGCCTGGAGCTAGGAGGCCTATTGTGGTTGGTATGGCTTCCTAGCCTGGTACTGAGCTTGGGGTTGGTAAGACAGTCTAGCATCCTTGAGCTTGCTATCTTTTGATTGTAACCAGCTCATTTCCCAAATTTGGCAACTGTTTCATGACCTCTTGGAGTTCATTTGAAGTGCTAGAGGATGAAGTAGAAGTTTCATTTGAACTTTGATTTCTAGGAGTGGGAATAGGAGCCAAAGTTGGTGCTTGACTAGTACTTGGATTTTCTAATTTTGGATAGAAGGGCATGGGAGGCCTAGGAGCTAGTTTACCAGCTTGAATAAGACAATTTTTCGGCCCTAATGGCAATGCTATAAGGAGCAGGTAAGGTTGTGCCTCCCATAGATTGAATTAACATAGAAATATCAGAATTCAAAGCTTTAAGGTAATATAGAAAAGTAGCTTCTGTTGCTAGCCTTACTGCCACTAGGAATCCTCTCCCAAGACCTTTGAAATTTGAAGTTGAAGTCAGTCAACTACTCGTTGGGAGCTCTCTTGATAGTTGTTCAATTGTTCTAGTAGAGGACAAATTGTCTCCCTTTTCCCTAAACTCCTCATGGGCGAACTATGCATAACTAATTCCAATTTGTGATAGAACTAGCTCAAAGGCTCCTAAACCATTACAATGCCTTCCCTTTGAACGAAGATGCCACCAATTTGACAGCCACATCCATTTCACTTATCTCATGGATTGCACAGACGTTAGCAATGTCTTTGACATGATCGCCAGGAGTGGTATGATTTTTTCCAGTGAAAAATGGAATGTTCTTCAATGCTGCAATTGGAACTAGATTCTGTGCATTGAGGGCAAGTGGGCTACTGTCAGTGAAGTTGACAAAGGGATTCGGTGGTTGCGCCATTCTGATTGGCCTGAGAACTCTTGTTGATTGCGAGAAAAGGTCTACCAGGTGGAGGTGTAGAGAGAGTTCTGTTAGGTGGAGATGGTGATCTTTGAGCTCTTCTTACCCTTCATTCTCTTCCTGGAGATAGGTGCAGATAAACAAACAATCCTTCCTCCCTAGTTCTTGACCTGGTCTGTATTCTTCTCATAAATTTTCCAGGCTTGGACTGCTGAAACCAATGGATTATGTCTCTTTTGGAGTCGCCAGATGTGTAATTTCAAAGCTCCTTCAAAGCTGGAACATGGAACAAGTGCACATCGATCTTGTTGTAATGAAGGTGAAGACCTCTAATGTCCCACCGGGTGTGCCAAAACTGTTAGTGCAAAATCACAGCACCCCTGGATGTTGATCAGATTTCTAGGTTGATCATACTAGCATCCAGTGTGATTGCACAACATGGAATCCTTTCTCCAAGTGTGGGACTTGCAAAAATGAGAAAGGAATCTCCAGAG
Source organism: Taxus chinensis (assembly GCA_019776745.2). Lineage (NCBI taxonomy): Eukaryota > Viridiplantae > Streptophyta > Pinopsida > Cupressales > Taxaceae > Taxus > Taxus chinensis. The sequence continues at coordinate 10,339 of JAHRHJ020003374.1, forward strand.
AAGGTTGGTTCCTATTCCTCTGTTCAGATGCACATGAAAAAATGCAGAGGGTTTACTCAAAACCTAATCTAATCTTGCCAAGGAGACAGGGTAAGAAGATGCATAAAAATAAACCTAAGCTAACAGAGGTGATGCACTGAGGAATGAAGAACACCTATCTTGCCAATAAACACAAACCATTCAAATGTGATGCAAGATCATGCACAGATAACAAAATTTGTAGTCAAAGATCAGGAGGATGCAAATGAACACAGAGAGGGTTGAAAATCATCCATAGACATGCATTACTTGCTCCAAAGATCGATAAAATACACTACAAAATGCCAAGAGGCAAGGTTGCATTACAATTTTTAAATGGGAGGTTTGAACTCCAAAAATTCGCTTGCCAAGGAGAAGAAGGGAGGGGCAAAACAAGAATGTTCAACCCTGAGAAAGAAACCCCTCCTTACAATTTATTGGAAGAATGAGAGAGGAAAGAGAGAGGAAATCTAGATCCACCCCAACCACTTCTAGGTTGTATTTAAATCATCTCATTATGTCGGTAGGTGAGAACATTAGCGAAAGTGGCGAACTGTATTTCGCATTAAAGCTGGTTGTTTGAAACGTTAGTTCTAGCCATTACCACGCGCCAGAGATGTTTCTTCAATTTTCTCTCATCCATAATGAACCAAAATTAAATATTGACCCTAGGAATCGTGTAGATAATTTCACTAGCTTTCCATTGATATAAAGAACATGAAAATCTGAGATCTGAATCGAAAGTTATGGTGATCTGAAGATTTAGGGCAAAAAACAAGCCAAAACAAATCGGCAGAAAAATATTTGAATTTTTTCCCATGCTCTTCCACTTGGATGACCTCGTGTCAGGCTCTAATTCGTTCCACAGGATCATCCTCTAAAAATTCCTTTTGGGCCCTGCCTTAATTTCTTGCCACTTGGACACGTGGCACTATTTTGTTGGCTCGGGCGTGAGGGGCGCACTTTGTCCTTCGAAAATTTGGTATTTTTCACTTTGGGAAAATTTTCCCATTTCTCCCCCCGTGCTCTGCCACTCAAGTGCCACATGGCACGATTTCATTAGACGCGGGCCCCTTCCTGACCATTTCCCTTTTGTTTTTTACCTTTGGAAAATTTTTCAAAATTTTCCCGCCGAGGCCGATGAGGTGAAGACACGTGGCGAGATTTGATTCGTTGGTGGCTCTTTCATCTTTTGCGTCCCCGTCTGTCACGTACCTTTTGGCCTGGATGTCCCAAACTACCTAGGACAAATATCTCCGAACCACCTGATTCGGGCTTCCTTGTTCCTGTTTGAGGTGAAGACACGTGGCGTGATTCCATTTGCTCTCGGCTCTTTCAGACTTTTTCACGTCCTCCGCATACTTTTGGCCCGGATGTCCCAAACTCTCCTTAGATGAAAGATCTCCTATTTTGGCCGAATCAGCCAGTTCGTGTCCTCTACATAATTTTGTCCCAACTGTCCCAAACCGCCTGGGACAAATCTCTCTGAACCGTCCAAAATGGATTGACTTGTCGCTAAACCGGCCGACCTTTTCACGTCCCGCGTGTACTTTTGTCCCAGATGTCCCCAAACAGTCTGAAACGAAGACTTAGACAAATTTTATTCTTTTGCTTTCTGGCCTTTTTGGCTTTTCGCGTCCCTCGTGTCCCGACGTCCCAACTGTCTCGCAGACTGTCTGGACTAGGACTTAGCCAATTTTCTTCTTTTTTTTCATGCCCCAAGCTTGGTACGACGAACCTGTCCCAACCCGATACTAGGACCCAAGCCCTTCAGACCCGAAATGGTTCTCAACATAGTCCTGCAACCAAGCTTGGCTTTTTGCATTTTTTCCATTTTATCTAACTTGTTGGGATTTCTTCTTGGATGGGAGAGTTAGAAAAAGGCCGAGGGGACCCGAAAAACATGATTTTGGGCCTTTAATCAATCTATTTGCTCAGGACTGAATAATCTGATGCGTGTTATCAAAATTACCTTAAGGGGTGAATTTTGGATAACAGTGTCTCATGAAGCAGGTTTTGATGTCGTTCGCGGTCCCATGCTGAAGCCGAAGGTGAGGAATACTTGGTAGAAGAAAAACCAGAGTAGAGTGTCTCTTCCACTTCCCGTCTAGTGTTTGATAAAACCAGTCGTGTTTGATGTGCATACAACAATGGGAAGAAGTAGTTGCAGAAGCATTAAATTTCAAATGACACCATATTCCTTAGGTAGCGCAACATCAAGCGAAGGTGACGGTGGAAAAATAGTGATGAGACTTGCCACCCGTGTGAGTTTAAGATTTTTGTGGTGGCACATATCCCATGGTTTAGGATTGAGTGCCACCTGTCTTGACATTGGAGAGTGTGACACATCAAGGGATGTGGTGATTATGAGCCATTACTCCTTTTATGCCATCATTCATAGAGCCGGATTTGGAAAGAGATCCAGAATGACCATAGCAATCATTTCATGATGGCGTAATAATGACAAATGCATACATGGGGAAATGTTTTGCATGGAAATATCATTAGCAAGTTAAAATTCACTTACCCATGCCAAATTTAGTTAGCCGATATCCGTAGATTCCTACACCCTGTAGTTTGGGATGAAATGTGATTAGCGGCAGTAGAAATAATGAAAATTCTTAGCATTTATTGGAAATTACAATAAGAAATACTGCTAACTAAGGGAAGAAGATCGAATGAAGGATCATCTTCCTTTATTGAATTTGTAAGAGATTGATTACTCCATGCTTGAGAGGTAAAGATCCTCCTCAACATGCATGTCTGTTCATAACAGAATGTCATTGGTGAAAGTCTTCTTATCCAGCTGGTTGGTGATAAACTCAAAGCCTATGCCCATTCACCAGAAGAGACTATTTGTCTCCATCAATCAATATCAATCAAACATAGAGCCATTATCAAACACTTGATTTACCTGATAGGGACCTAACCAATGTGTACGCAACTTTCCTTTAAACTATTGATAGCAGGAATCAAAGAGTAAAACCCACTGTCCCTCATGAAATGTCCTTTTTTTTATGTGAGCATCATGCCAAGTTTTCTGCTGATGTTGTAGAATTTCTATCTACTATTGTGCCTCCATTCACATTTCATCTAATTCATTTAGTTGCAACACTTGTTCACGTTGTGCTTCATCCAAATCGATCCCAACTTCCAACGCTATTCACCAGGTACGCAACTCAAACTCAACAAGTAACAGTGGCTTCTTCCCAAAGACTGGCTCATAGGGAGAAAAACCAGTAGTTTTTTTCCAGGTCGTGTTGTAGGCCCAGATGACCTCAAGAAGCTTTGGTACCCAATTCTTTCTATCGGCATTGACCACCTTAGTTAGAATATTCTCGATTTCTCGATTGGTTACCTCCACTTTCCCATTGGATTGGGGGTGATATGGTGATGATTTCTGGTGCTTGATTCTGTAGATTTCCAAGAAAGCTTCAATCATATTTGAAACGAATTGAGGACCTTGATCAGATAAAATGGCCCTTGGTGCTCCAAATTGCATCAATATCTATTTGTAGAGAAAATAAGCAATAACATCTTCATTGATAGATGCCAATGCTTGAACTTTAGCCCATTTGGTGACATAGTCCATGCATACCAAGAGATACTCCTTCCTAAAATATGGAGGATCAAATGGTCCAAAAAAGTCAATACCCCATTTCTTAAATGGTCCTAGAACCAACTGAGGATTTAGAGGCATTTCTATAGAAAGTGTAGGTTTTCCCATTCGTTGGCATGCATCACACTGCCACACATACTTTTTGACAGTCTTATGGAGGGAAGGCCAATAGTACCCTGCTCCAAGGATCTTGTGAATTGTTCGTTTCACTGAATAATGTCCACCTCTTGGCTCATCATGACACACTCACAGTATGTCATGTACCTCATCCTCTCGAACACACCTGTGAATAACCATGTTAGGACAACATTTAAATAAGAAAATGTTACACCATTTATATGTTGCACTATTTCTAACCAATCACCTTCTTTCCTTATGAGTAAAATAGGTAGGAAAAATCCCTGTTGTTAAATAATTCGTGAGATTAGAAAACCAGGGAGTCTTAGTAGAGATAGAAAACAAGTGTTCATTAGGAAATTGGTCTTGGACTGCTTCGTCATCACCTAAAACATTTATTTTGGAAAGAAAGTCAGCAACAACATTAGATTTCCCAGGCTTATCTATAATAGTGAGATTGAATTCTTGCAACAAGAGTAACCAGTGAATAAGCCTTCCGCCAACCACTAGTTTGTTCATCAAATATCGAATGGCAGAGTGGTCAGTGTAAACAAAAAATTTATATCTAGTGATGTAATGATGAAATTTATTCAAAGCATAGACAACAGCCAAAAACTCTTTTTCCATAGTAGTGTAATTCTTTTCCGTAGGAGTCATATTTTTGCTGATAAAATAAATTACATACATATGATCTTCTGAGTCTTTTTGTCCAAGGACAATGCCCATGGTTGTATTAGAAGCATCAATGTGGATATGGAAATGTTGTCCCCAGTCATCGCCACGTAAGATAGGGGTTGTTGTCAGCTTTTATTTGATAGAATCAAATGCTTATTGACACTGAGGAGACCATTCAAAAACACAATATTTGGTTAGCAATGAAAACATTGGGGTGGAAATTTTGCTAAAATCTTTTATGAATTGGTGGTAATAACCTGCATGGCCAAGGAAACTTTTGATGTCAGTCTGATTAGCTAGTGTAGGTAATTGGGTGATGACTGATATCTTTTTGGGATCCACCTGTATACCTTGGGCTGAAACATGGTGACCTAAGACAATTCCTTGATCAACCATCATTAGACATTTTTCATGACTCAGAGATAGTTGTGTGTTGTTCACATCAACTGAGTAACTTTCTCAATATTATTCAAAGATTCTTCAAAAGTGGATCCATGGACAGTGAAATCATCCATGTAAACCTCAACACAGTCGTTAGCAAGATCTAAAAAAATGGCCAAGACTGCCCGTTGAAATGTAGTAGGGGCATTACAAAGCCCAAAAGGTAAGACTCTGTAAGTGAATGTACCCCAAGGGCACGTAAAAGTAGTCTTATCCTAGTCAACAGGGGCAATACTAATTTGATTATACCCACTAAACCCATCCAAGAAATAAAAATATTTCTTACCAGCCAAATTGTCCAGGACTTGGTCAATGAAAGGCAAGGGGAAAATAATCCTTCTTGGTGGCTTTGTTAAGTTCCCTCTAATCAACACATATTCACCACTTACCATTCTTCTTGGGAATAATAACTAATGGGGAAACCCACTGACTATCAGATATAGGATAGATGAAACCTACCTTTAGGAGTTTTTCGATCTCAGTTTTGACTATGTCTCTCAATGCTGGATTGATTCTTCATTGCGGCTGCCTTATAGGTTTGACGTCATTGTTGTAAATATGATGTGTACAGATGCTAGGATGAATTCCTTTCATATCAATGTAATCCCAAGAAAAAGCATGGGAATGTTTCTTTAGAACCTCAAGCACCCCAGCTTCTTGATTGACCTCCAAGTTGCTACCTATAGTCAGCTCTCTACCCATACTGACAAGCACCTGCTTGGTATCATTCGCAAGAGCAAGCTCTATACTAGTGATAAAAGAATTCAATGGGAAAACATGGGGCTGAAGCATGTGCAGGATGGATATGTTGTCAAAAGATAGAACCTTGGTTAAAGGAAAATAGAAATCAGGAACTAAATGTTCAGAATTATAAGCATAGATTTTCCTACCATAACTCAATAGAGGTAATGTCTACCAGAGGTAGAAGAGATGTCTAATGCTGGTATTCTGGATTCCATAGCAGTAGTGCTGATTTCCATAGTCATCAGAGTCCTTAGAATCAGTCAGTGTATATGACTCTACAGCTTCCACCATATGATTGTGTACTACAATAGTGGCCAGAAAAGAAGAACTCAAAGAGTTAGCATCCAAAGAATCCACCCATACCTGGTCACAATTGTTCGTATAAGGCTGGGCATAGGAGGATATAATGAAATGTGTTTAGATTTCTGCCCATTTAGAATTGTCATGTTGCCTGACCTATAGTCAATGTAAGTAGCAACCGTAGCCAACCAAGGTCTTCCCAAGATGACTGGATATCCCAACTTCTGAGCTTTAGGCTGCAAAACCATGAAATCAACTGGGTACTCCCATGATTCAACAGTGACCATTATATCTTCAACCACACCATCAGGTACAACAATGGATTGATCTGCTAACTACAGAATAGTGTTGGTTGGTTGAAGTCCTATTAAGGATAGCAGGTTAAACATTTCTGTTGTGATGACATTAATAGAAGCACCAAGATCCACCAAAACATTAGATATTGACTGGTTGTTTATACAAATAGTAATGAAAGGGCTCCCAGGATCCCCATATTTTGGTGAGATAAGTGTGCGAACAACTAAATCAGCCAAATTCCCTTCAACTCTGACAGTCTTTCAGTATTTATTTTTTCTTCCTGGTGTCTTTATACACTTGTTTCTAATGGTTTGGTTTAGTTCAGGGATGTCCCTTATTACACATAGCAGTGGAACCTCAATATGTACTTTTTTTAATTCCTGAACTAGTTTTGTTTCATCTGCAGTTTGAGTGTCTTGTAATCACTCAGGAAAAGGGGTTGTAGTCTATTTGGGTATTTGATCATCCTGTTTATCTGGCATTGGTGAAGAACTAGTATTACCCTCAAGGTTTTCTTCCTTATCGGCATCATCAGGTAGTTCTGTGATAACAACAAGAGGGTTCAATATTTTTCCAGATCGTAGTCGTAAATTACCAATAGTGTTAACCTGCATGGTGTTACTTGAGTCTGTGTCATCAATCGAAGCTGTCTATTGATTTTTAGGATTGGATACTAGCTGGGCTAGAAGTTGTGTTTGTGTTTCTTGTCCTTGATTTTGGTAGGCTTGAGGTGGAGGCATTAAATCTTGTTGTGGTTACTGGAACCTCCATTGTTGATTGTCGCTTTGTGTTGGTGCCTATGGCTAAAATTTTGTTGAGAACCCCACTGCTGATTGTGCCAAGGATTGGCTGTGGATGGTGGAGCCCAACCTGGCTAAGTGTAGGGATTTTTCCAAGGTGGTGGATATGGATAAGTCATCCAGTTTGAGTTTTCCCACTCAGGTTGTCCCCAAGAAGACTGAGAGGCTTGATTTGGCCATGACATTCTCCAAGGATTTTGAGTTGGTCTAGATGGGAACCCACCCTGATTGTTTGGTATTTGGACGAAATTTAATTCAACACTTGTTTGAGAGATGAAATTCAAACCTCCCTTCAACTGTGGTAGAAGTGTGCAATGCTTAGTGTCATGGTCAGTAACTTCACATATTAAGCACATGTCTATGACATCCAAAGAAAATTATTTCAAGGGGTGTCTCTTCTGACATTTAGGGCAATACATGTCCAATGGTTCTTTAGCAAGGGTGGATTTTTCCTTGAGTCCATCTATGGTGGATGTTAATTGCAACAGAATGTTTATTTTCATGTTGGCCATTTCTTCTAGAAGTTCAGAGGTACCCAAAGACTTGGATGTTTGTTTTCTTTGTATTCCTCCACGTGTTCTAGAATATCTTCTACATAGCTCAGTGATTTGTTCCATGGTGAGTTTATGCACGTCTCCTCCTCCCATGAGATGGAGAGAATCCTTGGTTTCCTCATCTAGTCCTTTCAGAAAGACTATTTTAGTGATGTCTGCATGTAACTCATACCCACTGCGTTTATGGAGAAAGAGGAATCTATCCAGATAATCCTCTAGATTCTCATCTTCCTTTTGTCGTATTTGGAAGAACTCTTCCTTCCTATCCCTTCCCCTACAATAGTCTTGGTATTTATCCAGGAAGGTTGTTTCCATGGCTTCCCAGGAATTAATGGAGTTAGACGGTAACCCCCTCAACCATCTCATAGAATAATCTTTGAGAGTGGAGGGAAATAGTTTGAATTTTTGATTATCATTTTGGTAGTCATATGTCTAGCACATGATTTTAAATTCAAACAAAAACTGATCAGGATCTTCTTTGGTCATTCCTCAAAAGAGGGGGAGGATGGATGGTGAGATGTTTTTCATGGGTGCATCCTCATCTACATCAAGGACAATGGCGTATGTAAAGGTTCGTCCTAAAGGTTGGTCTTCAGCATTCCCAAGGTCCCCCATTGTAGAATTTTGTGAAGAGGATATAGAATGCTTAGAAAAGGTTCTAGGAATTGAGTTGGAATCTATATCACTCTCAGTGTTTCTCTCTTGTGAAGTGTCTAAAGAGATTTGTTGAATATTATGTGTTATAAATCTCCCTTGGTTATCTTGTGACCTATGCATCCAGGTTGGTTGGTTTAAATCAAGGTCTCAGAGAACTATTGGTTTCCTATATGAACTCTATTAACACCCATAGCATATAAAACAAAAATAATGGAGCTTATGGTTATGTCCCCAGCAACGGTGCCAAAAATGATGGGTCATCGTATGCTTCCAATCATTTAACTGACATAATCTTTTATCAGTGTCATTCTAAACCAGGGTTGTGTCCTAGGCAATATGCAATGGAGTCTAGGAGAACTAGTTATACGTTGGGTATGTTGGGGGGTTATTTAGTTTAATGACTATTCTATGGAAATGTAGTTTAAGTCTATGGAAATTAAATACAGTTCTACGAAATTCAACTATTTGCAATGAAAGGAATTTTAACAACTATTCTTCTATTGAAAAATGAAATTCACACACACTTATTCTTAACAAATGAAATCACAACTGAATAAATGGAACTTTAGCACAGCAAGACTATTCATTAACTATACTTGCATAACAAAAGCATCTATTCTAAGTGAAAGCAGTAATGGAGAAAGCAAATATAGTTAATCAAAGCATGCATGTAAGATTTATCAAGTGAATATTACAGTTTATGTAATCAAAGAACTGTATGCATGTACTCAAAGTAACCTCGTATCTCCTCGGTTGAGTGGGCCATTTCTCTTCCTTGGGATACAGGGATTAAAAACTTCTTATTCTACAAATTTCATGGCTTTCATTAACTTAGAAATAAGTTCATAACATAGAAAAGATATCCAGAACTGTATGTAGATAATCTCCTTCAATAATCAAAAAGTGGTACTACCAAGTTCTGAAGACGAAGTCTTCATATAGATAATGTTGGTTACAAGATCCACCATATCAGGTGGCATTAAACATTGTCCATCAAATATCAATTAAAACACATAGATTCCTACGGGCTGTTAGAATCAAGCCCAGGCTAATAGGTCAATTCAATGGAAACAGTCTTCAGCCACATGCTTTGAACTCAGGATTCTTATCCACTAGCAACTTCCATCATTCCCTTCACACATCATCACATTTGATCTCACAAAGATAGTTAGTAAGAGGTTCCTGTGATAATCGGTTTTCATAAACAATTGCAAGGAAAATGCATCAAACCTACTAAGATATAACTACACAAAACATCCCCATATACTAATAAGTCATATCACAAAGAGTATTTCCGATCTGAAGAAATGATATTAATGAGCCAAAAAATGCACTCATCACTAATCACCCCTCTTCTCATTCCTATTTAACTCAATTTTACCCAATCACAATTCAAACTGCATTTTCCCCCCCAAACCCATTTTTTTCCCACATGATATCTAAATCAATTTAATCAACAAAACAAAGAAAAGGGATTGATTCTTACCTCTTCTTGCTACCACCACCATGGTGGCACATTAGGCCGCTGCCCTGGTGGTCCACCCGATCCCTCTCCTGCCTCTACCATCATCAAATGACCTCTTTCTCTTCAACCAATCCAATCGATCCACTTTAGGTTGTGAATCCACCTATCGACCAACTATCACCAGCCACATGGCTTGCTAACTCATTCCTCAATCTCACTCTGTCACTTTCCACCTTTTCCTCTTTCACGTGTCTTTTTTTTGAATTCGGTAACAGACAAATGATTTGAAAAACATGGAAAATTTTCTTTTTATAACCTACCTGGCTTGATCGGTGATGGTTTTACCTTTACCGACATCAGTCATGTGCCCTAGCTTATTGAGTTTGGTCCATAACAACTAGTATTGGTTCCTTAAAACCATCCTCAGTTTCCTTGCTTAGTCTTTTTCCTACCCCCTACCCCTAATTTTTGACCTGAATCCTACCTACCTCACCCACACCTCACTTAGACACTCCACTTTATCTTCCTGACCTTATCATTTACCCCCTCACCTTGTCCTCATACGGGGACTCATTATTTTACCCTTACCTCAGACCTACTTGTGTCGTGACCTAAATACTTGGACCTGGAACATCACTAGTGACCTGTGACCTCATGCATTCACTATATCTTATAGCATTGTTACATGTGTTGATGGACATATTGACCCTACCTTGCCTCTTGTCGTGACCATTTATCTTGACCCAAACTTTGGTGTACCAGAACATACCTAAACATTCCTACACCTAACCTATGTTGTGTTTCCTGACCATATCCTATACCTTGGATACCAGAATCACTTCAACCTTGTTTGGATAAACCTATCAACCTTAGACAATGTAGAGTTTTCCTACTCTTCAACCTGGTACCGTGCTATATTTTATACATGTGTGTGCATTTGACTATTACTACCATTGACCTTGACCCATTACTTGGATTACCTGAGTGGACCTTTTTCCCTTTTTAACCCCATCGCCCACCTTCTTCCTCATCACATTCACCTTTTATCAAACCACTCACTGATTTTTCCTTCTACCTTGTCAATTTTTGGTTTGAGGGGGATCACCTTCACCCACATATGGGGCAACCACATCTTATTTTTTTTAGTGTCACTTACCAATACAATCTACGTAACAAAAAGGGAAAAAATGTAGACACCAAAATTGGCTCAAACTCCTCTTGGTCCCTTATCAAATAAACACCTTGAACAAATTCACCTAACCATGGCCCCTTTCGTCCCACTCTAATATTAATTTAATTAATTATATTAAATTAATTCATTATCCTCACAATATTTATTATTTAAATATCCTAATTGGATAATGCCCACATATCCACTTCACCTATACACCTCATCTAGCCACCTTACACTAAGACCTATTCTTAGTATGTTGCCATAACTAACTAATAACCTACAAAAACCCTAAAAATCAATGCCTTTATTCCTTCTAACGACATTCTCGCACATTAGAAAGGAATCTTCTGTTATCCAAAATGAGCCCCTTGCTTATTTTGGCTAACTTGCCTTCATTCTTTCCTTCCTTGTTCTTTAACTTCAATTTTCACACATTTTAAACACTTACAGGATTATGGAAATGGCTTCATCAGATAGAGACTTATTTCCCCTTTCCAGAAAGGTAAAATTTTCCTCCTAACTCCTTGTAATTTTCAAGTTATGGCTTGATGGAGTTTTTTGGGGAAATTTTGCCTAGACATGCCCGCATCCAATAAAATGGTGCCACGTCGCAGTGGAGGTTCGGCTGGTGTAGAGAAGTTGAAAATTTTGAAAATAAGGTTGGCAGAGGTGCAAAGGAACAAATCATCCCACGGGCCCACATGAGGATGGAGAAAATTTGCAAAGGCCCTCACATTCAATGAGATGGCACCACGTGTCCTGTCAACCACAAGCGTTAGGGGAAGTGTTTGGCACTTACCCCTTTTGGTCAAAGTGCAAAAAAGGAAAAAGTTGGAGCGCATCCCCACCAAGTGATATGAAGGCACCATGTGTCCTATCAAGGCGGGAGTCGGGGCGGCGGAAGATTTTGGAAAATTTTGCTAAAGTTGTAAAAGGCACAAAGGCATGTATTAAACCCATGGCCCCATTGACCAATCAAATGGCGACACGTGTCCATGTTAGTAGCGGAGGTCGGGCCAATGGAGAACTTTGGGAAAATTTTCCCACTTACGCAAAAGGGAAGAAAGTGATCTTGAGGCCTATAGATCAGCCAGAGGGTGACACGTGGTAGCGGAGTGGCGGGGCACAGAGAATTTTTTGGAGTTTTTTCCAAATTAAAAAAGAGGAAAATTTTCATGTTTCAGCCTACCAGCCTGAATTTCACCCTAAAACTGTCGGTTTTGGCCTGAATATTTAGAGGGGAATAACTTTCGATCCCGAGATTATATTTTTGTGTTCTTTATATCATTGGAAACATTGTGAATACTCTACATGATGGAAGGTTCAATTTTTTTTTTATGGAGATCTGCGGGAGAAAATGAGAAAATGTCTCTAGCATGTAAAAAACACAGAAAACACCCCCAACCATGAAAATTAATGAAGTATGGGCCTCTTTCTTGCTCTGAGGAGAAATGTACTTTGGCATATGGGTTTTTCCATGAATCCCATCACTTTGTAGGTGAAATTGAAGGGATTTTTCAGTGGTTGGATTTTTAAATTGATTTACCCTTGTTTTCTCCTTTCTTCCATTCTACGTCATGGTTAAAAGCTAGTTTTGGCTCATTTTGTAATGTTGGATGTTCTTGCTTCTACAAGCTCTTCTTTCCTCCTTAGCAGGTGGATTTGAAGGAGTTTTAGACCTCCCATGGGAATTGCAGTTCAATTTTTCTCTTTTTGCTACTGCAACATATTGTATCAATTCTGGAACTAATAATACATGCTCTATGATTGATTTTCCAATCGTCTCTTACATTTGTTTTTTTCCTTCTGATCTTTCATTGTATTTTGGTAAATTTTTACATGTTTTGATGTTACATCCTTATGATCTGTGTCTAATTTAGCAAAGCAAGAGGTCCAACTCTCCTTTGGTGTATCACTATTTTGTTTTTTCTTAGCTTTGTTTTCATTTCCATGTTTTTCTCTCAACCCTGTCTCCTTGGTAGTTTTAGAGTAGCAATTTTTAATTAGAACCTATATAAGAATTACATTCATACACCTAAATAGATGATTAATAACCATCTTCAATCTAGAGAGTTTTCTCAATTTTAAAGGTCCCACACTTAGAGAAAAACTCAATGTTGTGAATTCACACCAAATGACTTGCCTTAGAAAAGAAGATCCATAACTCATTTGGGGGTGCTGTTAATTTGCACTAATAGTTTTGACATGCCTGGTGGGAGCCAAGAGGCATTCCACTTCATATTTTCGAGGTTGGTGTGTTCCTGTTAAGATTTCAGCCTTTGGAGGCCTTCTCAAGCACATCTAGCAACTCCATTTGGTAAACAATCCACCTATGAAGTTGCAGACCCTCCTTCCATTCATTTTTTTCATTTTTTATCCATTCTTCCTTCCATATCTTCCATATTCTTTACATTCTATGAAGTTGTGCAATCATGACTTCATTTCCATCATGGAATTCACATTTACAACAGCAACAATACATTCCACCTCCACTGTGTTTTACAAAGCCTTCAAATCAACATTTTGAAAAAATTCAAAATCAGCACGCATACTCATATGAGCAGTAATGCCAGAGTCAGTTTGGATTTGAAGCATATCAAGCACAAGAGTATGCATATGACAAGGGTAGTCAATAAGAGAATGCATATTTTGTGGAGAACATCCAAAAAATGGATATTGGCATGGTGCAATCAAGGGCTCAAGCACAAATGAAGGCATTTCAAATTGGTTTTATGGCACCCTGTCCATGGGGAGGCCCTTTTCCAAGACACTTAAGCCCTTAGGAGAAGTTGGACTTCATGGTGGAGATGCTGCCCCAACTTGCACAATGGACACTGGAGATAGAGGCCTATAAACTTGGTGTTGAGCAACCTTGTGAATGGGTAAGTTCTACACCATCATCTGGTTTTTCTTTTTCCATTCCTCGAGCAACACCATCTCATTTTGAATGCCAAATTATAAATCCAGTCCATGCTGCCCCGAGTGTTGATTCCATTTCTCCATCCCCTAGTCTTCCACCCCATCTCAATTCTTCTATCCTTTTCCCTTCCAAATAGCCATTCCCTCCAAAGAAATAAGAAGTTCTACCTCCTCCACCACCACAAAAAAATGCAAAATTTATTGAACTCCAATCTATTTCTCCTCTTTCCTTCCCAATTCCATGTGGGGAAGAAGAAATTGCAAAAATCAGTCATGAAGGACAACAATAGGAAGAACCAATCAAATAAGGAATGATTAAGAGCTTAGTAAGCTTGGCTCTTAGATATGGGATTGAGAAAATTCCTTTGTCGGTGAATCCTACAAAGGAGGTAAAGGTTGAAGAACAAGTGGTGGTTAGGACTGATTTTGTTGTAGAAGAAGAAGAGAAAAAAGACGAATCAGATCAGCAATCAATTTTCTCAGAATGTAGTGTCCATGTTGGCACTCTACTTGAAGAAGATGTCGATCCAACTCCAAGTTGCGCAATCATCCATGGAAGAGGAAAACTCTAAAAGAGATCTTGCAGCCCCAACTTTTCCTCTAGAATAGTAGATTGAAGAGTTTGACTTGACAAAATTCATGTTAGAGGAAGAGTTCAATAAAGAGAAATATTTTCTTCAAGTAGTAGAGAAAGGAGAAGATGCTCCAAATCTAAAAGAAGAGGAGCACATTCTAGCTGTGGAGGAGAAAAGTGCAGATCTAAAAGCTTTGAGCACAAAATAGGATATAGAAGAACCTTCAGTTCTTCCTTATACTTCATTCTCTTCAAGCTCCAATGTTGAATAGGAATTTGATCTTTCAAACTTCACCTTTGAGAATGAAGACAAACATGGTGATCAAGTTGTAAATCAAAAGAACACCATGGAGGAGGTTGAGCATTTACAGTAAGACAACAATGAGGCAGTTTATCTATCATATTTGGAGGACTATTTTGATGGAGAAGAACCAGTTGAAATCACCACCATTTTCTCCTCCTTCATCCTCCTTCTAAACACAATAACCTGATGTCATGAAGGAGAAATTTCATTTACAGTAGCCTACATCTTATAACAGCTCTTTGGAATCAAGATTGGAATATTTAAATCTTCCATGTTCTTCATTGGAGGAAGAGAAAGGAAGAAAAAGTTCTACCATTGCTTCCACACCATCCACTCAAGAAGGTCTACAAGAAGACTCCATCTTTGGAGTTTAAAATTAGAGCTATGGGCATATAAAATGGATCATACCTTTCCCAATCAGGTATTTAGCTTCATTGGATCCAAAGGAGAAGTCAAAACTAGTAATGCTTGCTTCTAAGCAGGAGGATGAGCTACAAAGTACCAAGGATCAGGTGGAATACCTCTTCAATAAAAATGTAGAGCAACTAAAAGAGGTATTCAATTTTATTTCATCTGATACCTTGCTAATTTGGGTAGAAGACCAGCTTCTTGTTGATTTTCCACTCATCAAAGCAACCATACTCAACTCCAAATCATTTGCATGGCTGGTAATTTTGAATAAAGGAAGCTATTTTACACAACCAGTTGCATGGTTTGTTTAGACCACCTTTGCTTCCAGTTAGAGTAGATTAGGTAGGTTTACTTTCAACAGAAGAAGTGCATGTGCACACTCTACATATCCCATTTGGGGTATGTATGATTTCCAATTTTGTACATATTTTTTGGTGTTATTGTATTACTCTTGCATAGTCCATTTCAATGGCATTTTGGTGAAGATCAACTCCAAGTTTAGTGCATTTCCAAGTGGCTTAGAGGTCAGATTTTCATAGTTCAGATTAGAATTGGTTATCAGGATTGACTCCATGCCCAATGGATGCTTCAAAGGCCACTGATCATTCATCTAACAGGTAGATGAACCCTCTGAGTCACTAAAATTGTTATCCAAAATGAGCCCCCTGCTTATTTTGGCTAACTTGCCTTCATTCTTTCCTTCCTTTTGTTTCAACATCAATTTTCACACATTTTAAGCACTCAAAGGATTCTAGAAATGGCTTCATCAGATAGAGAATTCTTTCCCCTTTCCATAAATGTAAAATTTTCCTCCTAAATCCTTGTAATTTTCGAGTTATGGCTCAGTGGAGCTTTTTTAGGGAAATTTTCCCTAGACAGGCCCGCATCCAATGAAATGGTACCACATGGCAGTAGAGGTTGGGTTGGTGGAGCGAAGTTGGAAAATTGTCCAAGAAGGTTGGCAAAGGCGTAAAGGAAAAAATCAGCCTGCGGGCCCGCAGGAGGATGAAGAAAATTTGTAAAGGCCCCCACATTCAATGAGGTGGTGCCACATGTCCTATCAATGGTGGGCGTTAGGGGACGTTTTTAGCACTTAGCCCTTTTGATCAAAGTGTGCAAAAGGCAAAAGTTAGAGCGCATCCCTGCTGAGTGATGTGAAGGTGCCATGCGTTGTATCAAGGCAGGAGTCGGGGTAGTGGAAGACTTTGGAAAATCTTTCCAAAGTTGCAAAAGGTGTAAAGGTTTGCATTGAACCCACGGCCCCATTGACCAATCAAATGGGACCACATGTCCATGTCGGTAATGGAGGTCAGGCTAGTGGAGAATTTTGGGAAACATTTCCCAATTGCGCAAAAGGGCAGAAAGTGATCCTGAGGCCCGTAGATCAGCCAAAGGGTGACACATGGTAGCGGAGCGGCAAGGCGTGGAAAATTATTGAGAGTTTTTCCCAAATTCAAAAAAGAGGAAAATTTTCAAGTTTCGGCCCGCCAACCCAAATTTTTCCCTAAATTGTCACTTTTTCCCTAAATCTTCAGCGGGGTATAACTTTTGATCCTGAGCTCAAATTTTTGTGTTCTTTATATCATTGGAAAGCATGTGAAATCCTCTACACGATGAAGGGTTAAATTTTGATTTTTGATGGATATTTATAGGAGAAAAATGAGAAAAAATCTTTGGCATGTAAAAAACATAGAAAACAATCCCAACCACAAAAATTAATGAAGTATGGGACTCTTTCTTGCTCTGCAGACAAATGTACTTTGGCGTATGGGTTTTTCCATGAAGCCCATCACTTTTTAGGTGAGATTGAAGGTATTTTTTAGTGGTTGGAGTTCCAAATTTATTTTCCTATTTTTTCTCCTTTCTTCCATTCTGCTTCATGGTTAAAAGACAGTTTTGGCTTATTTTGTAATGTTGGATGTTCTTGCTTCTGAAAGCTCTTACTTCCTCCTTAGCAGGTGGATTTGAAGAAGTTTCAGACCTCCCATGGGAATTGTAGCTCATTTTTTTTCCCTTTTTTCTACTCCAACATATTGTATCAATTCTGGAACTAACAATACATCCTATGTGATTGATTTTCCAATCCTCTCTTGCATTGGTTTGTTTCCTTCTAATATTTCATTGTATTTTGGTAAATTTGTGCATGTTTTGATGTTGCATCCTTATGATCTATGTCTAATTTTGCAAATTAATAGGTCCATCACTCCTTTGGTGTATCACCATTCTGTTTTTCCTTAGCTTTGTTTTCATTTCCATGTTTTTCTCTCAACCCTGTCTCCTTGGTAGTTTTAGAGTAGGAATTTTAAATCAAAACCTATGAAATAATTACATGCATACAACTAAACATGGTAGTAAGAACCAACTTCAATTTGGAGAGTTTTCTCAATTTTAAAGGTCCCACAGTTACAGAAAACTCAATTATGTGCATTAACACCAAATGACTTGCCCTACAAAAGTAGATCCATAACTCATTTGGGGGGTGCTATGAATTTTCACTAACAGCTTTCATTCTAATCCGTGGAGCAAAATGAACGAGATCCCAAAAAATCAAGTGAATCTGCCTAGTTTAGTAAACCTAGGAAATCCCACACTAACTGATGCCGGTTACCCTAAATTGCCATCGGTTAACCCGACACCACCGTCGGTTATCATTTAATCCCTAAAAAAAAATTATTTCGAGGCTAGGACATTTTTGAGAGGTTAGCACATCTTTTGAGAGCAAGAGATGAGACAAGATCTACATGCAAACAAAACCAGCATTTGTACACACATTAGAGCATCCACAACCAACACCTGAAGCAACAAAAGATCCATTTTCCTTCACGAAATCATCCAAGGAAGTTCCTTCACCACACCAAGTTCCTTTCATTTGATTACCCACCATTACCAACAAGACATCAAGCTCATGTAACAGTAAGTATTTTATTAACCAACACTTGTCCATTTCCATTTTTAGTAGATTATTTTACTTATGTTATTAGTTTCTGCTCCCATTTCCATTTACTTACCATTTACCTCCATGCAAACTTGACCATTCCTTCACCCACACCCTTGAACTACCCATACTTGGATTTTAATCACCCCTAAGTATACCTAAGACCTATATAGACCCTGTCATATCCTTCTCCATTTCCATTTAGCCTTGGATCTGCCCTAACCTCAAAATTTTATTGAGTTTCATGTACACTAACCACACCGACGTCAGCTACCCACAACTATTGGTGGTTCACTTAAACTAACATCGGTCATGTAAAACCAACGTCAGTCTCTATGTTTTTACCATTAGACCAAGAACAGAGCCTGAACTCTCTACCCAATACCCAAAACAACCAAGAACTTGACCCTGACTAGTACTAGTACCCTTACAAACACCTTGACCCTTAGATTCAGTCATATCTTATCCCGTTGTGAATGAATTTTCTTATTGTAGATGAATGAGGTACCTAAATCATTTTAACTATAGTAGGATTTCCTCTATTATTAGAATTAAGTTGTTTTAAATAGTGGATTGACAACCGTCTAGGGAGTATCACACTTCTTTGATCTAGCATACGCTAGGAAATCCACTGCATATACTATTTAACTTTCATTTGGTGGTCTTGATTTCCATTTCAAGTAGTTCCTCCAAGAAAAAAGGAAGCTCTCACGATCAGTTATGGATCAAGAAATGATACACGCGTAACAACCTATAACCAACATTTTGATAGGTATTCCTCCTATCCCTTTACCCTTATCTATTTTTTCAACATTCGAAGAAACACTCTAGAATCAGGTGAAACAATGTTATCCAAATTAACCTTGGGGGTGAATTTTTGATAAAAATGACTTCTTGGGTGCCTTTGAACTACTTGCACCCTTTCTCGCTTCTATGCACTATCATTGTGTCTTTTATCTTTGCCTATGGTTAAGTGTGATATCTTCCTCCTCCTCATCTACTTCATCTTCTTCTTTGTAATATTCATGAGGAGGATTCTCCTGATACCTTTTATTTGACATTCCTATATTCTTCTTCATCTACAAAGGATTTATGAGATGAATATCTAATTCATTGAGATAATTTTCATCCTTCAACTTGAGCTTGAGGCAAATGAATACCTTAAATGATTTCTTGACCAATATGATGGTTTTAAAAATCAAGTCCATGTTTTCATACTATTTTTTTTCTACATATACCAACCTTGATGGATAGGAAAAGTTCTGACACAATTTACGATAATCTGATTCAACACTAAAAAATTCAAAATTTAACTTGCGCACTTCCTTAATGTGGTTCACTATGTTCTAGAAATATTTTCCCGTGAAGCAAAATGTTAACTTACACCATAACATAAAGTATCCATTTCTAATCATAAACCTACCAAGGTATAATTCTTAGTGCACCAAAAGTTCTACCTTTCCATCAAGTAGTGAGGGAATTTCTCTAGGCACTCACCACTCATTCTTGAATTCCTCATGCATTCTCTTGTACCATTTTTTGCACCTATAATTTATAAGGATTTGTTATCACCCCATCACATGTGAATGTAGAATCTTTTTCTGGGGGGTAACTTGTGATCTACTAGATATATCCACATTTCGTTCTCTAGACCATCGAGTACCTTGATATCCTAAAATCTAGTCAATATTATTATTATGCCCCTATTTATCTTCTCACCTTTCCTTACTTGGTCCCTTATTTATTCAAATATCCCCTTATTAATGAAAATCTCAATGTTATGTTGGTTCTTTATTTTATCTCTCCCTTTTTTGGTTAAGCTTTGCCATTATTGTCTGCTATATTTTTATGTTCTCTCTATTAAGGGACAAGTCCACTCTATGGTTTTTCTATGTATATTATGGTCTTTCCTCTTTTTGGTCAAGGATCATGTTTTTATGATCATTTTATCTCCCTTTTCTTGTTGGTACGTGATGATCTTAAATCGGATACGGTATGGTGGGTCTAATTCGTAAGCTTGTATTTTCCTATGGCATTCACAAATTAAGAATTGATCGTACGTCCCGGTGTATATTCCATGAATATTCATGACCATAAAGCAATGCAAGTAGTTTTTATTTCCACCCCAATGGTGTACACATGTCTCAAGATGAGTGGATGTGGGAAAGCAGTGTATAATTGTATTTATGCACTTTAAAGACAAAAAGTGTTAAAAGTGTAAAAGGATCCCTGAGGCCCACTAAATGACATGTGGTGTTTGTTTACAATGAAAGATGGGAAGTGGGTCATCAAACATTTTTGATTATTTTGGTATTAATGGGAAAAGGAGTGAAATTACAAAAAGGAGCCGCATCTATGTTAGCACTCAAATGTGACGACATATTGAGACAGTATTAAAAACCAAAGGGTAGAGGAGTGGCTCAAGTTTTCAAAAAGTATGCAAAGTCTTCAAAAGTTAAAAAATTACAAAAGGTGCCCATGAGCCCATTTTATTGAAAATATTTATTCCACATGGACAGTTATTTTTAAAAAAAATTGAATGATGGGATAAACTGTCTCGATGTAGTGCATTTATTTCAACCACTATTAATGTTGCTATGCAAGTCAAGGAAATTTTAAATCTTGTGAATGATTTCATCTTTATTTTACTAATTGGATTGATTTTTGTTTATGCCCTTGTAATTTTCGTGAAGAATTATTACATCCTTGGTTGTGGAGCTCAAATTGTGAACTTGAGAATTTAAGGAGTTGCTGATTTGGGTTCAAATTATTCAGGCACTTATGGATTGACTAGTAAGAGTTCTGAAAATATTATATTAATTTTTTAGTGGCAAGGTTGGTTTATAAGTATAGTTAGGGTTTTTAAATAATGAATACTATGCCATATTAATTCTCGTTTGTGTCAGGAATCGCAAGTGATCTAGATAATATTACAAACACAAACTTAATGGGCACTGATCTAGATGAATTCCTCCAAAGGTTAAAAATTCCCCACCAGAATGAATCCTTAAAAGAAATTTAGGAAAGTTTTATTGCTCAAGATAGTACTATCCCACCCTCTATTCATTGCCCTAAATTAGTGTGGTATTTTTCTATGAACTATGATCTAGAAAAGAGGGAGATGTTAGATGAGAGTGGGGAAGCAGTACTAACACTAACACTAATGACTATCAGAATAATGTTAACATTTCCTATAGTCACAAACCCAATTACCATTGGCATCAAATTGGCTCTGAAGGATTATGAAACCAAGAATAAATTTTATGTAAAGATGATAAATACAAATTGGCTTATTACAAAGAGAACAACGACTAGAATCCCTAAGAAGATGGTTAGGGCATAATTTGTAGAGGAGGTTGAGGATGTCATTATGTTGTTAAGTTGAATGGTAGGCTTAGAGAAAAGAAACGAATTTAAGGAATGGATGACTACATACATATGGATTATTATGGAGAAAAAAGGGAGCATTTGTTGGGCCACCTTTATTGTAGACTTACTCCATGATCACATGATCACTCTGGTATTAAAAATTTAAATGGGAGATATTGTAGACCTTGAATTTTATATGATGACATATCTCATTTATAATGTTACAGCGAAAAAACATTTCCTAGGTTTATCACCACATGTAAATTTTAAGCAATGTCAAATGCACTATATATTTCCCCAATTCCAATTGATCACCTGGAGAAGAAATGTAAGGTTATTCAATGACACTTTCTTTTTCCCTATCATTTGTCTTTTTAGGCTAGAGTGGTGACAATATATGATGTCTGAAAAAGCTAGCCAAGTAATTTTGGAATACAAATGTTTCTTTATTCAGTATAAAAGGTTTACCTATATAATAGTTAGTGGTTTTGAGGGAAATCCATATAAATTGCCTAGATATGTGGATGATAAATTGATTTTATGGGAACTAGTAAGACAATTAACACCTGTACACAAAATAATAATCGGGTGACATAAAATAAATATCAATTTTCTTATTTGAATTAGAAGGTACTCACGTCCTTCCATCATAAAGGATAGATTGATTCAAGAGGAAATGCAAAAATTTGATATGGAGAAGTTTGAGGCAAGGCCTAATTATGACATTAGATGGGTGTTTACCAATATTGCAAATACTTTTGAGCATAATACCCATTTTGAGGATTACTGGATGAACTACAAGGATGAGGAGGAAGTCAAATTAAGGGATTTTTCTAGAATGACTCTCTCACAGATAATAGACTATAAAATTATGGTTATCCTTGAGGGGATTATGGATGATCCATGCACAGTGAGTAGATTTTATATTGATCAGAAGGTGGGGAATCAACATATATCTCCTCTGGGCTGGAATGTGGTAGAATCTGATGATCCCTTTTTAAGAATAACTAATGTAATGAGGAGGACAGTAAACTATCTAACTCAAAAGAATATTGATATTTCACTCTAGAATACAAAAAACCTAAACATTTTAAGAAGTTTAGGAAACCTGAGTAAGGATATTCCATCCTTCAGGGAGGATGTAGATAAAATGGACCCACTGGGAGGAAAGGCACCTCAATTTCCATCCAAAATACGTACTTATGAATTCATTAATTAGTGGACATTAGCCACTAGTACAACTGGCACTTCAATTTTTAGTTATCAAGAAAGAGACTGAAGAAATGCTTTTAAAATCTATGGAGAATGGTCCTATTACTTTTGTAGTACCTATTTAGGAAAAGGGGAAAGGTATGGCATCACAAGTGATCCATCTAAGTGTTTTTCCAAAGAAGCTTAGTACTAAAAAGTTGATGAGTGGGGCCATTACAAGTGGCCATATTCAGTCTAAGCCATATAAGGATGAAAGAAGGGTAGCACTAGATTTAAAAAGGTTTGAGAGAACACACACAAAACATGAGGTCATTCACCAACCTTTTTTTTAAGAGTAGGAGCCCATATGCCTATAAATTTCAATCATTGGGATTTGGTAATTAATCCCCCAGTGTGTGAAAGGAGTGATGTTATCCAAAAAAAACATGATACTTCACTGCCACATTTGGAGCAATCAGATCCTTTGATCCCTTCTCTATCTTTTATGGAAAAAACAATGAACTACACTCAGGGTCTACTTTCCCAAGGAGATACTGGAATTAGTCTAGTAGACAATCAGTTTTGTACCACAAGTATGAAAATATCTAAAAAAATTCTTACCAAATATATAAACATTCCTCCAGTCAAAATAATGCATGAATTTACAAAGTGCCAAACTAATATAATTGATGTTGATGTTGGTAAAGTATTTTCAATGTTTTATGCACTAAATTTATCTCTAGATGAACAAATATTAACACCAGTGGATAACATTCAAGCAAGAGAAGAATTGGAACTGGATATTCATGTATCAACCACTGAAAATATTTCCTCAAGACAAATGAATTATGAATTGGGTAAATCAAAGTTGTTTGTTGAAAAGGACACTGATGTTCAGTTATTAACAAAAGAGGATATATCTATTTCTACCAAGGTGACTAAAACTGATAAATTTCCTCAAGAAGGAAAATCTATTTTTGAAGAAGGATTGAAAATAACACAAGATGAAATTGTTGATACAAAAATTATCACTAGTAAGAATTTATAGCCTTTGGTGGAAAACGTGGAGTTTTTTAATAAAGGAAAAACCTACCATGGCATTACAAACTACATCATTGGAGCATGAAAATGGTAAGCTTCTAACTCAGCAAAATTTGGGAGAGAAGGGCCTCATAACTCAAATTTTGGTACAAGAAAGTGTTATAGAAGAATTTAATTCCACTACGGCTTCAACTAAGGAAGTAAGGAAGGAGTCTCCCTTGAATATTAATGATCAATCTGAAGTTCCAGACCCTGGAAAAGATCATTCAAAATAATCAATAGCACAAGGTGAGATTGGTGTAGAGAGTATTGAAGTAATTTATTAGGAACATACACAATCATTGGCATAAACTGAGCCAGAAATATCCAAGACAATGGTAGTTTCTCCTGAGAAACTCTAGCAAGAATCACAAGAAACAAGATCTATAAAAAGTTTAGAAAAGGGATGGATTAGTGAGTTGATTTCAAATGAAGAAAAATAGGTTCTCCCTATGTTATTTTTTGACCTTACTAATTTTTCTTTTCCAAAGGTAGTAAGAGCCTCAAAAAGGGTCAGGACCATCACAAAAACACACACTATTTCATCTAGAGCAAGAACCTTAGAAATAGCAACCACTTTGGAGGGTAAAACAAGAACAGACATAACAACTGAGGATTATAACATTCAGATTATCCCTTTGGGAAAAACCTCAAGGGAACAATTATAGCAAGGGGTATATGAGGTAGTAAATGATCTTATTCAAAATTTTGATGAAGATGGAATGAAAAAAAGGGAATTAAAAGAGAAATTTATGGCCTTGAGTTCTTATTTACAATAGTTGACAGGTCAGACTAGTCAAACACAAGCAAATGCTTATATAAACACCCCTAAAGGAATGAATAAGGTAAAAAAGGTTGTCAAGAAAGTTCAAGTAGTAGACACATGGGTTGAGAACTTGAAAAAGAAAGGAAAGGAATCAATTATAGAAGAAATATCAAAGTATGAAGATCTCAAAAACAAGAATCAATGAAATTGATGAGATAATTAAACAATGTGATAATGAGATTTTCTACTTTGAATTTATTCTTCCCAAATAAGACTGTATTACCCAACTTAGTAATGAGTTGGTTGAAGATGAGGGCATTCTACCAGTAGAATTTAAAGGACGCCAACATGCCCTTGAGGGTTTGTCAAAGATTAGTGTCGAGACCCAAAATGAAATCAAAGGAAAACTTGAAGTCAAAAGAAATTAGGTTGATGATACTCTTGATGCTATTGATTTAAAGTTGGAGGATATGGTTATTGATAAGTTCAAAAAGAGTTATGGGGACATGAAGATTTATTTTTTACTTGAATCTTTTGAAAATAATGTTCTAAGGAATGACTTCTCTTATGAAGTCATTAAGACTAGGAGGAAAATTGAAAATATAATTGTAGAGTTGAAGGCAAGGCCACTAGAATACAAGAAGAAAATGGGACATTACATTGATGTAATCTCTAGATGGGTATTGATTTTCCAGCACTAGGACTAGATGAGGATGATATTAATGATGTATATGTGGGGTGAGAACCAAAATAGGGTTTATAGCAAAGGATGACCCGTGTATTTTCTTTTCATATTCAACCTTATTTAAACTGGTGTTTTAATAATGAACTTATATATTGGAAGTAATTGTTTTTATGAATTTTATGTTCCTTTATTTCAATTAAAAATGGAAGAAAGCAATAATGCCATATTCACTTTGATGAAATTAATAGAATCTAGAAAAACATGTACATGATTATGTTGCATTTTTCACTCTGGATAAGGAACGAAATGGGGTTCTATAGGGGCCCCTTCCTTATGTACATGCTAGAAAGAAAAATAGTGAAAAGAAGGGGAATTCTTTAGCCATGCTTCATTTCCATTCGAGAAAGGGGGTTCAAAAGGTTGGTTTTCCTCAATACAAAATCTCTTGAGATGTGTGTTATTTGAACAAAAATGGCTTACCCTGTGAGGTCCCAGAACATTCCCATATCCATTAACACCTCCAGAGTCATTCTTCGATGACTCAAGATTTTATCCAGTTCAATTTTCTTCTGTTGAGATGAAACCCAATCTAAAATATCTAGACCTCCTGTGAAGAAGGTTGTTTTTCCTTTCCCTTTATGGGGGATTGATATGCTGGGAGTTTCTTGAGAAGAAGTGGTTGGAGGGGCATGTACTACATGTTGTTGACTGGATAGATTGAGAGGCCTCGAACTTGACCCAACTTACCATTTCTATGTAAGTGGTGGGTTTTCCTTTAGGGAATGAATTGGTTGAGGGCCCAAGAATTCATGCACTACTTGAGGAGCATAATGCATTAGGTAGATGGATGATCGAGTAGCAAATATCCCTCTATTGTCTCGAGTGAAGGAAATGGCTTCCCTTGAATGGAGACTAGACAATGATTGGTATTATTCCCCATTTGAGATAACAATTGGGGGTTATGATTATGGTTCACCTTTCCTTTTCCCTAAAGATGACCCTAGTGCTGAAACTGATTATGAAGGCATGGTCTCTACTTACTTCTTCTCCATGAAGTTGAACCTTCTCTCTAACTCTTCTATTTTTTGAGAGATAGCATGCATTGTGTCAATGGAGGATTTATCATACAGCACATATGATTCCTTAGGAATCACTTTTGATACAAAATCCTCATCAGAAAGAAAAGGACATTGAAAACTGGTTTTCCCAGCGACTTGGGGTCTTCTCTCAACCCAGTATTTTTTCAAGTCTTTGGGATTTTTTTGTGTGTTCTCATCTAAAAAGATCGAAATAAATAACTTGGGAGGATGCAAACATAGGATTAATCCTGATCAGGCTTGTAAGAAGCGCTAATTAGACTTGTAGGTATGTTAGGTGCCCCCTGGTGTCACCTACACATTCTATCTCAAACAGAGCCCTAACAAAAGCTTTATGAGGAACACTTAAATAAAAAATATTATTTAAGTCCTCTGAGGAAATATCCTTTAGGTTATGAGCTACGAGCACATTCACCATTCTCTTTTAAATTCCTTACACTCATAATAAGAAAGGAATGGTATGATGATAGTGAAATTGATGCCAAGTTTTATAATGAAAGGAGACATATGTTCTTAGTTGATGCAATATTTCCCATGAAATGAAGGAGATTGTGTTCAGTTCGCACATAGGAGAAATTAAGATTTGGAATAAATGAGTAGAGATGATAAATCAAGGTGATTCGATAGAAGCTATGTGTGGAAATTAAGCCAATGAAGCAAGAAGCAGAGGGTGTGGCGCCCAAGGTAGATTATTGAAAAATGAGTATGGATATACGTCATTTCAATATTATCTAGATGGATTAAGAGATTGTTTGAAATGATTATCTAATCAATACCAAGAAAAAATTATTAAAATAAACTTCTAGAAAAGACTACCTAATATCCATGTCAAACACAAGTGAAGTTGATTGAAAATACTAGTGATTTGTACGCCTGACAACTTCAAGAAAGACCTTTCTAAATACCAAGTTCTAGAACACTTTTTAAAATGGAGAATATTCTTAGGAATATTATAACTTTTGGGGGGAAAGAAATTTGAAATTTAACAAGAAAAGGAGATGATATTAAAGGAAGAAGGATAATCACAAAGAAGGGGGAGTTAATTTTTCTGAAATTTTCTCAGAGAAAAGAAATGGAGAAAAAAGCCATGAGAGAAGCCATTTTCTGAAGAACTTATTTGAGAAACCAATTATTTCTTATGTATCTTTAAAAATTGATCATGTCAAGATGGTTACAGATGTATAGCGATTGAAAAAAATTTGATATTGTAAACAAAATTTCCCTTTTTGATGAATTTTGAAAAACCTTGAGTAATTCATGTTAATCATGAACCATGTTATGTCTATTGTCATTTTAAGATATCTTCAAATAGTTATCTATGTTCCTGTTACAATATTACATTAGGAATCCCTCTGAAATCACACAAAATATCATCCTCATGACATTATTGTGGAATTTGCAATTACATTATGAAGAGATCTTTCATTTCATGATGCAATAAGCAATTTAAATTCACTTTACTTTCATTTCAGTGATACAAATTGTTTTTCAGTTTATGAGTGTATCATAAGCATGATATATTAGGGATTTCTAAGGTTTAATTAAGTCTTTAACATGAGTTCTTATGTTAAATCCTTGAATAATGTGTGAAGCCGTGTGTCTTTGAGCTTTCATAGATGCACAATTTTCTAGTTGAAGGTTTGTCTTGACTATTTGAAGCCATTCATCATTTTGTCTTGTGGATCTGTCAACATTTGTTTAAAGTTCTCAAGGATTCGGTATAATAAAACTTTATCCTTCTTAACTTCCCAACCATAAATCACATATTCAATGATATAGCATACATGAACTATCCCTGCTTACACTACGTATCCACAAATGATAAATAATATCATTGAATTCATCCATCCTTTACTAAAATATGCAAGTGCAATCAATTTTTATCGTTGTCTTTAGTGACCTGGGCCTTATCTAGAGAACATCTTCATTTTCTAAAGTGACAACTCGTAAGAATTAGGTTATGTTGTATTGGCCATGTTTTCTAAAGGTATCCTTCAAAATAATGCAAAGGATTAGTCAAATACTACTAATCCATTGATAATTTCCACTAATACAGGTCACAAAATGGGTCCTCTTGCCTTGGTTGAAGGCCCAATCTAAACCAGTAAGCGTAAGTAAAACTCTTATCATGGTGATACCCAATCCTTTCCAAACCAGAGTGATAAAGATTCATCTAGAATCCATCCCAGCTAAAAAACAACTCCTATTATGATTTGTTTGTCTCTAAGCATCTTGATCCAATTGTAACGTTGCTCGGTTTCAAAGGAAGGATCAATTTGGGTGCCAACACCAATATGAAACCATTTTTAGGGACTTATTTGTGCAAATACATACATACATCGACCTTGGGTAATGATTCATATGTAAATTTTTTGTTTATATGTCATCATTTGTCAAAATTTGTTAAAATTGTGTGAGATGAGAAGTTTTTTATGCAATATTTTCTAGTTTTAGTAAATTTGGCACTAAATCGTGTGGATATTGATAAATATTGAAAAAGAATGATCAGATCCATCAAGATTTGTAGAAATTAAGTGTTGATAAATAATTGACAAATTACATACAATGATTTGGCATATCTAAGGTGAAAATCCTTGGTAGCAACTCCTTGTTTAGTTTACAATTTTTGGTTGTTACTAGTGTCTAAATTTTTGTCAAGGGGTTTTTTCATTAATATTTTCAAATCTGGAAGGAAGAAGATATTTATTCACTAGGGATCCTAATAGGAAGTTATTTCCAGAGCTTGGGAAGGAAAATTCAGAAGGAAGATGAGTCTGGAGAGTGTTGGGAAGTCAAGATTCAAAATAAAAGGTAGTACCAATGCTAGAAGATGATAAACCTGTAGTTAAGGATTTTCCTAAATCTTTAGATAATTCTGAATAGATAGTCCTTGTAAAAAACTAAATTCTCCAATTGGTTAAGGGCCATCATTTGTGTCTGAGAAACATTTCCCTTATTTTTTCCCTTCATCATCTAGGATTGATAGGGTGTTTCATGAAATTGAATCATTAGAGGATACTCACTTGGAAATTTGTACTCCTATGCTCAAAACACCTTTTTTCCCCTATCATTTTTATTCTCTTGTAGGATCACCTCCTCAAGATAATATGGCTCAGCCTCCACCTAGACCACCTTTTGTTGTCAATACTTTTGGACCGATAAATTTTAGAGGCATGGTTGGGTATCCTAATGTTGTACCCCAAGATGTGAGGAACAAGTTGCCTAAATTTCAAGGAAACAATGTCATTACTGGGGACCAACATTTGATACTTTTTTTTAACATGATGGAAGATTTTGAGATCAAGTATGAGGATGTGTATATAAAATTATTCATTCATACTCTTAAGAAGATGCATGTGACTAGTATAAGGATTTACCGGATAATTCAATAGACTCATAGATGGAGATGAAAAATTCCTTCAGACTACAGAATGGGGATAAGACTGACCTAAGGTTCCTTCTGTTTGAATTTAAAAATATTAGAAATAATCCTAATGATTTTGTCCAATATTTCAATACCAAATTTAATAAGACTCTAACTAGATTACCTATAATCTCGAGGCCAAGTGATGAGTCTTGTTTAATAAAATATTCTAATGCCTTTGAAAAAAAATGTTGCATACTACTTAAGAGACAAGAACCTGGGACATTAAGGAAGGATTTCACTATGGCCTTACAAATTGAAAATAATATCAAGGCAGTTGGAAAACCTCCTAAGAAGAAGGTGTTAAACTAATTAACCCTGATAGACCTCAGGTGAGTAAAGAAAGTTGATCTAGAGGAGGTTGTGAAGACTTTGGATGGGGCGGTTAAAGAAATATCATACAAGTTAGATAGAGATAGAAAAGGGATAGGACAGAGTTCTCAGGGGCAGCATAAACCTCAAAACTAGGATAGATTTGGAAATCATCCTAGGAATGATCATAGGTCAGATGATAGAGGAAAGAGGCTCATGGGATCAGGTAACAAGAAAAAACAACTTAGAGAGAACAGATTGGTCCCATATCCTTTAAATTCTAGGGTTGCTATGGTGGAAGAGGCTCACATTATTGATTGGTGTGATAAGTGTTTCCTGCCACATTCCCCATGTGATCTAGGTAAGGAATTGAAGAGGTAAATGATGATGAAGCTTATGGTGATGTGTGCATGATGGAATTCCCTAAAAATCACAACAGAGGGCTACTTTGACTGATCTAATAAGTTTCGGGACTGTTCAGAGTTTCTGGGATTGCATTCACTGAGTATTACCTCTCTCACATGATGATGATATTGAGATTGATATGGTACAGGATTTTGATTTACCTAATCATGATTTTGAGTACCTAAGGGCCCTAATGATTAAGAAATATGATGGGGGAATACCTTCTGAGGAAGATAGGAAACTATTGATGAATGCAGTGGTTACACAAGAAAAGTAACATAATACAAGAAGTAGAGTTATCAAAGGGGGAGGATCCTCAGCCAAACCAAAAACTCCACTGCTCACTAATATCCCCAGGGAAACCCCTAAAAAGGATGCACTCAGCAAAGGTCATGTTGCTCCAAATAAAACTTATACCCCAACTCATGCCCAAGTTGTAAAGACTTGTTATACCACCAGAGGGAATCATAAATCTTCCATCCAATACTACCTTACCCAAGTATGTTCCATGTGATATAGCCCATATTTTGAGTCAAATCAAAGTCACAGTACCTATTGTTGAATTTCTCAGAATTCCTGAGCATAGAAAGTGGGCATTTGAGTATTTGGGATTTAAAGAAGAGATAATAACATAGGGAAATAATGTGAATGATGTGGATCTTCCTCCTTTCATCGCAGAGCTTGAGGTACCACAAGCCCTAGAAGAATTGGGAGAATCACCAGAAGTATACTTGGGCACCTCACTTGTGGAATCTCAAGTTGATGTTGATCCTTTTTACACTACTTTGATTATCAAGGATAGGTTGGTGCATAATTTTATGTTTGATTCAGTAGCTTCTTGTAATGTAATTCCTCTTGAAGTAATGAATGGATTAAACATCAAAGTGACAAAATAATTTGGGAAGTGCACAGCTATGGATTCAAGGGAAGTTCCAATGATTGGATATGTCAAAGGATTAATAGTGTAATTTGCAGCTTACCCTGGCAAATCCTTAACTATGAATGTGGTTATTGTGGATTACCCAGCCAAATGGGGCATGCTCTTATCAAGGAAATGGGCTGCTAGTGTGGGTGGAAGTGTACAAATGGATATGTCATATGCAACCATACCATTGGAAGGAATATCTTGTGAAGTTATATGGTGAAAATAAGATGTTACATCTGATCAAAGATCCAAACAATGCTTCGTATGAAGTATTATATACAGATGTAGATGTTGACAATTTCATTGGTTATGCAGATTTCAAGGAACATGAACTTGATAAATGAAATTTCCTTGAGAAACTTGGTTCCCTTGGACTCTAATGTTTGATGGAGCTTGTTCTAATTTTGGAAATGGTGAAGGTATTGTATTGATATCCCTAGATAAGAAAGAGTTCAACTTTTCTTTTAATCTCTAGTTCAAATGCACTAACAATATTACAGAGTATGAAGCATTTCTTTTGGGTTTAAGGATTTCTTGGAGATATGGTATCAAGGACATTATTGTTAAAGGAGATTCAGAATTAGTGGTTAAGAAAGTCCGCAAGTTGTATGCAATAAAGAATCAGAGAATGAAGCAATATAATCATGCAGTTTGGGATTTCATTGAAATGTTTGACTCCTTAAACATAGTATACCATGAGAGAAAACAAAATACTATAGTAGATAGATTGGCAGTAATAGGGTCTAGGATTGAAAATTTCACAATATCGTTGTATTGTGAATATAAAACTGAGGTGCTGACAAGACCTTTTGTCCCTGATAATGTCAAGAATTAGCAAGTTATTGAAGATGAGTCCCAAATTAAAATATTTTTACAAAATAAAGGGGAATTTAAAAATCACCATGTAGATTGGGAGCTAATGGTTTGTAGTAATTACATAAGAGAAACCTTGTTCGGTAAAGATATTATTCAGTTAAAAACAAATACCATTCCAAGAGGTTTGTTTGCGCTTGAGTAAAACTTTAATAATTTTGATCACATTTTTTGTAGGCATATGTCAACTTCAAGATATGTGGAAGATCATAACTTGGGGAAGGACAACAAACCTAGGAAAATTTGGTTAGGTAGCAACTTGAATAAAGAAGAAAAGGGATCATATGTTCAACTGTTGAAAAAGTACCAAGATTTCCTGGCATGGTCATATTCAGAGTTGAAAACATATAGAGAAGACCTTTTCCAAGCATGAAATACCACTAGAAGCTAATACCAAGCCATTCAGATAAAATTAAAGATCGATCAATCCACTTCTCTCCCTCAAAATGCAAGAAGAATTAAAAAATTTAAGGGATGGAGGTATTATACAACCCACAAGATATTCTTCATGGGTAGAAAATCTAGTGCCAATTCGAAAAAAGAATGGAGATATAACGTTGTGTGTGGATTTTAGGAACATAAATAAAGCATCAATCAAAGATAATTATCCCCTTCCCAATATGGATAACATGTTGCAGTTAGTTACTGGCTCTGAATTATTGTCTACTCTGGATGGGTTCTCAATATATAATCAAGTAGTGGTAAAGTAATAAGAAATAATTAAAACTGCTTTCACCACCCCATGGGGTACTTATGTGTATGTAAGAATGCCATTTGGTCTAATGAATGCTTGAGAAAATTTTCAAAGAGATATGGATGTAGCATTCTCAGGATATATAAATGATTTCATTGTTGTGTACCAGGATGATGTGACAGTGTTTTCAAGAAGATTAAGTGATCACTTGCAACATCTGGAGAAAATGTTGTTAAGATGCAGAGAGTATGGTATTTCACTGAATCCTAAAAAATGTCACTTTGAGGTTCAGAAGGAAAAATTATTGGGACACATCATATCTAAGGAAGGGGTTATGATAGATCCTGAAGCGAGTAGAGGCTATTGGAAAAGTCCCTATACCTAAAGCCAAAAAGGGAATTCAATCTTTTTTTAGAAAAATAAATTTCATTAGGAGATTTATTTCTAACTTTACTAAAATGACTATCCCTATTACAAGTATGCTAAAAAAGGATTAGGTTATCAAATGGAAAGAAAAAGCTATCCAAGATTTTGCTGGGATTAAAGAAGCATTAAAGAATGCCCTTTTTTGGCAGCCCTATGATTACAAGAAATATTTTCAAATGTTTTCTTTTGCTTCTGAGAATACTATTGCCTTTGTACTATTGTAAAAGGATGATGAAGGAAATGAAAGGCCAATTACTTTCTTTAGTAAGGCATTTAAGGAGAAGAATTAATATATACTATTATGGAGAAACAAGATTTTTATTTGGTAAGAGAAACAAAAGTCTTCAGACCATATATTTTGAGCTCCAAGATTACGGCCTTTGTTCCCCATACCATGGTCAAGGATATCCTATCAGAAATGGAAATATCAAGCAAAATA
Organism: Taxus chinensis; assembly: GCA_019776745.2. NCBI lineage: Eukaryota > Viridiplantae > Streptophyta > Pinopsida > Cupressales > Taxaceae > Taxus > Taxus chinensis. The sequence continues at coordinate 44,029 of JAHRHJ020003374.1, forward strand.
TGCTCAATGGGTAGACAAATTACAAGAGTATGACATGGATATTCAAACCACCAAGTTAGTTAGGGGCTTAGGGTTGGAAAAGCTAATGGTAGAAAGCAACTTACATGTAATGGAAATAAATGAAATTGAGAGAGAAGATATGAATGTCCATGAAAGATTGATTAATTCAGCATGGTACAAGGATATAATTTTTTATCTTAATAATTTGGAATGTCCAGGGCATTTGGGTAAAAATCAGAAAAGAGCACTTAGGTTAGCTATCGAAAAATATATTATCACTGATTTTGGACTGACATGGAAGAATCCTGAAGGGATTCTCTTGAGATGCATTATTGAAGAAGAAGCCCCTAAGATAATTGTTGAGTTTCACGGAGGATTTTGTGGGGGGAACTTTGATTGGAAGAGTAACTTCTCATAAGATTTTAAGAGCTAGTTATTGGTGGCATATACTTTTCAAAGATACAACTCTATTGGTTAGAAAATGTGAGAGTTGTCAATGCTTCTCAGGAAGATTGAAAGCTTCAGGAGCTCTCCCTTTACAACCAGTATCAGTTAAAGCTCCTTTTAAAAAATGGGGTATGGAATTTGTTGGAGAAATCTCAGACCCTTCAAGTGCAGGCCACAGATGGATATTGGTTGCTACTGATTATTTCACCAAATGGGTTGAAGCAATTCCTACTAAAAAGGAAACTCACCAGGTTGTTATGGATTTTGTTTTAAATCATATAATCTGTAGATTTAGAGTGCCTACCAAAATAATTATTGATAATGCTATGAGTTTTTGAGCCAACCCCTTAGTAGCCATGTGTCAGGAGTATGGAATAAACCTTACATATGCATCTAATTACAATCCTCAAGGTAATGGACAGGAGGAATCAAGCAATAATAATTTGTTGAAAATAATCAAGAGGACTTTGGAAATAAATAAAAGAAGATGGGGAGAACAATTGAAGTTCAGTTGTATGGGCTGATAGAATTACTATTAAGAGAGCTACTGGAAAGATCCCCTTTGAATTGGTCTATGGAGCTTAAGCCCTCCTTCCCCTACATATGCAATTGTCTTCATACCAATTTCTTCAACAAATTGAAGATCAAGAAGTTAGTCTGTATGATGCAAGAATCAACCAAATTGTTTGAATTAGATGAAATAAGAAGAGAGTCCCATCAGAGACACTTGAGATTCAGAGAAAGGTTCAAAAAACTATTTGATAAAAAGGTGACCCCTCAAGTGTTTAGTGTGGGAGACCTTGTATTACTATGGGATAGTAGACATGAGGACAAGGGAAAAAATGGAAAGTTTGAAGCATTATGGATGGGTCCTTAATCCATTGACATCAGAATTGCTGAGAAGGCACCTTTTTCTTAAAAGATTTAGATGGAGAATTACTCAATTTTTCTATTAATGGCAGGCACTTAAAGCACTTTCTTGATTGATCTCTCAAAAGAAAAGGTAAGCACTATTGTATGTGTATAGTTTTTTTTGTTTGTTTTTGTTGGTTTCTTTTCTTTTTAAGTTTTTTTGTCTATGTTTTTCTCGGTCCTTGGTGACCATTGGTTTCGGCCCTTGGGTTCCTCTGGTTTGTTTTCTATGGGTTTGGTTATTATTGCCTCATTTCTATGCATTGGTTTTTGACTCCGTGGCCCAACAGGATTTTGGCACATGGTCTTTTTTTCCCTATGCTATGGTTTATTCTTAAGGCACTCACAGGGAGTGCTCATCCTCGAGTCAGAGCTAGTGTTGGTGCTCATTTTATCTCACCCTTTTTTGGTTAATCATTTCCATTTCTGTCTACTATATTTTTTTGTTCTCCCTATTAAGGATGTGATTCGGCTCTATGGTTTTTCTGTGTATAGTCTGGTCTTTCCTCTCTTTGGTTGAGGATCATGTATGTATGTGAATTTTGTATCCCTTTTCTTTTTGGTACATGGTGATCTATAATCTGATATAGTATGGTGGGTCTAATTTGTAAACTTGTATTTTTCTATGGCATTCATCAATTAAGAATTAGTCCCTTGACCCCCCAAATATTCTATAATATTTAAAACCAAAAAGCAACACAAGTATTTTTTATTTCCACCCCTAAAGGTCTACACATGTCTCAAGATGAATGGATAAGGGGAAGTAGTGTGTAATTGTATTTGTGGAATTTAAAGAAAAGAGGTGTTAAAAGTGTAAAATGGTCCAGGCCTGTTGAAGGACATGTGGTGTTTATTTATAATGAAAATGGGGAAGTGGGTCATCAAACATTTTAATACTTTTAGTTTTTATGGGAAGAGGAGTAAAATTTCAAAAAGGAGCCACAACCCCACTAGTACTCAAGTGCGACCACGTGTCAATCTAGTATTAAAAACCAAAAGGAAGATGGGTAGGTCAAGTTTTCCAAAAGTATGGAAAGTTTTTAAAAGTTAAAAAATTACAAAAGGTTCCACTGAGCCCGTGATAGTGAAAATATTTATTCCGTGTGGACAGTTCTTTTTTAAAAAGTTACGAATGATAGCTTAAATGGTCTCAATGCAGTGCATTTATTTCTGCCACCATTAATGTTGCTACGTAAATCAAAGACATTTTAAATCTTGTGAATTTTTTCATATTTATTTACCAATTGTCTTGATTTTTTTAATGCCCTTGTGATTTGCATGAGAATTATGCGTATCCTTAGCTTTGAAGCTCAAATTGCAAAACCTGTGAATTTAAGGAGTTGTTGATTTGAGTTTAAATTGTTTAGGAAACTTGTGGATTGACTTGTAAGAGTTCTGAAACTACTACATTTATTTTTCAGTGGCAAGGTTGGTTTAAAAGGAAAGTTACGGTTTTTTAAACAATGAAGACTATGCCATCTTCATTCTTGTTTGTGTCAAAAATCACAACTGATCTAGATAAGATTACAGAACACAGACTTAATGGGTGTTGATCTAGATGACTTTATCCAAAGAGTTAAAAGGTCCTCACCAAATTGAATCCTTAAAATTAATTGAGGAAATTTGTATTGCTCTACCTGGTGCCATCCCACCCTCTATTCATTTCCCTGAATTAGTGTGGCATTGTTCTATGAACTATGATCCAGAAAAGAGGGAGGTGTTAGATGGGAGTGGGGATGTAAGTACTAACACTAACACCAATAGCCATAAGAATAATGTTAAAATTTCCTATAGTCGTGAACCCAATTACCATTGGAATCAAGTTGGCTCTAAAGGATTATGAAACAAAGAAGAAGGACTATGTAAAGATGATAAATACAAACTCGCTTATACATAAAGAGGAAAATGGATAGAATCCCTAAGAAGCTAGTTAGGGCACAATTTGTAGAATAGGTTGAGGATGTCATCGTGTTGTTAAGTCAAATGGAAGGTTTAGAGACAACAAATGAATTTAAGGAATGGATGACTACATACATATGGATTATTATGGAGTAAAAAGGGAGCATTTTTTGGGCCAACTTTATTGCAGATGCACTCCATGATCACATGGTCACTCTAGTAGCAAAAATTGAAATGGGAGATATTACATACCTTGAATTTTTTATGATGACATATCTCATTTATAATGTTGTAGGGCATAAATGTTTCCCAGGCTTTGTTAACACCATGCATAGATTTTAAGCAATGTCAAATGCACGAGATATTTCCCTAATTACAATTGATGAACTGGAGTGGGAATGTAAGGTTAGTCAATGAAACTTTCTTTACCCATATCATTTTTATTTTTAAGCCAGAGTGGGGACAATATAGGATGTCTGAAAAAAGATAGGAATGTAATTTTGGAATATGGATGCTTGCTTTATTAAAAAGGTTTACTTACATAAGAGTCAGTGGTTTTGAGGGAAATCCATATAAATTACCTAGGTATGTTGATGATAAATTGATTTTATGGGAACTAGTAAGGCAGTTGACACCTGTGCAAAAAATAATTATCAGGAGGCATAAAACAAATATCAAATTTCCTATTCAAATTAGAAGGTAATCATGTCCTTCCATCATAAAGGATAGATTGATTGAAGATGAAATGTAGAAATTTTGATATGGAGAAGTTTGAGGCCAAGTCTAATTATGACATCAGATGGGTTTTTACCAATATTGACAAAAACTTTTGAGCATGAGGCCCATTTTGAGGATTACTGGATGAACTACGAGGAATAAGGAGGAAGTCAGGTTAAGGGATTATTCAAGAATGACTCAGTTCACATATAATAGAATACAACATTGTGTTTATCCTTGAGGGGATTATGGATGATCCACACACAGTGAGCAGATTTTGTATTGATCATAAGGTGGGGGATCAACTTGTATCTCCTCCCAGATTGGAATTTGGTAGAATTTGATGATAAATTATTTAAGAATAAATGATGTAATGAGGAGGAATATAAACTAGATGACTCAAAATAGTATTGATCTTCCACTCTAGAATATAAAAATTCTAAACATTTTCATAAGTTTGGGAAACCTGAGTGAGGATATTCCACCCTTGATGGAGGATGTAGATAAAATGGACACACTAGGAGGAAAGGCCCCTCAATTTCCATCCAAGAGACCTACTTTTGAATTTATTGATAAGTGGATATCAACCACTAGTGGAACTGGCACTTCTATATCATTTCTCAAGAAAAATACTGAAGATATTGATTTTAAATTATATGGAGAATGCCCCTTTTACTTTTGCAGTACTAATTTAGGACAAACAGGAAATGTTTGGCATCATAGGTGATCCATCCAAGTGTTTCACTAAAGTACGCATAGTGCTGAAAATTTGATGATTGGGGCTAGTGAAAGTGTCAATATTCAGTCTAAGCCACACAATAATGAAAGAACGGTAGCACTAGATTTAAAAAGGTTTGAGAGAACACACAAAAAACACAAGGTCATTCACCAACTAGTTTTGGTAAGAGTAGGAGCCCATACACCTACAAAGTTCAAGCATTGGGATGTGGTAATTGATCCCCTAGTGTCTGAAAGGAGTGATGTTATCCAAAAACAACATGATACTTCACTACCACATTTGAAGCAATCAGATCCGTTGATCCCCTCTCTGTCTTTTATGGAAAAAACAATAGACTGCACTCAGGGTCTAGTTTTCCATGGAGGTATACCATAATTATTCCAATAGATGATCAGTTAGCTACCCTAGTTATGAAAATCTATAAAAATTTGCTTTCCAAAAATATAAATGTGCCTCTAGTTGGAATAATGAAAAAATTTGTAAATTGCCAAACTAATATATTTTATGTTCATGTTGGTAAAGGATTTTCAATTTTGGATGCGCTAAATTTATCTGTAGATGAACCAATATTAACATCAGTGGATAACATTCAAGAAAGAAATGAATTGGAAATGGATATTCATGTATCAACCATTGAAAATATTTCCTCAGGACAAATGACTTCGGAATTGGGTAAATCAAAGTTGTTTGTTGAAAAGGACACTAATGTTGAGTTATTAAAAAAGAGGATATATATATTTCTATCAAGGTGACTAAAAATGATAAGTTCCTCAAGAAGGAAATTTTTTTTTTGAAGAAGGATTAAAAATAACACAAGATGAAATTACAGATACAGAAATTATCACTAGTAAGAATTTACAGCCTTTGGTGGAAAATATGGAGTTTTTTCTTAAGGAACAACCTAGCATGACATTACAAACTACATCATTGGAGCACAAAAAGAGTAAGGTTACAACTCAGCAGAATTTGGGAGAGAAAGGCCTCATAAATCAAATTTTGTACAAGAAAGTGTTATAGAAGAAGTTAATTCCACTATGGCTCGAACTAAGGAAGTAACGAAGGAGTCTCCCTTGAATATGAATGATCAATCTGAATTTCCAGACCATGGAAAAAACATCCAAAAGAATCAATAGCATAGGGTAAGATTGGTGTAGAGACTATTGAAATAAGTTATCAGGAACATACACAATCATTAGTGCAAATTGAGCTAGAAATATCCAAACAAATAGTAGTTGCTCCTTGAGAAACTCCAGCAAGAATCACAATAAAAAAAGATCTATAACATGTTTGGAAAAGTGATGGATTGGTGAGATGATTTTAAATGAAGAAAAATAGGTTATCCCTATGTAAGTTGTTGACCTTACTACTTTGTCTTTTCTGAAGGTAGTAAGAGCCTCAAAAAGGGCCAGTACCATAAAAAAAAACCCACACTAATTCATTCGGAGAAAGAACCTTGGAAATAAAAACCCCTTTGGAGGGTAAAACAAGAAAAGACATAACAACTGAGGATTATAACATTCAGATTATCCCTTTGGGAAAAACCTCAAGGCAAAAATTGAAGCAAGGGGTATCTGAGGTAATAAATGATCTTCTACAAAAGTTTGATGAAGCTGGAATGAAATAAAGGAAATTAAAAAAGAAATACATGGCCTTGAGTTCTTTTATACAACAGTTGATAGGTCAAACTAGTCAAACATAAGAAAATTCTTATATAAACACCCTTGAAGGAATGAATAAGGTAAAAAAGGATGTTAAGAAATTTCAAGTAGTAGACACATGGATTGAGAACTTGACCAAGAGGGGAAAGGAAGTAGTTACAGAAACAAAATCAAATTATGATGATCTCAAAAAAAGAATCAATGAAATTGATGAGATAATTGAACAATGTGATAATGATATTGTATACTTTGAAGGTATTCTTCCCAAATTGGACCATATTACCTAGCTCAATGATGAGTTAGTTGAGGAGGAGGACATTGTACCCGTAGAATTTAAAGGAAGAAACGATGCCCTTGGGGAGTTGTCAAAGATTAGAGTCAAGACCCTAAATGAAATCAAAGGAAAACTTGAAGTCAAAATAAATTGTGTTGATGATACTCTTGATGCTATTGAGTTAAAGTTGGAATATATGGTTATTGATAAGTTCAAGAAGAGTTATGGGGACATGAAGATTTATTTTTTAATTAACTCTTTTGAAAAGAATGTTCTAATGAATGACTTCTCTTATGAAGTCATTAAGACCAACAGGAAAATTGAAAATAGAATTGCAGAGTTGAAGGAAAGGCCACTAGAATACAAGTAGAAAATGGGCCATTACATTGATGCAATCTCTAGACAGCAATTGATTTTCTAGAATCATACTGGGCCAAATGAGGATGAGATTAATTTAACTGTTGTATATTTCTCCCTCCCCAGGTAGATATAGACAAACAGAAGAATTTTGAAATCAAAGAAACTCAAAACTTGACAGGTGTTGACACCAAAAATGTTGTGCCCCTGGTGCTGATCAGGAGGTGCTGACATTGAAAAAGTTGCGCGCCTGGCATAGATTAGGAGGTGTTGATACCGAAAAAGTCACGCCCCTGGCGCAGATCAGGAGGTGCTAACACCGAAAAAGTTACACCCCTGGCACAGAACAGGAGGTGCTGACACTGAATTTTCAGTGCTTATGGAAAATTTAAGAGTATGTTAACGTGAGGATGGATGCACCAAGGTGCACCTTCGGGAGGCGCAACATTTTGAGTGCTGACACTCTGAACTCGACAGGAAGCAAACCCTGACCCAAATATTCAAATGGCCATAACTTTTCACAGGGAGCTCGGATTAACGCAAGGTTGGACTTTTTGGAAAGCTTACAAGGTTTTTTACCCAACTAAAATTCTTTAATTGGGTGAGAAAAAATTCTTAAAAATACAAAATATAGTTCGCCACTTTTTAGTTTTGCTAGGGTTCTCACCTACCACCATAATGAGATGAATTAAATGCAACCTAGAGGTGGTTGGGGTAGATTTGGAATTCCTCTCTCTTTTCTCTCTCATTCTTCCTATAAATTGTAAGGAGGGGATTTCTTATAAAGGTTGGAAATTCTTGCTTTTTCCCTCCCTTCTCCTCTTTTCTGTAGGTGGATTTTGTGGAGTTCAAACCTCCCATCTAAAACTGCAATGCAACTTTACCTCTTGGAATTTTGTAGTGTATTGTATCAATTTTTGGAGAAAATAATGCATGTCTGTGGATGATTCTCAACCCTCTCTGTGTTCATTTTGTATCCTTCTGATCTTTAACTGTAATTTGGTTATCTGTGCATGATCTTGCATTACATTTTATTAGTTTGTGTTTATTGGAAAGACAAGTGTTCTTCATTCCTCGGTGCATCACCTTTGTTAGTTTAGGTTTTATTTTTATGCATCTTATTACTCTATCTCCTTGGCAAGTTAGTTTAGGTTTTTGATTAAACCCTCTATATTTTTATGTGTGCATATGAACAGAGGAATAGGAATTGGCCTTCATCCGAAGAGCTTTTCTGATTTCGCAAGGTCCCACACTTAGGAAAAGCTCCATGTTATGCAATCACACTGATAGTCTCAACCCATCAAGATGTAGACACTCAGGGGTGTTGTGATTCACCATCAACATTAACTATTCAAAAGATATGATGCATATGTGGCGAGGCTACCAAAAGAGCAAGATCCAGAATTAGAAGTTGAAGAAGAAGATGCAAAGAATGATGAACATGATTAGATAGTTGTTCCTGAAACTATATTTTATTTTTCCATAGTCATCATTTTTAAACCGGTGTTTTAAAATTACACTTCTATTGCATTGGAAGTAATTATTTCTTTGAATTTTATCTTTCCTTTATTTCAACTGAAAAATGGAAGAATATAAAAATTCCATATTTACTTTAATGAAATTAACATACATTTAGGTAAAAATGAAAATGATTGATGTTGATATGTTTTTTCACTGTAGATAATGAACAAAATAGGGTTCTATAGGGGCCCTTGTGCATGAAAAAGGAAAATATGTACATGCCATAAAGAAAAACAGTAAAAGGAAGACAACATTTATGCATTCTTTATCCCTACTTCATAGCTTAGAATATTTTTTTCCTCAACACAAAAGTGCTTGAGCCGTGTGTTGTTTGAATGAAAATGACTGACCCTACTAGGTCCTAGGACATTCCCATATCCATTAATGCCTCCAGAGTCATTCTAGGATGACTGATGATTTACTCGAGTTCAATTTTATTATATTGATATGAAACCCAATCTAAAATATCTAGACCTCCTGTGAAGAAGGCCTTTTTTCCTTTCCCTTTATGGGGGATTGATATGTTGGGAGTTTCTTGAGAGGGGACACCTGAAGTTGTTGGAGGGGAAGGTACTGCATGTTGCTGACTGGACTGATTGAGAGGCCTAAAACTTGACCCAACATCCCATTTCCATGTAAAGGGTTGGTTGTCCTTTGGGGAAGGAATTAGTCGAGGGCCCAATAATTCATGCTATTCTTGAGGAGAATAATGCATTAGGTAGATGGAAGATCGATTAGAAAATATCCCTCTATTGTTTAACTGGAGGAAATTGTTTCCCTTAAACGGCGAGAAGACAATGCTTTGTCTTCTTTCCCATCTGAGATAAAAATTGGGGTTTGTGATTGTGGTTCACCTTTCCTTTTCCCTGAAGATGACCCTGGTGCTAAAACTAATTGTGAAGGCCTGGTCTCTACTTGCTTCTTCTATCAGAAGTTGAGCCTTCTCTTATTTTGTGAGAGATAGCATACATTGTGTCGATGTAGGATTTATCATACAACACATATGATTCCTTAGGAATCAATTTTGATACAAAATCCTCATCACACAGAAAATGATATTGAAATTGGTCTTCTCAGAGACTTGGGGTCTTCTCTCAGCCCATAATTTTTTCAAGTCTTTGGGATTTTTCATGTGTTCCCATCTAAAAATATGGAAATACATAACTTGGAAGGATGCAATTATAGGATTAATCCTGATCAGCCTTGCAAGAAAAAGTAATCATACTTTCCAGTATGTTAGGCCCCCTCGGTGTCACTGACACATTCTATCTCAAATAGAGTCCTATAAAAAGCTTCATCAGGAATCCTTAAATCAAAAATTTGATGTAAGTCCTCTGAGGAAATCTCCTTTAGGTTGTGAGATATGAGCACCTTCTCCATTCTCTTTGAAATTCCTTATACTCATAATGAGAAAGGAATGGTATGATGATAATGAAATTGAGCCAAGTTTTATAATGAGAAGGAGACATATGTAAGTTGATGTAATATTTCCCATGAAATGAAGGAGATTGTGTTCAGTTTGAACAGAGGAGAAATTAATATTTGGAATAAATGAGTAATGATGATAAATCAAGGTGATTTGATAGAAGCTATGTGTGATAATTAAGCCAATGAAGCAAGAAGTAGAGGGTGTTGTGCCCAAGGTAGATTATTGAAAAATGAGTATGGAAATACGTCATTTGAATATTATCTAGATGGATTAACAGATTGTTTGAAATGATTATCTAATCAATACAAGGAAATAATGATTAAAATAAACCACTAGCAAAGACTACCTGATATCCCTGTCGAACACTAGTGAAGTTGGTCGAAAAGACTAATGATTTGTACACCTGGTAACTTCAAAAAAGACCATTTTAAATACCATGTTCTAGAAAACTTTTTAAAAAGGGAGAATATTTTTAGGATTATTCATACTTTTTGGGGGAAAGAACTTTGAAATTTAACAAGCAAAGGAGATGATATAAAAGGAAGAGGGATAATAGCAAAGAAGGGGGGGTTAATTTTTTTGAAATTTTATTAGAGAAAAGAAAAGGAGAAAAAGCTGAGAGAAGCCATTTTTCGAAGGAAATTATTTGAGAATACATTTATTTCTTGTGTATCTTTGAAATTGATCATGTCAAGATGGTTATGGATGTATATCCATTGACAAAACTTTGAGATTGTAAAAAACTTTCCCTTGTGGATCAATTTTGAAAAACCTTGAGTAATTCATGTCAATCATGAACCATGTTACATGTATTTTCATTTTGAGATATCTACAAATAGTTATTTTTGTTCTTGTTTCATTCTTACATTATAAATCCCTCTTAAATCACACAAAATCTCATCCTCGTGAGAGTATTGTTGAATTTGCAACTACATTATGAAGAGATCTTTCATTTCATGATGTAATAAGTGATTTAAATTCAATTTACTTTCATTTCAGTGATACAGATTGTTTGTTAGTTTATGAGTGTATCATAAACATGATATATTAGGTACTTCTAAGGTTTAATTAAGTATTTAACATGATTTCTCATGTTAAATGATGTAATAATGTGTGAATTCGTGTATCTTTGAGCTTTTATAGTTGCACAATTTTCTAGTGTAAGGTTTATCCTAACTATTTGAAGTCATTTATCATTTTGTCTTGTGGATGTGTCAACCTTTGTTTAAAGTTATCAAGAATTTGGTATAATCAACTTTATCCTACTTAACTTCCCAACTATAAATTCCATATTCAATAATATATCATACATGAACTATCTCTGCTTGCATTGTGTATCCATAAATGATAAAGAAGATCATTGAATCCATCCATCCTTTACTAAACTATGTAAGTGTAATCAATCTTTATCGTTGTCTTTAATGACTTAGGCCTTGTCTAGTGAACATCTTCATTTTATAAAGTGACAACTTGTAATAGTTAGGTTATGTTCTATTGGCCTTATTTTCTCAACATATCCTTCAAAATACTGCAAAGGAAGAGTCAAATATTGTTAATCCATTGATAATTTCCACTAACACAAGTCACAAAATGGGTCCTCTCACCTTGGTATTTTCCAAACCATAGTGATAAAGAGTCATCTAGAATCTATTCCCAGATACAAAATGACTCCGATTATGATTTGTTTGTCTCTAAGCATCCTAATCCAATTATGATGTTTCTCTGTTTCAAAGGAAGGATCAATTTGTTATACATGGTATTTTGTTCCGTATTATGTGCAACATATAGCCATTTCTAGTTTACATTCAACAATCTTTAAGACACGCCAAGTTTACATCTTGCAAGGCACACTATAACTATTATACTAGGATCAATAATACTTGTGATGAAAAATGAGAAATTTCCCCATTAATATTTTAACTTTGTGGTAGTGGCCTCTACTACCTCATCATCCTTTAAGTCTTGGCCAATTTCAATTCCCGACCTATGCAAATGGGTTACTCTTCCAATCAATTCCATAGTGATGCACATTCTCCTTCTTATAAAATAGAAGAAGGATTAATCAACTTGCCACATGAGCCATTAGTAGAGGTTCTTTGGATTTCCAAATTAAGGAAGCTCGTATAGTTTTAGAACTCCTACACTTTATATGTCCTTATTCATTATATCATCAATCACTAATTATCCCTCAGTCATCCTTTAGGCCAACTCTATCATGACATCCTTCCTTATTTATCCTTTGTGGGCTTCCACACGACAGTTATAATCACTAATTTTTCATTTTACTTGGTGACAAACCCATAGTTGACCTACTAAAACCGCTAAATGGTACTACACATTAGAAAACCAATCCTTTGGTTCATCATCAATGATATTATTTTTTCCCTTGGATGATTTCTTGATGTTGGGTTCCTTCTTTGGAGCCATAAATTAAATTTTCAGGTGTTTAACCTTTTAATTCTCATAACAACACATGCCCTAGGTGTTAGAATAATATTTTCCACTCAATTCTCTTACCCTAGTGTCGAGCATCGAAACCTCTTCTTGATTCCACACTCAATTACCTCCAATTTATTCCTTAATTAGACTTCCATATTCATGCTCCCTAAATCCATTTTTAATAAGTTCCCTAACTTTATGAATTCAAACTCTAAAACCCCAATGCTTGTGTGTTTCTTATCCCCATACCTTCTATCAATACATCTAATTCCACTAAAAAAATATCAACTTAGGACGTGTATGTTATACTCTGGTTTATTTTAATTCCATCCTTCACACAAAATATTCATACTTAATCACAATTTCACTCTTAAATCACACAAGTTCTTCAATCGAAAACGTAATAATGACTACACCCATGCACTATTTATATTTTTTCCAAAATTTTCTACATTTATTAATCCTCACCTACCACCACTTTTTATTTTAAATCACTTCTTGATTTCTCCCATGCTTTTCTCTTCCATGTGCATTATTTGTAACCTTCTTACAAGCCACTACTTCCTAGGTTGTAGTCATGCTTATGTGTACCTTATGTGTCATGCACCATCTTCCTTTACACCATATACTAAGTAGTTTATCCTTCTTCTACCTCACTTTATTTACATTGGATGACCCTCAACATGGTTTCCAACATCTGAGAAATTTCCATCACACTAAGAAATTTTGTATGCCTTTAAGAAAAAACATCCTTAAGAACTTGCAAACCAATATATCTTTCCACTACACATTATCCTTCTACATTGTGCACCAAATTTATTTTTTTTTACCTGCACCTCACTCATACCATCACACAATCCTATATTAACTTCATAAGATGTAACAATATCACATATTCCCTTGTACAAACTCACACCTACTTCACCCCACACTAAAAGTATATGTAGTCCTTTGTGTGTTAATTTAACATGAAGTAAACAACTCATGTCTTCCAACATGCTTATTACAACAAAACACAACAAGGAAAAGCATAATAGAAAAGTATATCTAAACTAAATGGAAATAATTTCATATTACAAACACAAAAGAATCTTATTTATAGTAGGGTTTCAACCTACCCCCATTGAAATAATTAGGAAACGTGGTGTCATCAAACACCTATAATTGGCATGTGCCTAATTCTAGTATCTTAGTCACTACAAAGAGTTCCAACCAATGAAATTTCAACTTCTTAGGATGGTACATAAATTGTGAGTCATATATAAGTAAGATTTTTCCCAAAATAAAGGATTTATTCTTGATGTGTCTATCATGCCAATCCTCATGTCTTACCTTATCTATCTTTTGTCTCCATTGTGCATTTGCACATCGCTCATCCAATTACAACAATTTTTCATTGAGCTCATCAACTTCCTTTTCATTATCTAATCCTCTTGTGCGTGAAATACACAAATATGGAAACAAACTATAAAATGGTAAAACTACCTTTGTGCCAAAAACCAATTGAAATGGTGTGGCCTTATATAACCTTTTCTAAGTTGTTATATATGCCCATAACAAGACTGATACCTTATAATACCAATTTTTCCTTCTAACCTCACATATATTTGTTAAATTTTGTCCCTAAATTTTTTTGAAAGATTCACCAGTTCCATGGGCTTGAGGGCGATAGGGGTAGTCTTATGGTGTTCCACCATAAACTCTACTATTGAAATTCTAATAGTTTCATTCAAAACATGAGTTTTTCTGTCACTTGTAAGGCTCAATTGACATTCATACCTACTTATAATATTTTCCCATAGAAATCTAGTTGTTGTTGTTATGGTGCAATCCTTTGTTAGCATATCCTCTACCCACCTTGTCAAGTTATCTATGTATTTTATGATATATCATGGTCTTTTCCTACCATAGGTGGTGTAATGGGGCCCACATAATCAATTTACCACTTCTCAAATGGCTCTATAAATTCTATAGGGAAGAGTGGCATTTAATCTTTGTTTCTAGTCTTACATATTCTCTAATAATGGCCACAATCCTTGAATTTTTTTTTTGTGTCTTTATACAATGTTTCCCACCATAAATCTACAAAAAATATTGTTTGCATTGTTTCTTCTCTTACATAACCTCCACTAGCTATCCCCCGATGTGCTTCCTCCATGATAGAGTCACACTCATGTTCTAGTACACATCTGCGCAAGATCTCATCTCAAACCATATTATAAAGGTCTCATATAATAAGATGTTAGCATGTCATGTAAATAACAAGTTGTTTCCTTTCCAAGGTAATCATTCCTTCATATGTAATTCCATTATGAAATAATACTACAATATCCTCTAGATCAAGTGGTGCACAGTTAAGTCTAAAGAGTTGAGAATATAAAATAATTTCCTTTATTGTTTATGTATCATCTCCATATTTAATTCATGATAAGTGATCATGTCTGACATTTCTCTTACCTGGTTTCACTATGAATGTAAAATTAAAATCCTAAAAGAGAAGGATCCAATGATAGATATAACCCTATAAGACCAATTTATCGACTAATTATTTCGAAACCATGTGATCTATATATAAGATAAATCATGTGGCTAATAAGTATTTCCTAAACTTGTGATGAGTATAAATAATGGTTAATGCTTTGCGTTCCATAGTTGTATAGCTATGTTTATCCTGTGTCAACTTCTTACTCATAAAAAATATGGGATGATCATTATTGGATTCTCCTAGTTGTGCTAAGAATGCACCAATGGACATGCCAAAGGCATCCACATATACATAAAACAAATTTTTCTAAGAAGGGAAGTGAAAGATAGGCATAATGGTTAGTTTCTCCTTTAAGGTCTCAAACATCTACTACTACACGTCACCCCAATAGAACTTTCCTTTGGCCTTAAAAAAATCTTTAAGGGGTGTAAAAATCTTGGAATATCCTTTAATAAACTTCATATAATAACTAGCATGCCCCAAAAACCCATGCAATTTTCTCTAATTTGTTGGTTAATCTAATCCTAAAATAAGAGTAATCTTAGTTGGGTCTACCAACAATCCTTCCTTGCAAATGATGTTTTTTGGTAAGGTACCAAAAGAAGTTTAAAAAATGCACTTCTTAATGTTCAAAGAGATATTAAGTTTCCTACATATTTAAAACATCAACCTCAAGTTGTCATAATGATCTTTTACTACTCCATACATGGTCCAATCATTCAATTACACCTACAAGAACTTGTGAATAAAATCTTAGAAGGCTTGAACAACTATGTGCGAGAACATTGTTGGCATATTTTAACCCAAAGGGAATGACGATGTATGCAAAGCTTCCCCATTCCATTTCCAAGGTGTATTCTCCTAATCTCTGCATGTGATCCTCATGTGATGGTACCTAGAGAATCAATCTGTAATTGAATACATTTTATGCCCCACTACCCCTTCTAAGATCTCTTCAGTGAATGGCATAGGAAATGGGTCTATGAAACATGAAGCATTAATAACCATATAGTCTAAAAAGATTCTTATCTAGAAATACTTCTTAATTTTGATCACCATGTGGATGATCCATTCAGAATCCTCAATAGGCTCAATGATTCGTAACTTGAGCATCTTATCATTTTCCTTTTTTACCTTTATGTGTGGGTTAAGATTCATCCTATAAGGCCTCTTCCAAATCAAGTGTGGGCCATATTTAAGATTTATTCTCATCTCCCCCAAATATTGTTGTACATCCTTAAATTCATGATATCCCTAAGGAAATATATCTTGAAATTCATGTAAAACTCTATAATCTTTGCAACTTTAGGTTCGTACTAGTAGTCTACAATAATATCCTCCTTAGGCACATCCTCAGTCCCAATGCTCAATTTATTAGTCTTCAAAGGCAAATGGTGTAGACATTCCTACTCATTCGTAGAGTCATGACCTTTTTCAAAACCTTTGTATGTTTAATATCCAAGTCCTCAACAACCCCATTATCTACGAGGTTAAAAAAATTTACCTTCTCTTTTTACTTCCACACATGCCCCAACTACATCTCTTCTATTTCTACTAGGTCCTTGGATGCCTCAATATCAATTTCACAAAATGAATAGATCATGATATCCTCAACATTTTTTCTATCCCCTAATGTGATGTGCCTCATAATTTGTAAGGCCTCATGAATTGGAGGCTTAACAGAAAAATCATCAAAAGTGTGAACAATACCTTTAGTTAGGTTGGGTCAACTTAATATTTATTTTTTTGACTCAGCATGCACATACCAAGAACACACACATCCATGTAATTTAGAGTAAAAATTGTGTGCCTATAGAGATGGTGGTAATTAATATTTCCCTTGCACCTAATTATGCTCACTATTATTAGCATGCAAAAGAGGAGGGGTTTTCCCATCATAATCCTATACCAATGAAGGATTTTTATTTCTTCCAAACCTTGTTAAGAATGTCCTTGATTTTGTACCAACCCAATAAAATGTTTATGTGTGTTTCCCACCAATGTACTATAGTCCTGTGTAATGTGTATAGCATCATGTTTCACCTATCACATTCATTGTGTCATTATTCCTCCATTATGTGTAAAAACAACTCAAGATTCTCCTCTTCAATATAATTTGGAAATTTGACCTTTCACATCCACTTGCCTCTGTGTGAGCTTATCATCCTAGTAACTCATCCACATGATTCATGACCCAACATTGCATATGTCACATGGGCCCAATTTTCACAAGTAACAATGGTAGTATCACTGATAGATTATGCATCTTCCCAATTAAGTACATCCTCCTTTCATAGATCTACATGCTCAGGGTCGTGCACCATATTTGCATAGATTTAATTGAGCTCCTCTTCATTAACAGGATCAATATATGAAGAAACCTTTGTCTTATTTAGTGGAATCACAACTTGGTCATATTTGTTCTCAAAACTAATATATCTCTTATTGAAGCAAAAATATGCATTATTAGCATAACACCAAGGTTTTCCAAATAACGTGTGGAAATTATCTACCTCAGTAAGCTCTAATACTTCAAAATCTCTTATAAATTTAGCTTATTAAATAGTGCTGGAAGTATCCTTCACTACCCTAATGGGAATGGCCCTTGTTTCATTAGCCATATACAACACATTAAAATATGGCTACAATGGTGGCCTTACCATTTGGTTTGATCTATATAAGGTGAGAAAATTTACTTTTGTGTCTATATCTATAGTAATATTACTTACCAGGCAAATGTTGATCACTAAATCTAGTATAATATCTTTATAATATTCATGGTCATATGGTGGCAAAATTGCATGAAGGATCTAGCACTATATTCATACACCCATGCATGATACGTTATCCCAAAACCATCCTCCCAATAAAGGGATGGTGTCCTCTTTCCTCAACATTCTACACACTTCCTTAAGATCATCAATATCCTTCTGAGGAAGTTTGATACCCCATACGCATTCCTTGTTGCATACCTACTCCTTCAAATATTGAATATCTCTTCAATGTTACTCCTTGATGACACCCATAGTTTCTTGATAGAATTCCTTTTGTTGAGCCACATCTGGATATTTTTCATGTACAACTTCTTCCCTTACAATGAGGGATTTTAATTTGATATGATCATGAGTGCATGCCACTTATATATACATAATAACTAGTACATGTTGAAGCTTCGAATCAACCTTATTAGGTGCCTAATGATCATTCCTTGCATGCTAAACTTTTATCATAGACACGTCCTTATCTTTATTGTATTTATTAAACATATGAGCACATAGGTCTAGAAAATATTTTAACTTTGTGAGCCTTTTTGTATTACACACAAGTCTTTTTTTCAAGACACACATGTTGATAAATATCAAGAGATCTACATGTATAACATGTCCCACATGAAAACCTTGCTTTACTGCCATGGCCTCTACTTAAGAATCCACCTTAAAAACTTCCATTATCATTGTTTTTAATCTCATTGTTCTTCCTTTCTTATGCTTTAGAGATAATTTCACAATGTTCTGGCACAATCTAGTCTCACATGCCTCATGAATATGATAAATCAAACAATAGTTAGTAATATCAAGGGTATATGCATCACAAATCTTATTATACATAGAGATGTTCTTCTTCATTGTGTGTTATTATTGGTCATTCAAACATGCACCTACATCTTAGATCTAGAAGAGCCAAGTTATTTGAGACGATAATCGAACCGTATCAAAGTTTTGGTACCTTGCAAGCTTGAGATGGATCTCTGGAGAAAGTTGATTACTCTATCTATTTCTACTACTATTGCTACTCATAGTGCTAAAAGGGAAAAATAAGCTAATAATGCCAAGGGACAAGGGATGAAAGGATAACATGAACAGAAACTAAACTAAAAAGTGATAGCACCAGAAAAAGAGGGATGAACACTATCTGTTCTGAGAAAAAATAAAGGGAAATGTGTGAAATAAGTCTAGGAAAGTGTAGCATAACCAAAACATATTTACCAGATCAAATTCTTAGAACACAACTAAATAAGGAACTGCAAGGGACGTAGAATGGCACAAAGAGCATGCAATGAAAAATAAAAGGCAAGAAGAAGGAATGTAATTATGTTAGGATAGAGAATAGTCACAAAATGATGTTTCTATTACTTCCAGAAATGCATAGAGTTGTTTCAATGGCGAAAGAGGCTGATATCCACATGTAAGAACTAGATTCATAGGTCTAAAACTAAAAATATAGAAAAAATGAAGTCCTTATCAAAATACGTAAGGATTCAAAGTATATAATAAAAAATGAGCCCCACTCTTACATTTATAGATAATTTCATGGAGGAAGAAGATACTAAGGAGGGAAAATCCTAATTTGAAATTCAACCACAAAAAAGAAGCATTCAATGTCTACAAATCCACCTATAAATATGTAAAATACACTTCCCCAATTTTATTTGGTGTGTTGAAGAAGAAAGGAGGGTGAATTAGATAAAATTAGGTGGATGGAGAAATTAAATCTTCTCATTAATGTCTAGGATGTTGTTTTCCCATTTCTCACCTACCAAATCTACCAAGAATTTGAATTTGGATGTATAACATTATAGCCTATGTCAGAAACTATTGATTGAGTTATCTACACATGCAAGACACGTGGCACATGCATGTTGGTTGAAAGGATGGATAACTGAGAAAATGTTATTGTCATTTTTTTCACGTGTTACTCATTTATTTTTTTCAAGGATTTGGTGCCCTTTCGACACATTTTGACTGGTTGCATGTGGCAAACTCAATCATTTCAAAAGATGATGTGGCATAGAAAGGTACAAAGGAGGGCACAAAGGTATGCATGTAGAAGAAAGAAGAGGAAGGCACACATGATGTGCATAGGGAAATGAGGAAAACTAGAAGGGATAATACACATTCATGGCACATCTATTACAATATAATGTGTGTGGCATGCGAGAAGGATAGGTACTTAGCTGATTAAACAAAGTGAAAGGAACATGTAAAAGAAAAAATAACTACTTTGAAGAAGGAAAATGCAAAGAAGATACACACAAAGGAGGAGTGGAATAAAGAGGAAAAGGAAATTGGAATGGGGAGAAGGGGAAGCATGTGGGGAAATTTAACCAAGTGAATGTTGCAAGTGAACTTCACCACGCACAATCTTGCAATGAAGAGCTCATGTCCAGAAGATGTATACAAGTTATCCAAATAACATGGAGAGTTATTTGGATAACATTTTTTGTGACTTTTGGGGCCATCTACATGCTAGATGAAGGAGATCAGTAGATTGGAGCATCCATTGGGCTTGGATTCTACTATATAATCATGGAATTATAATTCGTAACTTTGAAGAATTTCCCTTGAAGTCACTTCAAGGATTATTTCTTTACTCTATTTCAAATCCTACAAATTGCTCAAAAATGATGGAAGAATATCAACACCCTAGAAGTAAAAGAGGAGTGTGTGCACGAATCACACGAGAAGAAAGAACTATATACAAAAAATAATGTGTGTGTAACACACTTGGAGGAATTAAAACTATTATAATATATACAAAATGATGCAGAAAACTTAATGGAAGGGTCTGAGATAGATCCCATTTACTATGATTTATAATGTGCTTCCATCAAGATGAGTTAACTTCAAAGTGTTAGAATCTTTGCATGAACTGATGGTGTATGGTTCACTCTAAAGAACATAAAAATTTGAATGACGCCTTATTTTAGCTCTACTAATATCCCATTTCAAAACCAAGTCCCCAAATTTGAAAGCTTGAGGCCTAGCCTTTGTGTCAAACTATTTATTTGTTTCTTGCTGATGTTTTTTTATCTTAATCATGACAGAGTTCCTTGACTCTTTAAGATTAACCAGCTCTGCCATCTGATTTCTCTTTATTCTGCCCCCTTGAATTCCATCTATTGGGCAAGCGCCAATGAGTTCAACTCTAGCATTGTTATCCCGTAAAATTGGCAAAGGTGATTTTATAGATAACCCTACCAAATTTTGTTCCGGTCCCTCGTCAGGGACTCCTTGTGTTCGGAACGTTACAAAAATCCCTTCCTGGGAAATCTAGTTTTCCAAACTTAGCCATTTTTGGTCTTTTTTGGTCGGGTGCTCATAATTTCTATGCAAAATCAAGTATTCATGTGCCCCCTTTAAATCCTTTGGCGCATGCTTTGAGGTGTCAACAGGCATTTAGGTGCACCTCACTATGTTGTGCCTTTCTTGCATGCACCAAGGCGTATGCACCTTCATGTCAACAATACTTTTTTTGTGCCACTTTTTGGTGCGCCAATGGCGCACATATTCTTGTGTCGACATCACTTTTGGTGTGCCAAAGGCGCACATAACTTCGTGTTGGAAAGTGTTTTGATGCGCCAAAGGGCGCATGCTTTCCATTGTCGACAGTGCTTTTCATGCGCCATTTGAAAAAGTTGGTGGCACATTTATTACCACCTCACCTATATATAGGCACATCTACACTGTCATTTTCATCTGACACAATCACGTGATTTTCTCTTCCCTCTGTACCTGTCAGCGCACCTGCCCTGTCATTTTCGAATCACGTCGTGGACATAGTTTCATATTTCTCTATTATATTATCTTGGTAAGAGGTCCTCTATGCTTTTGTGTGTTTTGGTGTTTTGTGTTTTGGCTGCTTGTTTGTGTGATTAGAAAGATCTGTCAAAGCATGAACTCAACTACCTGGTTGTGAAATCATGAACTCCCCCCCCCTTGCTATTTTTCTCTATTCTTCCCCATGCATTTCCCCCTCTTTCCAAATCTACTGGTAGGGGAAAATCTGTCCTGAAATGATTGCTTAAAAACTCTTTGTTTAAGCCTCTTCATCACCCAAGGTACCCTTGAAAGGAAGCTTATCAACATGTGAACACCTCAGAGAAAGAATCAAAGCTTCAAAGAAAGACTGTAATTTTTCCTCTTTTTGCGCATCTGTCACCCCTACAACATAATATATAGTCGCGATAATGGCACATATACTATGCCTGTTACATAAAGAACAGTTGCACCCTCAAGGTGCACTTCCTTTGCTTGTTACAACTGCTTTCCCTGTGCCCTCTTGGCACACCAAACTTGCATGCAACATTACAAAACCATGCGACCTTTGGCGCACCCTACATGTATGCAACATTAAATTTATATGTGCCAAGTAAAACTCTTAAATCGGCACAGGCGCATCCATTGTTACAACAACATCATGTTGTGCAGACCTTCCATGTGCCGCGCTAAGTTCCCCTATGACGCATGAAAAAATGATGTTACACGCATTAAACTTGTGCCCTTTGGCACATCCTACACCCATGTAACATGAAAAATATCCGCGCCCTTTATAAAATGTATACATATGGCGCAGGCGCACTTATCCTTACAACAAAAAAAATGCAATCTGCAGTGTCCATGCACTATGCGCCCTTTGGCACTGATTTATCCCTTGCAGCAGCCCTTTCCTGTGCACCTTATTATTTATCCCTGTAACCTATAGTATTCATGCGCCTTGCACCCTGAGGCCTTAAAATCACTAACTCTTTCTTCTGTTGACGCTTTAATGGAAGATCAAACAGCTGATATGACTTTCTTGCATTGGGTTTCACTTCTTATTCTTGCAGATCAGCAACTGAGTTCAGAGTTACATATGTCAACATCAAGCAAGAGACCTACCAAATCTAAGGATAAAGACAAGCTCACAGAAGAAGAAATGAAGTACAAGTATTGGAGGGTCAGGATGCCCGAGTCCCAAGCAGAGTGTGACCTAGACATCAGAGACTCAGAATTGGGTCATATTGATATGGAGTATTTCTGGGCTAGAACCCAGAGGGTCACAAGAAGTCCATGGATGGACAAACTGATGGGCAGTGCACTACATTTTGCTGGCGGGATCCCTGTAAGTGCCATGAACAATGAGTTTATGATGGTAGTAGCCCGATGCTACAACAAAGACACAACATGTGTCTATAATGAGAAGGGTGAGGTCATAATCAACCTCACTGCCTGCCACTTCGAAATAATGCTTGGCATCCCTCACCACCGGCACTTTAAGGCTGTAAGCCAGGAAGATTGCATCAAGGCTTGGGATGAAAATGAGGATAAGTGCATGCAACTGATGAATGAAGTATACCTAAAGAACAAAAAGGTGGTGACTCGGTGACCACAAGTCATTCATCGCAATGACTTTTTAGAGGAACTCAGTGACACAATCACGTTCCTGAGCAGAGTCTTTGGGCTTCCTGATGCCCATTATTTTCACAAGTGGATGCCACGATACCTAGAAATGATGAACAAAAATGTGCCCGATCAACGCTTTGAGTGGGTGAAGATCATAAGCAGCAAAATATCAGAGTAGCTCCAATAACTCACCACAACGGGGAGGTTCTATATGAACTCCTATGTAGTCTATGCTGCAGCTTCAAAAAGAGACTATCTAGCTCTAATGTAGTGCGGGGTTTGGCCCTAGGTTAAGATATGTGAATACTATCTAGAACTGAAGCTGGAAAATAGCATCCACCAGTTCACAAAGATCAGCGATGCCTTCTTCTATTTCATCATCTTCCTGTTGAGGCCGAATATGACTCACGGTCATACAACCAAGAGCATCGTAGAAACTACAGAGAAATGGGGGGTCGTGTTCACTCAATTCCCCACCTTTACCTATCTGAGGGCAGTTAACTTCTTGGGGGAACCAACTAAATTACCGAGATATGCCAGCCCCAAGTTGATCCTGTTGGAGCCGTCGAGACAGCTTATCACCTACCATGAGAAGTGTCTCGAGAGAAAGAAGGGTGGAACTCCTTTCCCCCTCATAGTGGGTAGGTATACGTGTCTCTCTCACCACAAGGTGAAGGATATGTTTGCAGAACTGGAGCTGATGAATCTAAAGCATAACTTCCCAACAAGGCCCACCTTCGACCCAAGAAATTGTCTACCCAGGGCCAAGCTCGATCTGATGCACATCCCTCAGATCGAAGACATTTACATCAACTTATATCATGAGGTCGAGCTCAAGAGGAAGGATCATTCCCGCTCTGCCTTAGTAGAAATCATCCAGTACGGTGTGGCCATCATCCCAAAAGGATATCAAACTACTGAGAAAGAAGTTGATCAAGTGTATCTTGACACGGGTGGGGGACAATTGGCCTTTCGTGGTGATTGATAGGACTAAAGTACCTCAGAAAATTGAGGAAAGGGTCAAGGAAACTCTGCGAAGAACAGAGCATTGGTACTGAATGAATGGTCTCATCTACCTCAGATTTGATTTCATCACATCTCCATTGGGAAACGCACCTCCTTGGTCAAGACAATAGCCAAAGGGTAAGGGTAAAGGTAAAGAGGCTGAGTCCAGCTCCACGCAAGAGGAGGCTCCTTAAAGCCCTCCTTCTGCTTCACAAGAATAGGTTGTAATCCTAGAAATCTCAGAAGAAGAAGTAGTGGAAGATGTTCCAATAGGCACATCCACTCAGGATGTGGCCATAATTGTAATAATTGAGGTCCCTTCTGTCCCTTCTCCTTCTCTTCCTTCCCCTCCTCGAGTGACCCAAGTGACCATTCCTTTGGTCGTGTCCTCTCGCCCATCTTCCATTGTTCCCCCTTCTTCCTCATCCATATTCTCTTCTCTCACGGAGCTATCCCCCTCCATTTCTTCCCTCATCTCTGAGCTCATTTCCATTCCTATGTCTTCCTCCCCTACAGTATCTCTTCCTCCCGCGAGCACTTCCTTGGCTTCCCTCTCAATGCCGCCTCCAAGTGTCTCCATGTTTTTCCCTTCTACTACTGCAGCTTCCCCCTTCTCTATTTCTGGTCCTTCTCCCATAAGTCCAACCTGGGTCTCCCAGCACCAAAATCCCCAGTAGAGTCAACTGTGATCCTGTAAAATTGGAAAGGGAGATTTTACAGATAACCCTACCAAATTTTGTTGCGGTCCCTCGTCAGTGACTCCTTGCGTTCGAAACATTGCAAAAATCCCTTCCTGGGAAATCTAGTTTTCCGAACTTAGCCATTTTTGGTCTTTTTTGGTCGGGCGCTCATAATGTCGATGCAACATCAAGTATTCATGCACCCCCTTTAAATCCTTTGGCGCATGGTTTGAGGTGTCAACAGGCATTTTGGTGTGCCTCACTATGTTGTGCCTTTCTTGCATGCGCCAAGGCGCATGCACCTTCATGTCAACAATACTTTTGTTGTGCCACTTTTTGGTGCGCCAAGGGCACATATATTCTTGTGTCGACATCACTTTCGGTGTGCCAAAGGTGCAAATAACTTCATGTTGGCAAGTGTTTTGATGCACCAAAGGCCGCATGCTTTCTGTTGTCAACAGTGCTTTTCATGCGCCATTTGAAAAAGTTGGTGGTGCATTTATTACCACCTCGCCTATATATAGGTGCATCTGCACTGTCATTTTCATCTGACACAATCACGTGATTTTCTCTTCCCTCTATACCTATCAGCGCATGTACCCTGTTGTTTTTGAATCACGTCATGGACCCAGTTTCATATTTCTCTATTATATTATCTTGGTAAGAGGTCCTCTGTGCTTTTGTGTGTTTTGGTGTTTTGTGCTTTGGCTGATTGTTTGTTTGATTAGAAAGATCTGTCAAAGCATGAACTCCCCCCCTCCTTGCTATTTTTCTCTATACTTCCCCATGCATTTCCCCCTCTTTCTAGATCTGTTGGTAGGGGAAACTCTGTCCTAAAATGATTTCTTAAAAACTCTTCGTTTAAGCCTGTTCATCACCCAAGGTACCCTTAAAAGGAAGCTTATCAACATGTGAACACCTCATAGAAAGAATCAAAGCTTCAAAGAAATACTGTAATTTTTCCTCTTTTGGCACATCTGTCACCCCTGCAACATAATATACAGTTACACCAATGGCGCATATACTATGCCTGTTACATAAAGAATAGCTGCACCCTCAAGGCACACTTCCTTCACTTGTTACAACTACTTTCCCTGCGTCCTCTTGGCACACCAAACTTGCATGCAACATTACAAAACCATGCACCATTTGGCGTACCCTGTATGTATGCAACATTAAATTTATATGCACCAAGTACAACTGTTAAATTGGCGCAGGTGGATCCATTGATACAACAACATCATGTTGTGTAGACCTTCCATGTGCCACGCCAAGTTCCCCTATGGCGCATGAAAAAATGATGTTACACACATTAAAATTTCACCCTATGGTGCATCCTGCACCCGTGTAACATGAAAAATATCCGCACCCTTTATAAAATGTATACATATGGCGCAGGCGCACTTATGCTTACAACAACAAAAAATGCAATCTGCAGTGTCCATGCGCCATGTGCCCTTTGGCACTGATTTATCCCTTGCAGTAGCCCTTTCCTGTGCACCTTATTATTTAGCCCTGTAACCTGTAGTATTCATGTGCCCTGCGCCCTGAGGCCTTAAAATCACTAACTCTTTCTTCTGTTGATGCTTTAATGGAAGATCAAACAGCTAATATGACTTTCTTGTGTTGGGTTTCACTTCTTATTCTTGCAGATCAACAACTGAGTTCAGAGTTACATATGTCAACATCAAGCAAGAGACCTACCAAATCTAAGGGTAAAGCCAAGCTCACAGAAGAAGAAATGAAGTACAAGTATCAGAGGGTCAGGATGCCCGAGTCCCAAGCAGAGTGTGACCTAGACATCAGAGACTCAGAACTAGGTCATATTGATATGGAGGATTTCTGGGCCAGAACCCAGAGGGTCACAAGAAGTTCCATGGATGGACAAACTGATGGGCAATGTGCTACATTTTTCTGGCGGGATCCCTGTAAGTGCCGTGAACAATGAGTTTATGATGGTAGTAGCCCGATGCTACAACAAAGACACAAGATGTGTCCATAACGAGAAGGGCGAGGTCATAATCAACCTCACTGCCTGCCACTTTGAAATAATGCTTGGCATCCCTCACCACCGGCACTTTGTGGCCGTAAGCCAGGAAGATTGCATCAAGGCTTGGGATGACAATGAGGATCAGTGCATGCAACTGATGAACGAAGTATACCTAAAGAACAAAAAGGTGGTGACTCGGTGGCCACAAGTCATTCATCGCAGTGACTTTTCAGAGGAACTCAGTGACACAATCACGTTCCTGAGCAGAGTCTTTGGGCTTCCTGATGCCCATTATTTTCACAAGTGGATGCTGCGATACCTAGAAATGATGAACAAAAATGTGCCCGATCAACGCTTTGAGTGGGCGGAGATCATAAGCAGCACAATATCAGAGCAGCTCCAACAACTCACCACAATAGGGAGGTTCTATATGAACTCCTATGTAGTCTATGCTGCAGCTTCAGAAAGAGACTATCCAGCTCTAATGTGGTGCGGGGTTTGGCCCCAGGTTAAGATATATGAATACTATCTGGAACTGAAGCTGGAAAATAGCATCCCCCAGTTCACAAAGATCAATGATGCCTTCTTCTATTTCATCATCTACCTGTTGAGGCCGAATATGACTCACGGTTGTACGACCAAGAGCATCGTAGCAGCTACAGAGAAATGGGGGGCCCTGTTCACTCAATTCCCCACCTTTACCTATCTGAGGGCAGTTAACTTCTTGGGGGAACCAACTAAATTACCGAGATATGCCAGCCCCAAGTTGATCCTGTTGGAGCTGTCGAGACAGCTTATCACCTACCATGAGAAGTGTCTCAAGAGAAAGAAGGGTGGAACTCCTTTCCCCCTCATAGTGGGCAGGTATACGTGTCTCTCTCACCACAAGGTGAAGGATATGTTTGCAGAACTGGAGTTGCTGAATCTAAAGCATAACTTCCCAGCAAGGCCCACCTTCGACCCAAGAAATTGTCTACCCAGGGCCAAGCTCGATCCGATCCACATCCCTCAGATCGAAGACATTTATATCAACTTATATCATGAGGTCGAGCTCAGGAGGAAGGATCATTCCCGCTTAGCCTTAGCAGAAATCATCCAGTACGGTGTGGCCATCGTCCCAAAAGGCTATCAAACTACTGAGTAATAATTTGATCAAGTGTATCTTGACACAGTTGGGGATGATTAGCCAGGTGATTGATAGGACCAAAGTGCCTCAGATAATTGAGGAAAGGGTCAAGGAAACTCTGCGAAGAACAGAGTATTGGTGCCGAATGAATGGTCTCATCTACCTCGGAGTTGATTTCATCACATCTCCATTGGGCAAGACACCTCCTAGGTCAAACAACAGCCAAAGGGAAAAGGGTAAAGGTAAAGAGGGTGAGTCCAGCTCCACCCAAGAGGAAGCTCCTGAAAGCCCTCCTTCCGCTTCACAAGAATGGGTTGTAATCCCAGAAAGCTCAGAAGAAGAAGTAGTGGAAGATGTTCCAATAGGCACATCCACTCAGGATGTGGCCACGATTGTAACAATTGAGGTCCCTTCTGTCCCTTCTCCTTCTCTTCCTTCCCCTCCTCGAGTGACCCAAGCGACCATTCCTTTGGTCGTGTCCTCTCCCCCATCTTCCATTGTTCCCCCTTCTTCCTCATCCATCTTCTCTTCTCTCGTGGAGCTGTCCCCCTCCATTTCTTCCCTCATCTCTGAGCTCCCTTCCATTCCTATGTCTTCCTCCCCTGCAGTATCTCTTCCTCCCGCGAGCACTTCATCGGCTTCCCTCTCAATGACGCCTCCAAGTGTCTCAACATTTTTCCCTTCTACTACTGTAGCTGCCCCCTTCTCTATTTCTGGTCCTTCTCCCATAAGTCCAGCCTGGATCTCCCAGCACCTTAGTCAACAGAAAAGGAAAGTTCCCATCACCCCAATGGACTTCTCCGTCATCCCATCAAAAGGGATCAAGAAGCAAAAACCAATAACCCGCTTCTCTCAGAGTACATCAGGGGAGAGAGTGATGGAGATTGCATACCCCAATCCTTTGAAGGATAAGAAGGATCTGTCTCCGACAGATTACACAGTGACTCAAGTCACGATGGGGACATCTTCAGAAATCCTACAAGGAGAGGCCCTATCTGCAGTTGACGCCCTTTGCAAGAAACTCCAAGAAGCAAAGGAAGAGAAAAGGCTGCTAAAGGAGCAAAATAAACATCTTCTCTGCGCCTTGTAGAAAATGGGTTTTGTGCCTCCTACAACTGCCGCTGAAACTCGTGAGCCTCTGAGCTAGGATAAGATCAATGAATATGATAAAATTGGTGAGTAGGGCATGGCAGTTTCCTACCTGGAGGAGCCTAATCCTCAAGGAAAGCGAGGGAGTTATCACTAAGTTCACTGATTTCTACCAGAATATCAATCGAATGAACAGAGAACTCCAGGCGATAGCAGGACCCATCTTTGAAGAGCTGGATCATGCCAGGATGCAACACGAGACCTTTCAGAAAATGCTCGACTATTCAGTCGAAGATCTGGTCAAGTTCGGTGTCTTTGGACACCCCAGAGCCCTCAACAAAATCCTTTCTACTCTGGATTATCAGGTGGATCAGCTGGAGTTCGTCCTAGAGAAGATCGAACAAAGTAAAGGAGGTAGCCCTGGATGCAATGCATCAAATGGAACAGATTGTTCTTAGAATGTCTCCAGGGTTGCTCACTTCTTCTTTCACCTTAAGGAAGGTTGAGGAAACTATTCAGATCTTCAAGGAGATCGTTTCACAGGGACTAGGGCCAGAGGTCACGTTCGACTCCGAATCCATCAATAACCTGTTGGCATGTCGTGACTTCATCGGGTACCTGATAGAGGAAGAGAATGATTATTCCAAACTCCTGAAAAATCTCATAGATGAGCAGGAGACTTGCAAAGCTATCAACGATAGACACAAGGATCCTTCCGAGGATCAACTTCAACCCATGATCAGCAAGTTCATGGAGTACAGTGCCCAGTTCCACATATCGTCGCCCGAGCAGCAAAAGTAGGATACCCCCTTCCAGCCGCGGGACGACGACGAATAGTTTCCTTCTTCCCAACTTTCTCCTTGTAAATTATCCAAAATTTGTTGACACAAATGATGACATCATCCATGTTGCACCATGGGATGATGTCATCCAACCAAAGTTGTCAAAAGTCAACAAATGACTTTGTAATCTATTGTAAGATATTTTTGTAATTAAGTGGTTTGTTTGCTTTTGTCTTCTTTTCTTCTCTCCTTCTATATATACTTGAATACTTGTTGTATTCAGGGATGGATATCTTTTAGATGAAAAATATAAGTGAGAAGAAAAGGCTTTGTACTTTTTATAACAGAAGAAGATATTAATGCAAATATTAAGACTTTGTGCTAAATATGTGTGTTATGGGCATCTGATCTTTCTTATGTCAGATCTATGCGTTTATTCTGTTGAAATCTATCTCTACTTTTTTGTCATTTATTCATCAGTATTGCTTTATTCATTTATGCAAGTAGGTTTGGCTCTGTTTACTACCAATCCCAAAACATAAACCCTCTGACCTTTCTACTTTGGAATTCATTTCTTTTCTCCCTTCGGACCTGATCTTTCTTCATCCTCTACTTCGTTCCTTTCTTCTCGCAATTGGAAACACCCCTACTGGGATGAGATCCCAAACCCCCGAAGGTAGAATATTGTGAGACTTACACAGATTCCTGCTGGTAGAATAGCAATAAACCAATTTCTCTTTGCTGACTCAAAGAGGGGCTATGCCCTGCACACTATTGGCTCGTCTATCCATAAATCTTCCCAAGCGATAGATTTTCAAACCAACAATTTTTGGTGACTCTACTGGGGATCGAACAGATCTATCTGATCTATGATTGTGGTATGATAGAAAATCAGTAAAAATCATAAAAATCACTATCTGTTTGCAAATTTTAACTTTTGTTCAAAATCCAAATTTTTTGCAAATGTACCCAAATCGAAAATTTTCTTCTGAGATCCATAGATCTATCCTAGTTGGAGATCTTTAGTTTGCTGAGTTTTTATAAAAATCTGTATTTTTCCGTAGATCTGAGTTTTTGACTGTTTACCAAAATTTTCAAACTCTTTGAAAAAGTCAACTTTAGATCTGAAAATCAGCTTACTAAGCTTCACTATCATTTTATCCTCGTTGTTCTTTATCATTAAACCGCAATCGGTTTTCAGAAGGGGATAAAATTAAATATTCAGAAAAGTACATGCTGCTGATTTTTGTCAGAAAAATCAGAAAATCAGCAAGTACAACAAAAAAAAAGTTTTTAATCTGCTCCACAATATTGTAGATCGGGAAGGTACACTGGCAGGTGAACCATTTACTCGTAGCAGGAGAGCTCGTGGAGAAGTCGATCCTACTTTTGATCTGCTTCAAAGGCACAACTTCAGTATAACACTGGTGCACTTTTCATCACTAAGTTCAGCTGATTGGTCAGCCAGAAGTGCCTCACCTCCACGAAAGAACTAGTTTTCACAAGGAGCCTCCACATCCCTTTGTAGGCCTTACTGCTCAAACGGAACTGTACTTCTAGCCCGTGTTATTTTCCCACCCGCCCAAATGGCGGTACCATGGGGAAATGCTATGGGTCCCCTAGCCTTGCCGCATCCTGTTCATGCACTCCCACATGGAAACCGAAAGAATTTTCCCAAATTTGATGGGAGCGGGAACCAAAGCACGGATTCACACATATCTGCATTTATCATGTCATGTAGTATCCTAGATGTAACCCATGAAGATGTGTCGGTTCGCCTTTTTCTGGAAACTTTACAAGGGCCCGCAGCAGAATGGTTTCAGCATTTACCGGCCAGATCTATTACCAGTTGGGCCACCTTGCGGGATGCTTTTGAAGATAGGTACAAGCCTTCAAAAGATGCATTTGCATTGCTATCATAGATCACTCACCTAAAAAAGGATGCCAATGAGACCATGCACGATTTTATCGCCAGGTTCAATGCATTAATCAACCGTGTCCCTGTTGCCATGCTTCCAACACTGGAAAATCATAAGTGTTTCTTCGTGAACGCTATGAGCTCGAAAGTAAGTTTCTTTCTCTTGCAAGAACAAGTGGCTACCTTGATTCTTGCCCAGGCCACTGCCATCAGAATTGAAGATAACTTGCTAATATCTGGTGAATTAAAAAGGGAATCATCTAAGCCTAAATCTTCGGGCCCTTCGCCCACTACTTCGTCTGATCCGGCATTTCAAAAGATGGCGAATGACTTGCTTGCATTAAAGAAGCAGTTAGCCCAAGCTTCCCCCAGTTCCTCATACCGGGATATCCCATGGAGGAATTTCACTTCCAACAATGTTCCTCAAAGGCCGCGCTTACCTGCAACTGCTCCACGGTTGGCACTTGAGGCTCCTCCGGTCAACGCTTTAGTCGAAATTGAAGAAGAGGAACAAGATTACGAAGAACCTTCATCTCAAGGTGAAGATGATCAAGAGGTCGGTGAACCGACTGGCGACTCTACTATCGGGTATATGGAATTTGATGAGGAAGAATCTGATGAAGAAGAGGGTACACAAGGCTATGCAAGTGGACAATCATATGCTATGTTTACCCGCTTGTAAGGAAAAGAAGCAGAGGTCACTACCCATGTGCAGAAAGAGAAGGCCGTGTCAAACGCGCCTCCAACCATTGCTAAAAGAGGTAATCCTCTTCCTACTCAACCCCCTATTAAGTCTTTTACAAAGAAATACTTTCCCCCCATCTCTCCTCCAAATCAGCCTTCTTCTATTTCCATGAAGACCAGTAATCCTACCCTACCATCACGAAGTGAGGGACTCATTCCTTCACCAGCGCAACCCTTAGCCACGTTTGACATCATAGATCATGCTAAAAAGACTAAGATCCAAATGTCTGAAGCCAAATATCTTCAGTCAAATCCCGAACAGCTTGTAAGATTGACCAAGTATATTCAAAGTCAAGCTGTCATATCTCCCCAGATTCCCCTAAAAGGAATCCTTTCCACTCCTCCTGCATCCCGCATAAATGTTGCCTCAACATCTGCATCAGGCAAGATAGAACCTTTCTATCTCTCTCTCCTAATCAATGGCCACAAGTTAAGTAACTGCATAATTGATTCTGGAGCTTCTGATAACGTCATGCCGGCAAAAGTCACCCATGCTTTGGGCCTCACCCTTACCAAGCCTTTTGGCAGATGTTATTCCTTGGAAACCAAGCAAGTTCCGTTGATTGGTCAAATCAAAGACGCGCAGTTCGCATTTGCGGTGTTCCCAGAGAAAAGAGTAAAGATGACCGTCCTCGTTGCCGACATTCCAACAGCCTATGGAATTTTGCTGGGAAGAAGTTTTTGCAGTGAAGTTGGTGGGGAGATTCATATGGACTGGTCTAAGGCTAGAATCCCCGTCAAAGGTCTAATGCAGACATTGGAGCCAGAATAAAAAAAGAAGTACTTGGTTACTAACTCTGAGGACCCCAAAGCTCAAATTCTTTTCGAATCATCAGGAATGGGGAACTATTTCTTGTTCTACCGAGTCTGACAAAATGGTTGTTCTCATCCAAGAAGAAGATCTTAACAAGATCTGGACTTTGCAGTTTGATGGCAGCTTGCATAACCAGTGGGTGTGGCGCCGGAGCCATGCTAATATCTCCCGAAGAGGAGATTATTCCTCTCTCTTTCAAGTTGCAGTTTTTCAACACAAATAATACTGCTGAGTATGAATCTCTGCTACTTGGCATGCAAGCCGCAAAGGAAAGAGGGATCAAAAATCTGAAAGTACAAGGTGATGCAGAGCTAGTCGTGAATCAAGTTAAGAGGATATATCAAGTAAAGAATGAGAGGCTCAGGCACTACTGCAATGCGGTGTGGGACAACATCGAAGAATTTGATGCTTTTTCAATAGAATCCATCCCAAGAGCTCAGAATGACATGGCTGATTCATTAGCCGTTTCAGCATCCCTCATGCTTCCTCACCCAGGTTTGAAAACAGACAAATACACCATTGAGGTGGTTTTTGCCCAAGTGTGCCTAGACAATTCTCAGCATTGGCAAGTATTCAACGATGACAATCAACTCATTGCCTTTCTAGAAAAGCCAGAAAATTTTAAGGAACTTCACTTTGAAGGATCCACCTCTACGTGTCGTGAATCAGTTACCGATCAAAAGGATGAATCCGAAGGGAACGACGGCATATGTCAGCTCAAAGGAAATAAAATTCCAAAGGGCCTAGTTTCTTTAGAGTGGTTGTTCGATAGGCATGATCGTTTTGTAAAAAAGAAATGGTGAGATGATGCTAGCTCATCCCCAGAAACCGAACCGGTTAATTTAGGATCGGTAGAACATCCGCAGTTTGTGAACATCGGAAAATGTTGCACACCTGAAGAGAAGCGTAAGTTTGTTAAACTGCTGAAGAAATACATGGATGTATTGGCGTGGTCCTACGCCGATCTAAAGTCTTTTAAGCCAAACGACGTCCAACATGACATTCCGTTGAAAGAGGATGTCAAAGCCTTTCGCCAGAAGTAGAGGCATTATAACCCTAAGATCTCAGGTACTATTCTAGGCTGAAATTCAGAAAATACTGGATGTGAGGATCATTTTTCCTATCCATCACAGTAATTGGGTGGCAAACATTGTGCCAGTGTGCAAGAATAACAGGAAAATACACATATGCGTAGATTTTTGAAACCTGAATCAGGCTTCCTTAAAGGACAACTACCCACTTCCTATAATGGATCAAGTTCTACAAGCAGTAACTGGATCAGAAATGTTGTCCATGCTTGATGGTTTTTCAGGCTACAATCAGATTGAAGTCTCACCTGAAGACCAATTTAAAACAGCATTCACTACCCCCTGGGGTACGTTTGCCTACAGCAGGATGCCTTTTGGCCTGACCAATGCTGGCGCCACTTTTCAACGGGCCATGGACCTTGCATTCAAAGGTATGATGGGGAAGGTCATTGTGGTTTATCTGGATGACCTAACTGTGTTCTCTAAACAATGAAATGATCATTTTGATCATCTAGAGCAAGTATTGGCCAGATGCCGAGAGCATGAGATTTCCCTGAACCCAAATAAGTATATTTTTGGAGTCACAGAAGCAAATTTTCTAGGTCATGTTGTTAGCAAAGAAGGAACGAAGATAGATACCGAAAGATTTAAGGCTATTCAGAGCCTCACTTTTGCCTACAAGCAAGACTGACGTTCACTCTTTCTTCAGAAAGGTGAAATTTATCATGCACTTTGTTCCCAACTTTACTAAAAAGACTCATCATATATTAGACATGATGAAAGGGTCACCAACTTTCTGATCGAGCGAGGAAGGGAAAAGGTCATTTGAAGAAATAAAAGCTTCTGTCTCTCACACACTAGTCCTGGTATGTCCCGACTTCTCCAAGGATTTTATCATGTATAGCTATGCATCTGAGCATACTGTATCTACCATCTTGATGCAAAAGAATTCTGAGGATGTTGAATCTTTGATTGTGTTCATGAGCTCTCCCCTCAAGCCTCACGAATTAAAAATGTCTCTGTGGGAAAAGCATGCCTTCGCCATTGTCAAAGCGGTCAAAAACTTTAGGTATTACATTTTAAATTATCACACAGTAGTGCTGGCCCCTAACATGGCAGTCAAGTCAATTTTAACTCAACAGGAGTTAGGAAGCTTGCGAGAAAATTGGATTGCAAAGGTCTAGGAGTACGATCTGGATATAAAACCAACTAAGTTGGTAAGAGGCAAAGGCCTATGTCAACTTATGGCTGAAAACCAAGGGTCAGAAGTTTCCGGAGGAAAAAATGGTTGCACCAATGAAGCGTAAAGTCGGTTGGAGAAACCCGATTCACTGCCTATGGTCCTATTCGTCGCAACCAGTGATGAGTGGTATTCCGATATTGCTTTCTTCCTCACCTACGGTGAATGCCTAGTTCACTTAACCACAAAAGAGAAACGTGCTATAAAGCTCAGAGCAGCCAAATATTTCATCTGGGATGACGGTTTATACAAACACGAGATAGATGGCGTCTTCTTGCGATGTGTCAATGAGCCACAATAGGTGAAGTTACTTGAAATTTTTCATAATTCAGCCTGCGGGGGCCATTTCTCCTCTTTCGTGATAGCACACAAGATCATCCGAGCTAGGTACTATTGGCCGACACTTTTCCAAGATACAACTACATGGGTTGCAAAGTGTGAGCCTTGCCAGCAGTTCGTCGGCAAGCCCAAGTTGGCTACTTTTCCCCTCAGACCGGTCGTTGTCAATGAACCCTTCAAGCAGTGGGGAATTGATTTTATCGGTGCACTCAATCCCCAATCGAGTGCTGGACATAGTTATGTCCTAACAACAACATATTACTTCACCAAGTGGGTGGAAGCCATGCCTGTCAAACATGCCACTTTCGAGGTTGTTTGCAGTTTTATCAAAGAAAATATCATTGTCAGGTGGCGTTCCAAACAAGATTGTTGCTGCTAACGCTTCCAACTTCTCCTCGTGAGAAGTTATTAGTTTTTTCTATGAATATGGAATAACCTTAGCTCACGCCTCAGATTATTACCCTTAGGGAAATGGTCAGGTAGAATCCAGTCACAAAAACTTGGTGACCATCATACGAAAGCTAGTGGATGAGAATCAACAAATGTGGCACAAGTCCTTATACGATGCTTTGTGTGTAGACCAAATTACCCCCAAGAGATCTCTCGGTATGTCACCTTTTCAAGTGTTATATGGCACCGATGCCGAGACTTCCCATTTCCGTTGAAATCCCTGTTCTGTGCTTGGCACGGGCAATCGAAGATGAGACTTTTCAAAATTCCCTTGAAAAGAGGATAATGTACCTAGCAGAGCTAGAAGAAAAGAGGGTAAAGGTGGTCGACAAGATCACCGAACATCAGAATCATTTCAAAAGATTGTTCGATAAAAAATCTAAGCAAAGAAATTTCCAGGTAGGAGACTTTGTCCTTTTGTGGGACAAACGAAGAGAGCCAAAGGGCATGCATGGAAAATTTGATTCCCTGTGGAGAGGACCTTTCAAGATTAAACAACTCAATAGAGAGAATATTTTATATCTCTCGTATCTGGATGGAACTGAGCTCTTGCTTCCCTATAGCGGACAAGATCTCAAAATCTCCAGGAAGTAGAGCTTGCTCTCTTCTCTATACAGTTTATTTTTGTGGTGTGTTTGCTTTTGTCGTGTGGTTGCTTTTGTTGGTTGTGTGTTTCCCTTTCCGGTCTCCCTTGTTTTCGACTCTGTTACCCAATGGATAGGCACGTGAGATCTGGGATTCTCTACCACTTGAGGTTCGCTCAGAGATAGTCCCCAGAAAGAGCCAGCTGTTATCCCGTAAAATTGGCAAGGGAAATTTTAACAGATAACCCTACCAAATTTTGTTCTAGTCCCTCGTCAGGGACTCCTTGCATTCAGAACGTTGCAAAAATCCCTTCTCGGGAAATTTAGTTTTCCAAACTTAGCCTTTTTTGGTCTTTTTTGGTCAGGCACACATAATGTCTATGCAACATCAAGTATTCATGCACCCCCCTTTAAATCCTTTGGCGCACGGTTTGAAGTGTCAACATGTGTTTTGGTCCGCGTCACTATGTTGTGCCTTTATTGCATGCGCCAGGGCGCATGCGCCCTCATGTCAACAATTCTTTTGTTGCGCCACTGAGTTTTGGTGCACTAAGGGTGCACATATTTTTGTGTCAACAAAACTTTCAGTGCACCAAAGGAACGCATAACTTCGTGTTGTTAAGTGTCTTTCATGTGCACCAAAGGGCGCATGCTTTCCGCTATCGACAAGTGCTTTTGGTGTGCCACTTGAAAAATTGGGTGGCACATTTATTACCACCTCGCCTATATATAGGCGCATCTACACTATCATTTTCATCAGACAAAATCACATGATTTTCTCTTCCCTCTGTACCTGTCAGCGCACCTACTCTATCATTTTCGAATCACGTCGTGGACCCGGTTTCATATTTCTCTATTATATTATCCTGGTAAGAGGTCCTCTGTGCTTTTGTGTGTTTTGGTGTTTTGTGTTTTAGCTGCTTGTTTGTGTGATTAGAAATATCTGTCAAAGCATGAACTCAACTACCTGGCTATGAAATCATGAACCCCCCTCCTTGTTGTTTTTCTCTATTCTTCCAAATGCATTTCCCCCTCTTTCTAGATCTGCTGGTAGGGGAAACTCTGTCCTGAAATGATTTCTTAAAAACTCTTTGTTTAAGACTCTTCATCACCCAAGGTACCCTTAAAAGGAATCTTATCAACATGTGAACACCTCAGAGAAAGAATCAAAGCTTCAAAGATAGACTGTAATTTTTCCTCTTTTGGCACATCTGTCACCCCTGCAACATAATATACAGTCATGCCAATGGCGCATATACTATGCCTATTACATAAAGAACAGTTGTGCCCTCAACGCACACTTCCTTCGCTTGTTACAACCACTTTTCCTGCACCCTCTTGGCACACCAAACTTTCATGGAACATTACAAAACCATGTGCCCTTTGGCGCACCCTACATGTATGAAACATTAAATTTATATACTCCAAGTACAACTGTTAAATCGGTGCAGGCGCATCCATTGTTACAACAACATCATGTTGTGTAGACCTTCCATGCACCGAGCCAAGTTCCCCTATGGCGCATGAAAAAATGATGTTACACGCATTAAACTCACGCCCTTTGGTGCATCATGCACCCGTGTAACATGAAAAATATCCGCGCCCTTTATAAAATTTATACATATGGCGCAGGTGCACTTATGCTTACAACAACAAAAAATGCAATCTGTAGTGTCCATGCACCATGCGCCCTTTGGCACTGATTTATCCCTTGCAGAAGCCCTTTCCTATGCGCCTTATTATTTAGTCTTGTAACCTGTAGTATTCATTCGCCCTGCACCCTGAGGCCTTAAAATCACTAACTCTTTCTTCTGTTGACAGCTTTAATGGAAGATCAAATAACTAATATGAATTTCTTACGTTGGGTTTCACTTCTTATTCTTGCAGATCAGCAACTGAGTTCAGAGTTATATATGTCAACATCAAGTAAGAGACCTACCAAATCTAAGGGTAAAGCCAAGCTCACAGAAGAAGAAATGAAGTACAAGTATCAGAGAGTCAGGATGCCTGAGTCCCAAGCAGAGTGTGACCTAGACATCAGAGACTCAGAATTGGGTCATATTGATATGGATGATTTCTGGGCCAAAAACCAGAGGGTCACAAGAAGTCCATGGATGGACAAAACTGATGGGCAGTGTGCTACATTTTGCTAGTGGGATCCCTGTAAGTGCCGTGAACAATGAGTTTATGATGGTAGTAGCCCGATGCTACAAAAAAGACACAAGATGTGTCCATAATCAACCTCACTACCTGCCACTTCAAAATAATGCTCAGCATCCCTCACCACCGGCACTTTGTGGCTGTAAGCTAGGAATATTGCATCAAGGCTTGGGATGAAAATGAGGATCAGTGCATGCAACTGATGAACGAAGTATACCTAAAGAACAAAAAGGTGGTGACTCGGTGGCCACAAGTCATTCATCGCAGTGACTTTTCAGAGGAACTCAGTGACACAATCATGTTCCTGAGCAGAGTCTTTGGGCTTCCTGATGCCCATTATTTTCACAAGTGGATGTTGCGATACCTAGAAACGATGAACAAAAATGTGCCCGATCAATGCTTTGAGTGGGCGGAGATCATATGCAACACAATATCGGAGTAGCTCCAATAACTCACCACAATGGGGAGGTTCTATATGAACTCCTATGTAGTCTATGCTACAACTTCAGAAAGAGACTATCCATCTCTAATGCGGTGTATGGTTTAGCCCTAGGTTAAGATATATAAATACTATCTGGAACTGAAGCTGGAAAATAGCATCCCCCAGTTCACAAAGATCAACGATGCCTTCTTCTATTTCATCATCTGCCTATTGAGGCTGAATATGACTCATGGTCGTACGACCAAGAGCATCGTAGTAACTACAGAGAAATGGGGGGCCCTGTTCACTCAATTCCCCACCTTTACCTATCTGAGGGCAGTTAACTTCTTGGGGGAACCAAATAAATTGCTAGATTATGCCAACCCCAAGATGATCCTGTTGGAGCTGTTGAGACTGCTTATCACTTACCATGAGAAGTGTCTCAAGAGAAAGAAGGGTTGAACTCCTTTCCCCCTCATAGTGGTCAGGTATACGTGTCTCTCTCACCACAAGGTGAAGGATATGTTTGCAGAACTGGAGCTGCTGAATCTAAATCATAACTTCCCAGCAAGGCCCACATTCGACCCAAGAAATTTTTTGCCTAGGGCCAAGCTCGATCCGATCCACATCCCTCAGATTGAAGACATTTACATCGACTTATATCATGAGGTCAAGCTCAGGAGGAAGGATCATTCCCACTTGGCCTTAGCAGAAATCATCTAGTACGGTGTGGCCATCGTCCCAAAAGGCTATCAAACTACTGAGCAAGAAGTTGATCAAGTGTATCTTGACACAGGTGGGGATGATTGGGCTTTCGCGGTGATTGATAGGACCAAAGCACCTCAGACAATTAAGTAAAGGGTCAAGGAAACTCTATGAATAACAGAGCATTGGTGCCGAATGAATGGTCTCATCTACCTCAGAGTTGATTTCATCACATCTCCATTGGATAACACACCTCCTCGGTCAAGACAATAGCCAAAGGGCAAGGGTAAAGGTAAAGAGGCTGAGTCCAGCTCCACCCAAGAGGAAGCTCCTGAAAGCCCTCCTTCCACTTCACAAGAATGGGTTGTAATCCCAGAAAGCTCAGAAGAAGAAGCAGTAGAAGATGTTCCAATAGGCACATCCACTCAGGATGTGGCCATGACTGTAACAATTGAGGTCCCTTATGTTCCTTCTCCTTCTCTTCCTTCCCCTCCTCGAGTGACCCAAGTGACCATTCCTTTGGTCGTGTCCTCTCCCCCATCTTCCATTGTTCCCCCTTCTTCCTCATCCATCTTCTCTTCTCTCGCGGAGCTGTCCCCCTCCATTTCTTCCCTCATCTCTGAGCTCCCTTCCATTCCTATGTCTTCCTCCCCTGTAGTATCTCTTCCTCTCGTGAGCACTTACTCAGCTTCCCTCTCAATCCCGCCTCCAAGTGTCTCAACGTTTTTCCCTTCTACTACTGCAGATGCCCCCTTCTCTATTTCTGGTCCTTCTCCCATAAGTCCAGCCTGGGTCTCCTAGCACCTGAGTCAATAGAAGAGGAAAGTTCCCATCACCTTGATGGAATTCTCCATCATCCCATCAAAAGGGATCAAGAAGCAAAAATTGATAACCCGCTTCTCTCAGAGTGCATCAGGGAAGAGAGAGATGGAGATTACATACCCCAATCCTTTGAAGGATAAGAAGGATCTGTCTCTGATAGATTACATAGTGACTCAAGTCATGATGGGGACATCTTCAGAAAGCCTGCAATGAGAGGCCCTATCTGTAGTTGAATCCCTTTGCAAGAAAATCCAAGAAGCAAAGGAAGAGAAAAGGCTGCTAAAGGAGTAAAATAAACATCTTCTCCGTGCCTTGCAGAAAATGGACAGTGCGCCTACTACAACTGCCGCCGAAACTCCTAAGCCTCTGAGCCAAGATAATATCAATGAATATGCTAAAATTGGTGAGCAGGGCATGGCAGTTTCCACCTGGAGGAGGCAAATCCTCAAGAAAAGTGAGGGAGTTATCGCTAAGCTCACCAATTTGTACCAGAATATCAATCGAATGAATAGAGAACTCTAGGCGATAGCAAGACCCATCTCCAAAGAGCTGGATCATGCCAGGATGCAACACGAGACCTTTCAGAAAATGCTCAACTATTTAGTTGAAGATCTAGTCAAGTTCGGCATCTTTGGACACCCTAGAGCCCTTAACAAAATCCTTTCTACTCTAGATTATCAGGTGGATCAGCTGGAGTTTGTCCTAGAGAAGATTGACAAAGTAAAGGAGCTAGCCCTGGATGCAATGCGTCAAATGGAATAGATTGTTCTCAGAATTTCTCCAGGGTTGCTCACTTCTTCTTTTACCTTAAGGAATGTTAAGGAAACTATTCAGATCTTCAAGGAGATTGTTTCATAGGGACTAGGGCCAGAGGTCACGTTTGACGACAAATCCATCAATAACATGTTGGCGTGTTGTGACTTCATCGGGTACCTACTAGAGGCAGAGAATGATTATTCCAAACTCCCAGAAAATTTCATAGATGAGCGGGAGACCTACAAAGCTATCAGCGATATACACAAGGATCCTTCTGAGGATCAACTTCAACCCATGATCAGCAAGTTCATGGAGTAGCATGCCTAGTTCCACATCTCGTCGCCCGAGCAGCAAAAGCAGGATACCCCCTTCCAGCCACGAGACGACGACAAATAGTTTCCTTCTTCTCAACTTTCTCCTTGTAAATTATCCAAAATTTGTTGACAAAAATGATGACATCATCCATGTTGCAACATGGGATGATGTCATCCACCAAAGTTGTCAAAAGTCAACAAATGACTTTGTAATCTATTGTAAGATATTTTTGTAATTAAGTGGATTGTTTTCTTTTGTCTTCTTTTCTTCTCTTCTTCTATATATACTTGAATACTTGTTGTATTCAGGGATGGATATCTTTTAGATGAAAAATAGAAGTGAGAAGAAGAGGCTTTGTACTTTTTGTAACAAAAGAAGATATTAATGCAAATATTAAGACTTTGTGCTGAATATGTGTGTTATGGGCATCTGATCTTTCTTATGTCAGATCTATGCGTTTATTCTGTTGAAATCTATCTCTACTTTTTTGTCATTTATTCATCAATATTTCTTTATTCGTTTATGCAAGTAGGTTTGGCTCTATTTACTACCAATCCCAAAACATAAACCCTCTGACCTTTCTGCTTTGGAATTCATTTCTTTTCTCCCTTCGGACCTGATCTTTCTTCATCCTCTACTTCATTCCTTTCTTCTCGCAATTGGAAACACCCCGACTGGGATGAGATCCCAAAACCCCGAAGGTAGAATATTGTGAGACTTGCACAGATTCCTGTTGGTAGAATAGCAATAAACTAGTTTCACTTTTCTGACTCAAAGAGGGGCTATGCCCTGCACACTGTTGGCTCGTCTATCCATAAATCCACCCAAGTGACAAATTTTTAAACCAACAAGCATCAAAGTAAGTGTATCCTCCTTTCCATAGACAAGCTTGTAAGGTGAAGTTCCTATTTCCTTTTTAACTGTGATTCTATCTACCTAGAGTGTGCACAAAACTTTTGTATGCCACTGTCTTTGGCTGATATTCATTGTGTACTTAATTATCCTGATTAAGTTCTTATTCGTTTATTTTCCTAGACCAGTGCCTTGGGGGTAATAGTTTGAAGAATTCTTCAAGTAGATACCAAGACTTAGAGCACAATCAATGATTTTAGTCCCAAGGAAGGCTTTTGTATGATCAGAGATAATGGTTTGAGGAACACCAAACCTTATGACTATACCTTCGAGAAATTCATGGATGAAGATGATTCCTTTAGCATTACATATTTTATCCATCTAGTGAATTAATCTGTAGCTACCAACACCCACTTGTATGTATCTCTTGAAGTCAGATTGATCATGCTTATGAAGTTGAGACCCCATTGTGCAAAAGGTTGATCTTCTTGAATTGGTCAGAAGGGAAGTGTTTCCAACCTTTTCTTTCCTACAAAGAAAGTTCACTCTTTACATTTCATGACCAACTTGTGTGCATCTAAAAATAAAGTAGGCCAAAATATACCTACCATTATGATATTCAATGATGTGGTTTTCACAGAGAAGTGTCCACTAAATAATATGTTGTGAAATTATACTAACACTTATTTAGTTTTCATGTCGTTGATACATCTTAACAACACACTATCAATATTCTTATTGAAGATAAATCCATCAATCAAAACATAAGGGATAGATTGTAACCTCATATGTCTACTCTTTTCTTTGTTTAAATCAGGAGGGTATGCACCCTTGAAAAGGAATGTGATCATTTCCTTCATCCATTTGCATCTACTAGGATCTGTATTCTGCTCAATTTCTGTGCATGGGTGGTCCTCATCTAGAAACAACGAATCCTCAGGCTCATTCAACACATCCTCAGAAAGCTTCTTGAAGAGCACGCTACTTCTTACAAAATTTTTGGCTTTGATAGTCACATCATTTTCCATTATTTTGGTCACCCATCGTGTTCTATTTTAACTAATTTCTACTTCCATGATGAAGTCACTAACAGAAGAGTGGGAGACTAACACCTTAATATGATTTGTGGTAAGCATAATTTTTAATTTCCTAAGCACATGTATGATGGCAAAGAACTACTTCTCCATGTGATTACATTTTAATTCATAAGCCTTGAGTGTCTGGCTGAAGAAATTCACTGGTTATTCTGTCCCTTGTTCATTTTCTTGTTTTAGGACAACAAAATCACTGACATCGGTGCCATAAACATAAAGGATGAAATCCTTTGAGTAATTTGGGTTGATAAGTGTTAGTACACAAGAATGTTTTTTCTTTATCTTGTTGAAGATTTCTTTTCCTTCTGTTGTCCATCTGAAGGCTATGTCTTTCTTGAGCATCAGAGCGAAGGGGATAGACCATACCTGCAAATTTAGTGAATAATGAACCTAATGAAATTGATCTTACCAAGGAAGTATTGTAAGTCCTTTTTGTGCGTTGGTAGGGAAAGAGCTAGGATGGCTGAAAAAGGATTAGGATCATTGATGATGCCATCCTTTAAAACAACATGGCCCAAAATATTTCCCTACACCACTGAAAAATTACACTTCTTAGGGTTAAGAGACACCCCATATTTTCTACACCTCTCAAATACTTTCTCCTGTGTGCCATATGATCCTCTATCTACTTTGAGAATATTTTTATGTCATCAAGGTAAACCAAGATGAGCTCATTTATGTAACATTTGAAGGTAATATCCATGGAATGCTAGAA
This sequence comes from Taxus chinensis, assembly GCA_019776745.2. Classification (NCBI taxonomy): domain Eukaryota; kingdom Viridiplantae; phylum Streptophyta; class Pinopsida; order Cupressales; family Taxaceae; genus Taxus; species Taxus chinensis. Next base: position 88,697 of record JAHRHJ020003374.1, read on the forward strand.
TGTTGCACCTGTGTTTGACAGACCAAAGGGAATCTTCTGATATGCATATGTTCCCCAATTGGTTGTAAATTCTATCTTTAATTGATCCTCTTCCTTGATCAAGATCTGATTGACACTTTAATATACATCTAACATTAAGAATATTTACGCATTGGCCATAGTCTGTAGAAGCTTCTCCATTGAAGGAAAAGGATAATGATGCTTTAGATATGCTTTATTCAAATATTTGAAATCAACACAGAGTCTGATTTCACCATTCTTCTTGCAACTGAAACTAGATTCATGACCCAAGTAGATTATTTGATGGGAAAAATAATCTTCTTGCAATACAATAAAAAGGTGTACGAACATGAGATTTATGGATCAATTGGTCACTTATTATGTCTAACTAGATTGATACCATGATCAAAGTAAATGGAGTGTTAAGAAAAACTCGGATCAAAACATTTGAGGTCTTTATACTCCGATGAGAATATATCACTATATTTTTGACAGAGAGCTATGAAGGCTTGCATTTCCTCATGTGTGCAAGATTTACTGAGTAGTAATTATTTTCCACGCGTAATAGTGACTGGGGAGAAATCTTCTTACGCATTGCACATATACTTTTCTTTACCCTTGAATGCATCATCAGGGTTAAAAATTTTCTCCAAGGTGACCAACCATTTAGGTAACACGTTTGTCTTAACTTGTATTACTTGGTCAACATAGTTGTCATGTAAGTCAACTTGCATACTTGATGAGAATTCTACCTCATTGGATGAAATGGATGATTTGCACGTCACTGTCAAAAAATTTCCAAATGGTATTTTTTTCTGGAATGGATAGTCTGATCACTATATTAATATGTTGATTGTTTCCCTTAAAAAATTCCCTAGTAGGAGAGAACTGTGAACCAAGCATGACCATTTTATCAGCTTCTTTATTCATACTACGCATCACCACCTGTAGATTCATAACATCAAAGCTCTCAAGGAGGTCCCAAAATATATGTTTATAATATTTTAGGAAAATTTTTCAAGAACTTGTTGGTAACTATATGAAATAAAATCAACATGTGACCTTCTTCACACCTGAACTCCCGAGGTCATGCTGAGATAACTGGTGTGGAATTTAAATGGGAGTGAAAGTGATGGCGATGAAAAATATAATTGGGAAACCTTATGTCTTCAACACACAATAACAGAATACGTGAATCTAAGGCAAATAATTCTCTACTAACCTGAAGGGGTGTGATTATAGGGTTTGATATGACAGCTACTCAGAGACTCCAATCAATGTCTAATTCAACCCAGATTCTATTGATTGGTTGCGGAATACATGGAAAGTAGCTTGCAAGTGCCTCGTATGGGTTTCTAGAAAATGTTATGGAAATTGAGACAAGAGATGTAGTGGAGCTGCAGGAACTAAGGGAAATTCTTTGGTCTTGTCCAGAAAGTCTTAGCCTAATCAGCTACTATATTAAACAATGAAAGTAGTGTGATAATATTAGGTGGAAGTAGTGAAGATCTAAATACCTGTGTGTGTAAGCTAGTGTCGATATCTAACTGACTAGAAGGCTCATTGGATTGTGGGACGTGTGCGTTAAAACCAAAGAATCATTGATGTTGAGGCCCTTGTATGGTCATGCATGCAATTAATTCCTATTTCCAGGAGTAGTCCAAAAGTCATAGGCCTTATTAAAAGCTATGTTCAAGGTCTCTAACTGTCTTATTTTCTCTGTGTATGTGGTGGGTATGCGTAAGATTGTTAAGCACAAATTTGTGTCAATTTTAGTTATTAGCTCTGGCCCATTGGGTTATGGGACCATAGGATTGCAACTGTATGTCTTTTACTGTTGCAGACCGTTGATGGTCATGCAAGATGAATTGATTTGTTTTTGGTAAATAAACTATCTATCAAAGGAAACATAAACTATATTTTTGGTGTTTTCTCAATATATCAAAATAGAGAAATAAAATAAACTAATCTATGGAAATAAATATTCTTGTGCTTTTCTAACTTTTCAAATAATGCATCCAATCTAATAAACAATTTAAAAATAAATAACTGGCCAAATGTAGCTAGATCTCTATGCATATATGTGATTCTAAATCTAAGATATATTCTTATTCAAATAAAATCTTTCCAACCCTACCTTAGAAGTGAAGAACAAATCATGACTCTAACAGAGCTATTGTTCCCCCCCAACTTTCCTAGCAATATTGAAGAGAAAACTTCCTATTGATTTGATCTACTTACAATTATCTAATTAATTGAAATGAATTTTTTTGCTACTCTATTTGATATGCAATATAAAATTTGAAAAAACAAAGAAAAAATGTACAAAAATCCAACCTAGAAGAGTAAGAGCTTTGGCAAATCCAGTAGTATGAGTATCTTTCGCCTTAGTTATTTCCTTTCTTTCTCCAAGTTTTGATGTGAGTCCAAGGATTGGGAATGAAAAGAACAACAACAAGAGGATGACACTTGAGAAAAGACACCTTGGAAGCAATCTGTACATAATTCTAGTAGAAGAAAGATAACACAAGAGATCTAAACTTGGCTACACAATTCCTAACAAGATTATGGCAGCACAACAATGCAAGATACACAAAATTCTTAGGCCCTTTGCTTGAATACAAGCATGGAATTTATAGGAAGGAAGGATAGAAGGTTAATTCATTGACAAGGCAATTAAGAGGTAGTTCCACTCATTAAATCTATTGAAAAATAGAAGGAACAAGGAGAACAAAGCAAACAAAGCTATTTTTAGCAAATTTGGCTCACGGATGTGCTCAAAAGGTAAACTTAAGTGAATCTTCACATGTAGTTTCTCACATGAAGATTCTAGAAAAATTGATCAGTACTTCCACCCTATGCATGGTGGTCGTTTTAGGATTACCTCCCCGGGAAAGGTGGCGGTTTATGAACCGCTGCCTAGGCAGGGCGGTGGTCCTTACACTGAAGGCCAAAACAAGCACATAAAGAAGGGGGAAGCTAGAAAAATGAAAGGAAAATATAAGTAAGTCTGTATACACTACAAATATATACTCTGAATGGGTTTTTGGATCTCGAACACCTTCTTGAAAGGATTTTTAATCATCGCTAGGGACCTTTATAATCGTATTCCCAACAATGTAGCACATGCAATGTTTGGTGCATACATATTTCTCCCTCAGAGAAGTGTATTAGCCCTGAAAGAGGCATAAAATGTAGAGTCCGAGTATGGTCTCCCTGAAATGGGGAGAGAAGCTATATTTGATATGCCCGTGTGTCTAAATCTTGTCATCAAAAATCCCACTACCTGTAAAAGAAAAGGAAGACTCAAGTGCAGAGAGACAAAACATGAAAAAAAAACATTAAATTAAAATGAAAAGAGGACTTACTTTTTGAGCGGGGACGTAGAAATATACTTGCACCAATGCTCTAACCCTATAAAAACATACACTCAAAATGAAGTTAGAAATATCATATCTATATCAAAAGAAATTCATTTCTCAATTCATTTGTATATTGTTAATTTGAATTGTTTGATTGATTTGGAGATTTGGATTCACGGTGATTGTTATCGATGAGAATATAGTTGATACATTCATGTCGAGATCGTGATCATGCCTCCCTGAGTGAGAGATTAGCAAATGTGCTCTCAGGTTAGTTATTTCCTTCTTTGTCTTTTTGTACACTAAAAGTTTAAATGTTGAAAACTTCACCTAGGGGGGTTGATTTTCAATAAAATTTGTCTTGAATGGATGTTTAGGGTGGAAGCCCATAGGGCATGATTTTATTTTGTCAAAAATTATCAATTTTAATGTTTTTTGTCCTTACTAGGGTTAAGGGTGTCTTTTAAAAGTCAGTTCAAGACCACTGTCCAAAGCAGGGTGGTGGTCTTAAGACCCTCGCCCAAGGCAGGGTGGCGGTTCTGGACAGAATGTCAAAACATGCTCAAAACTTAACTTTTTTTGGATTTTTAAGAGTTTACAATGTTTTATATGAGATTATTGTGTGATGTGCTTTACTAACTTTCTCTTTTCTCATTTTTTGGTGGATGCAGAAGAAGGTGGAGTACATACGCTGAAGTAGAGAGAGACAATGTGATTGGCTCCTTGGGATTTTAGATCAGCTGACCCAGGTTGAGATATATCTTTTACAGCAGGCAGGTATCCAGTGGATAGCATGAGTGCCCCATGTTGCTCATGGAAATCACATTCTGTGTGACTTATTCTCTTACTCAGATGTGGACCGGAACACTTTCTTGTTCCTAGGTGTTAAAGGGGAGTGGACCATCACTCTAGAGGATGTTTACCACATTCTTGGACTCCCAGTACTTGGTAGGAGTCTGACATTGGAGACAACAGGGTCAAGAGATGTGATGACATAACAAGCTATATACATGGGATATGTTATTGTCTCTTCTGGCTCGAAGAATGGAATGAAGGTTTGGTCTGTTGCTACTACTTCCATTCCTATCCTTCAGAGATCCATCATGGGTATCATGTCCTCGAGAATGATCAGACACAAAGGAGGAGATACACTTTTGTACTGTTGGGTACCCATCATTACACAGATTGAGGCTCATGGCCGTAAGTATGCCTAGGGAGTAGATATTTTGGGGACCACATACCATGATTTATACAGAGTCGTCAAATTATAGGGACAGTCCTTAAGCCACCCCACTTTGGTCATGAGTTGGGTCTATGAGTGTTTCATCTTGTATGTTAGGGGGTGCAAGTATTAGATTAAGAGGCTATCTAGGCAGCTAGATGGACATGCATGTAGGTGCTTCAGACTCCACATTAGTCAGTGGCCTCTCTAACTATGGCATACATGAGCCCCACACCTTATCAAGACATGGTAAGGATATGGGGTGAGGAGACTACAATGATGGTACGTTTCTCTTCCACGATTCATCTAGTTGATAGAGCCAAGAGACTAGAGATTCATCCCTTTGACCAGGTACCCCAGTAGTTTGGTTTTCCATACCCTGTCATGCTTCCTCTAGTGACACCTATCTATAGGACTATTCAGAAGGCATGGTGAGGTCCTAGAGGGGATCTTGGTTGGACAGTTGATTACTCCTATGGTATGCCTATTGTAGTTAGGCACATAGTTTAGGGTCGGTGAGCCAGCTAGTGCTCCTTAAGCACCCTTAATTCAGATTAGGTCAGCTCCTTCTCACACTACGGAGGAGGATGAGCCATGATTGATTTGGAATCTGACTCTGAGGAGGATGTGGGAGATGATACGGAGGAAGAGTCAATAATAGAGGAGGATGAGGGGGTAGAACCTTTGAGAGGGAGATGGCAATGACCCTGAGTGGCATAATACTCAGATAGATCCTCAAAGCAGCATGTGAGGAGGTGAGCGCAGAGAGAGAGAGAACTTTGGTCTCAAAGGAGAAACTTGGAGGAGATGATGAGTCCATGATGGGAAAACACCATGCTTTTGAGATTCAGGTAGGTTTCGCATAGCCACTACCAGTACCTACTGCATTACAGCCACTGGATCGCACATGAATGCCTAGAGACCCGAGTATGTTCAGTACTCGTTTCTCTATTTTTTCTATTAATTATTACATGTTTAGTTTATCATTCTCTTTTGACTCATGTTCTTTATTTTTCTTTTATCTCACTGTCTCTTCCTTTATCTCCTTTGCAGTTTCTGTACATGAGTGAAGAGAACTCATTCATTGGGTGTGTGTAGATACCTTGTTGATCTCATTCAGGGAATACCTAGCGCTGAGTTGACTACTGATTCGGGGAAGCACATAGCCACCTATTGACATACCAACATGTTTTCACTCCCATCTAGAAGGTCACAAAGATGGTGACCTTCCCTTCATACCACAATAGCTAGATACGAGATTCCACTAAGTTCCTAATGAGGTGAATCCATTCTCATAGTGAGGATATGGGCAGCAAGCACTCTACCATGAATGCACTCACACCATTCAATCCACTCCCAGAACCATTGTAGCCGTAGCAGGATTCCTAGGTGCGGTCACACACAAACTGAGGGATACAACAGGGATTGATAGAATGTACTGAGCCTTTATTGCTTTTGATACCATTTTTTTGACACTATACGATTTTTTTTATGTTTTGGGCTTCATTGTGAGTGTTTTTGACCATGTTTAGTGCATGATGACATTGTATACAAACTTGATCCATTATGATATATATACAGATTTTTCTATTTTTGGTTTGTTCAGCATTCCATTGTATCCGAGTTGTCTCTCTTTGGTTTATATCCCATGTGTACTCTATATGTTTAGAAATTCTGCTTATCAATGCTTTTTAGAATGTATGCAATGGATGTGAAATGATAACAGAATGATTTTATTTTTTTTTACATTTCATAATGTTGATATATGATGATGCAAACACAATGTGATCTTAAACTTAGCTTCTGTTGCAATCTTTGGTACTTCATATTTGTCTTGAAAAAACGTGATGATATAATGATATGATGAATAGATACACTTACCCCACTCCTAACCCCACACAACTAGTAAGATGCGAGGTCTTAACACCGAGAGTTAGAAATGCCACAAGCCATGAAATTTGTTGAATGACAGTGATGAGAGAAAGATATAGGTTTGACAAAACTAAATTAGGAGGCATCCAACCTTACCCTACTCATGCTACCTCATAGTTTAGAATGTGAATTGCTCTATGCATTTTATCTAGACTTAGATCCGTAGATGGCCACTTAGTTGACAAAATCTAGTTTTTAGTGTTTTGAATTCTCTTGAAATTTTGAACATCTAATTCACTTTGTTTTGACTTAGGATTGCATAGCAATTGATTTAATTATTTATGACTTTCAAATTTGTCAAAGAGACCCCCTAAACCTTGTCCCCATGCTACCAGTAGGAAGCATCGGGCTTATCACCATGGACAAAGCATAGGTGAGTAAGGTCATTTCCTTCCTTTTCCAAACCCTACGTCACTAGTAAGAGATGTAAGCTCAACACCAAAGGTTGGTAGGGAAAAGAAAAGTGTAAAATAAAAATGTTATGTTGATTTACATTTGAACTTACTTCTTTGGGAAAAAATGTTTAGAATGTTCTTATTTCCAAGGATATGTATGTGGGATAGATGTGACACCATGAAGCTTCTAGAACAGACCATGAACAAAAAACACCAATCCTAAGAAGAGACTAAAAGTAGAACCAAGTATGCAAGCCTTTGGTATGGTTTCTCTCAAAACTTTGTCCTTGTCTTGTTTGGATTGATAAGCGATATAGAAATAGTTGATGATACAATGAATATTTGAAGAGACATGATTTGATTGTTTTACCAATATTTTCAGAATTTTTTAGGAATTTCTATAAGAATAAGCTCCTTGATCACACTTTTTACAAAATGAATAGACAGATGAAAATGCAATGCAGATGCAATAATGTACATATGAGTATGCTAATGGATCATGCATAGTATCTCTTTAGGTGAAGAGAGTTCATGGATTCACTAAACTCCTCACCTTATAGAGTACACAATCAGAATGCACCATTTTTATAGTATTTGACTACTCGATATGGACCTAACCACCTACGTCTGAACTTTATTCCCTCACCGGTCTTCTTGTTCTATTCTAGTTGGCAAGTATTAATACCAAATATCCTTCGTAAATATCAAATTTTCATACACCTTTTTATTGTATTATCGAGCCATGTGATCTAGCGTACACACTATGTTTCATTGCTCAACGTTCAGTATAGCTTCATCGAGGCTTTCTAATTAGGAGAGATGAGATTCTTGATAACCCTCCTCTCCCAGGATCCCATGTAGTGAAATGCGGGAGGCTGGGTATTTCGAATTTGAGTGCAGGAATTGCCTCAGTATTGAATACTAAGGAAAAGGGGGTTACCCCCATTGGTGTTCTAACCGACGTTCTGATAGGCCCATAAGGCTGGAAAAATCTTTAGATGTCTAATCTCATTTATTCTCCTTAACATTTTTTAGAAGAATGGACTTTAAAGTCTTATTGGTAGCCTCAGCTTTTCCGTTAGCCTAAGGGTAGTAGAGAGAAGCCGTATGTGATGCCTTATTTTGAATTTTTTACACAAGTCACGCACCTCGTCATTTTAGAAAGACATGTGTCATTATCAGAAATAATGACCTCTGGCACCCCATACCTATAAAACATCTGGTTCAGGATGAACTTAGTGATTATAGAGCTAGGGACAATGGTAAGGGGCATGGCCTCTACCCACTTGGTAAATTACTATGTGGTTGTGATTATGAAATTATGGCCATTTGTTGACGAGGGAGAGAATTTATCTATCAGATTTAGGCCCCACATGGAGAAGGGCCATGGAGTTGAGATTGGTTGTAAAGCTTGTGTCAGTATGTGGATATTTTGGGAAAAATATTGACACTTGTGGCATCTGCGCACAAAATCCACCATTTCATGCTCTAGGGTGGGCCAGAAATATCCCATCTGATGTATCTTCTAGGAAGTGGCATGGCCGCCAAAGTGGCCACCACATACCCCACTGTGTGACTCATAAAGAATATTTTTAGACTCTTCAGCATCAACACATCTCAATAGCATTCTGTCAAAGGCTCTTCAACAAAGCACTTGTTCTAGGATAACGTACTTAGCCACAATTACGTGTAACCTCCTTTTTTGTTATGACGTTGTCCCTTCTGGGTACATGTGGTCCATGATGAAATTGATAATGTCAGTATACCAAGGGCATACAAAGATAGGGGGTATATTTTCAATGAAATATACATACTAATTGGGAAAGTCCAAATCTACTAAATCACCCCCATCTAATAGATTATCAACCAACCAATCTGCAATGATTTGACCCTTAACGGATTATTGATTTGTAAGCATTAACTCAAATTTTCCCATTAATGTAATGAAATTCCCAACCTTTTTAGACAAGGATCCTTGCATGAGGAATGTCTGTAAGTAGTCTAACTTGACGATGACCATTGTTTCTTGATTGAGCATATAATGTCTTAAGCACTTGGTTGTAAAAACTATGGTAAGGAATTCCTTTTTGACCTATGTGTAGTGTATCTCATAATTGAGTAACGTCTGAATAATAAAATAAAAAATCCTATTCTTGCTTGTCATCATCCTCTTGAGCCAACATACAAGATAGTGAAATGTCTGTAGCCCACAAATATAAGATCAAAGGGTGATCTAACTTTGGTGGCATTAGCATGGGAGGAGATAACAAAAATTGTTTAACTGCCTTGAAGCCCTCATCGCATTCCTCAGTCTAATCAATACTATAATATTTCTTCACCAAATTGTTGATTGGATGAATGATGAAGGTTAAGTCAGGGATGAACCTTCAGATTACACCTAGTTTCCCAAGAAAATATCTAATACTAGACTTGTCTAATGGCAGAACCATTTCTAACAAAGCCCAGATTTTTGTCAGGTCAACATAAATTCCCTGTGAAGATATAATGTAACCCAAGATCTTACCACCTATTACACCAAATACACATTTTTCTAGATTTAATGTGACACCATACTCAATCAAGTGTGAGAGAATCATATGAAACACCTTTGCGTGATCGCAGTGCTTCCTAGCCTTGGCTAGTAAGTCATCTACATAGGATTCCACAATTTTATGAATAAGATCATGGAATATGTAGGTCATTGCTTGTTGATATGTAGTGCAAACATTCTTATGACCAAATGGCATGATGACATAACAATAGGTTCCCCAATGAGTTATAAATGTATTTTAGCTTGATCCGCGATAGAGATTTTCATCTGATTATATCCTAAAAAACCCATCCATAAGAGACAAAAATAAAATCCAATTGTTGCATCAATGATACCATCAATGGATGGTATTGAGAAATCCTCCTTGGGACAAGCCTTGTTAATGTCCTAGAGTTATATGTAAATACATATCTTTGCATTATTTTTTTGGACGAGGACAATGTTAGATACCCATTGTGAATAATCAACGGGCTTGATAAATCCTACCTGGAGAAGCTTCATTACCTCTTCTTTTACCATAATGGCCACCTTTGGCTTCATAGGTCTTCACTTCTTCTTAATTGGCTTGGTGTCTGACTTAGTGATGAGATTGTGAACTGTGATGTGTGGTGAGATTCCCATCATTTCTTTGTAACTAAATGCAAAGGCTTTCTAATGTTCCTTGAGGATTTGGGTATGAATTTTTATTTCCTCTGGAGTTAGAGAAGACCCTAGTTTTAAGATTGTTGGTTCCTCCTCTGTTCAGATGTTTATATCAATTGTTCCCTGTAGTGCCCATTTCCCTTTGACACTTTTAAATACTAATTTTGAAACTATTGATCATATTATGGACACTATTATGTTTTATTCTAGTATGGTGGTTAAATGTTAGATCATGGACTATTATTCATCTGGATTTGGTTATTATGCATGATGGTTACTAGAGACATTTTATATATGTGGTTGATGATATACTTTTTGATAGGAACATATTATGGTTGTTGATTTGGAATTGTGACACATGATATTTGGAGTAGACCTAGTATGGTAGATTATTGATGATGATATAGTTGATTTATGAATTAAAAATGATAATGTTGAATTCTTGATATTGTTGTAATTCATGTGTTTAGATGATATTGAAATGTTGTTTATATCTTTTTGGATGTTCTGATATGGCCATGAGGCTGAACGGGGGTATTTGCATTTTGCAGGTTAAAAATCACAACAATGTCGGGGGACTGGAGACTAACCATATTAAAATTTCAGGTGAAATCAACAAGGTCACTATGACAACTGTGTTGTATGTTATGTGTTGTGTTTTTTTTAGGAATTCCCGTGGGGGGATTTCCATTATCTATGACCATGGGATAAGTGTTTTATTTATGTGTTCCTTTTTGAATTATTGTTGGATGTATTTTATTTGTAATGTGTTCCTTCCTTTAATTAGTTTAAATGTGATAGATTAATGTGGTAGTCATATAGTTAGATTTTATTTAAAATAAATTGGGATATGGAATGAAATAAATAAATTTGTTGTTATAAATATTAATGTGGTAGGAGTGTGTTAGTGATGTTGTAAGAAATTTATAAGAGTCTTGTAAGGTAGATTTTGGAAGGTCAAGCACTCAATCTGTTATGAAATTCGAATTTGACCTTGGAGGCCAAATTTGGAGGCTTGTGGGACAAGTTAAACTTGTCCCACACCTCTTAAAATGATCCACCAACCATGCCTATGGTTTGGAGGTTAAATGTATGCATTTATAATGCATTTTTAAGTGACAATATGTAATTTTTAATCACACTTCCCTTAGATGTTTTAAATTTGGTCCTTTTGGAGTATGGGTATTTTCAGAGTATGTAAGTGATTTTGTCATTTTTATTTATTATGATTTGGTGAAGGAGGTTGACTTTCCTCTTAGGATTGAGGAAGAATGATGTAGCATCCCACATGGATCCACATCATCCTCTTCTCTTCCCTCTCCTATAAAAGTGAAACTCCTTGCTTGTTTATGGTTGTTGAAACTTTGTCCATTTCCTCTTGGGGGCACATTTTTGTGCTATTTATTTTAGAGCTTGTCTGAGGAAGAGTTTTGAGTCTTTTTCTTGCTTAAACCTTGCTGACTTTGGACTATATTTGACATGTTGGAAAGCTTGTGAGCTTGGAACAAAATCCTGTATGGAGAGGTAGGATCTTGAGCTATGTTTTAATTGATTTTTCTTCTCTTGCATGCATGTTTGAAGGGTGTTTATGTTTACAATCTTCGCTGGTATGGTAGAATGCTTAGGGCATGGTGTAGGATAAGGCTATGGGGATTTCATATGCAGGGGGGGCATAAGGGATTTCCAATGGAACTATTTTATTGAGGGAGTTTTGGTTTGGGATCCACCTTGGAAAAGAAATTTCTTACATTTCTTACTCTTGGGGGGTACATAAGGGATAAACTTAGAGGTCATAAGGAGCGGTTAGGAGATATAAGGTTTGTGGGGTTGATATGTTTATTGGAGGTATGTATTTTGGTGGATGCCCAATTCCAAATTTCGAGGCATAAGGAGTTCCCCATATTTCTTGCTCTTGTTGGATTATTTGATCAAGCCTATGTGTTGTGTGTATGATTTTAAATGTAGTTGGGAACTGTTGTGTTCTTTGACTATGTATTTTTATTGTTTGTATGCAATTGTGAAGAATGTTTGTTTGTTGTGGAAGAAACCTTGTTGCCATGTGTTGATGTTCATACTTTATTTCTATATGGTTCGGGTTCGGGGGCCAATGAGGAAATGATAGATTCTCATTTCTCATTGGATGTATTTGTTTGGTGGAGAGCGTTACCTTTCCCCCTTCCTTGTTATGATCAAGATGAAAGAAGAAGAAACTTGCATGTTGTTGTTTGGAGCAACGAGAAATTATAGTTTTGACAGTTCTATTTCTTTTGAGCAAATTCAATGTAACATTTCCCACCCTGAGTGGATGAGATGTATAGTAATTGTGATGTGAATTTTTTGCAATATAGATGGAATATTTAAATAGGATTGAGAAATGTAAATGATATTACATACATTGTGTGATGTATTTTGTAAACTGTATTTTGGAAACTAAATAAAATGGGAAAAGTGATAAGTTGTAAAATTGTAGTGATGATCAATGAAGGATTGCTTTCCTTTCTCAAAAGTGTTTTACCTTGTTCATATGATATATTATCCATTGGAAGTCTTATTTTTACTTGCAATGATAAACCTCTGTTAGGAATGTCGAAAGAAGAATGCATATGGAATGAAAGTCAATGTTATCTTCCTTACAAAATGTATATTAAAACTGCAATCATAAATTTAGTTTCATTTAGAACTAGATGGATGATTTAATAAGCAATGTATTTGACTAAGTTAGGAATCATATGCACATTTAAATGAAAAAGTGGAGATTTCAATTTAAAGAAATAGTTCAGTGTAATATACTTTATCCTGGAAATTCACATTTTAATAAAAATGAACAATTCATACTTGCATTAAACAATAAGTTATGAAACATTGAAAATTAGACTTAGTACTACCTAAGAAACTCAAATTTGGTATAATAGTCAGGAATGAATCTCAAGTACTTAATGAATTTCAATTCAGAGCTTGCACAGTCATTTTCTCTTCTATTGCCAGAAAAATTCAACCTTGAATAGATTGGATAAATTGACTTCCCTAAAACACTCTAAACCCTCCCTAGACTGATCCTCCATGTTTTTTTGACGTGTTGAGGGAAGGAGGAGTTCTAATATTATCAAATTTATAAGTTGGAAAATTTTCTAGTTTGCGAAATAAAGGCCTATAGATTTTTTTTACAAAATTAACCCTTAAAAATTCATCTAAAATCAAATTTTATGTTGCTTGTGCAAAGAGGGATTCGAGAGCTTTCCGAAAAGTCCTTTTTTTCCCCCAAAATCTATCTTTCTAGCTCAAGTTATGACACTTTGAAATTTTTGTGCCTTGGCAGAAAATTTGAGAAATTTTTCCCTAGTGAGCCCACAACCCAAAAATTTCCCATCAAAATATGCCAGCCCGCAGCCAATCAAAGGCTGTCATGTGTCCTTACGTGGCTGAGGTGGAGGTGCGGATAAATTTTACCCCTTAAACTTTTTGAAAAATTTTGGAAAATTTTCACCTCTCCCTCTGCCATCCCGCAGCCAATTAGAGGGTGCCACATGTCCCTTTATGGCTTCGGGGGAGGCAAGGGTTCTTTTAAAACCCATAGCTTTTATAAATTTCTTTTGGTAAAAATTCCCATGTTGGACCTGCCAGCCTACGACCAATGAAAGCGTACCATGTGGCACCTTAGGGTGGTGGTGAAGGTTTGGGAGAAATTTTGTTTTGGGCCCTTGGGATGAATTCTAAAATCTTCCCATAGCCGACAACTTTTCCTTCTCCCTGGGATTCCCTTCTTCGGTGGGCATGCAAACCCACGCGTCCTTTCTTTCCTTTTTTCCCCTCAAGCACTAGGTGCTAAATTCTTCCACCACTCCATTCTTCCTGATCTTCTTCGGCTTTAAATCAATGGGTGCCATGTGTCCCCTTGTGGCTATAATGGGTGTGCGGACCCACGCACTTCCTTTTCCATTTTTTCCCTTCATTGGCGCAAAGTGCCAAATCAGCCCGCTGCTCTGCCTTTTCCCTTTTCCCTTCTCCACTTTGTGCTAGGACCTGACACGTGTCCCCTAGGGACCCATAGGGGGTGTGGATTGTTTTTTAACTTTGAGCCATGCATTGGGAATATTTCCTAATGCCATCTCGTGACCCACCAACCCACCCAAGGTACACTCCTCCTATTACCACGTGTCCCTCTGGGAAAATTTGACCACAAGACTTTGTCCTCTTATATATTAAGTTTTACAAGGAGTTAGGAGGACTTCTTTATTTCACCGGAAAGGTGAGAAAATTTCCTATCCATTGGGAATGGTTTAGGGAAATTTTTGAAGCATTAAGTATGAGAAAAATCTAGTTAAAGTTCAAATCCTGTTAGAGAGAAGACATGGGGGTAAGATTACTCCCTAAACCTAACTAGAACATCTAACTCAAAAATTTGAACCTTGTAAACATGTTATAAGTTAATAAAGGAAATTAGTGTTTTGGTAAGCAAGTTTTGTTTTGAAACCTATTAGTGAAAACTGATGTCTTGCAATTTAGTTGTAGACACTTCTAAAAAAAATATATCCCTTAATTTTCTAGCTAACCCTAGGTTGTTTGTCTGGTCTCAAGTTGTTGTTGAAATGGGCACTACAGTTTGGTATCAGAGTAGTGGTTCAAAGGCTTGGACCATTGGGAACACTAGAAAACTTGAGACATGAAAACTTAAACCAAGTACACTTGTGAGTCTAGAAAACAACTTAGCAAGACTTTGTATATTTTAGTGAACATGGAAGTCATGTAAAACTTAGAAAAATGAACTAACTCTCACTTTTGTCTATATAGAAGGCTCAAACAGAGTGAGAGTGGTCTATATAGGAGGCTCAAACAGAGCGAGAGAAACCTTCATAGAGACTCAGATCCACCACCACCACCACTGGATTATGGTGTAGGAACCATTCTACCTCAGATTCTATAGACCCTTTAGGTTGTTAATGTTGATCTACACGGAGGATTAGGTGGAGGACAAATAGCTAGTCATGATAGAGCTCCTTCTATCGCAATTCAAGTACCCTCTCAACTTAATGAGGAGCATAGAGGAGAGAACTCCCATGCGGAGTAAGCTAGAGAAGATTCACCACCTAAGAGAAAAGGTGAAATATTTTTGGAGCATAGAGAGAGGTCTTAGATCCCTAGGCTTAGGGATGAGTGTGCAAAGAAACCTAGAGGCTGACAGACCACAACAACAGATCATATGAGGGAGATCCTAAAGCTTAGGCCCTCACATTACTTAGGTGATACAAGTGGATTTCAGGAAGAGGCCTGGCTAGTGAGCTTGAGTAGTTGCTTCAAGCTTTGTCCTTGTTCTAGTAACACGAAAGATTGTGTTGCAATCCATCTACTGAGGGATGGAGTGGGAGTATGGTGGAGGATAGAGGAGAAAAAGATCCATCTAGATTCAGAGTCAGTAACATGAGAGCTATTTGAGGAGAGATTCATGAGCAAATATTTATCACAGAGGTTCATCTAGTAGAGGATTGACGAGTTCCATGACCTTCGATAGGCTACCTTTTTAGTAGCAGAGTATGAGAGTAGATTTCTAGATCTACTTCAGCATGTAGAGTATATGCAAGATAAGCAGGTGCAGATTCATAGTTTCATCTAGGGCCTGAATTTGGAAATTCGAGGTGCAATGCAAATTCACTATCCATAGACTTTAGCACAGGCCATTGAGAAGGCCTATATTATAGAGGATACTCGGGATAAGATCCATAGCAGGCTAGAGACTGAGTCCAGACCTACATTCAGCAGATGTAGGATGGTTGATCAAGAGGTTTAGTACCTCTTCCTCGTGGCGGTCAGCATTCAACATAGTCATCCTTTAGGCCACAATAGCAGCAGTAGCAGTCTCACCCACTGTATAGACCTCCACATAGGGCTGATGCACAAAGAGGCCAGAGTATGGGGCCTCCTCCTAGGGGTCCCATCAGGACACAGGGTGGACCTAGAGCTTAGTAATCTTGAGATCACTAGTAGATGCCATAATAGAACATAGTCGGATCATCAGGATCCATGCCATAGGATTCTAGGGAACCTACTGGAGGTGTTGTTCCTTGGAGAGGATCAGGTAGTTGCTTTGGATGTGGAGTAGTTGGAAATTTTTGGAGAGATTATCCTTAGAACCCTAACAAGGGTAAGGAACTGGTTTCTGAGCTAACAATTGGTGACAAGGGACATAGCCACAAGATTTATGCAGTGGTTAAGAACCGCTAGGTAGAGCACCAAAGCATAGTCATTGAGACCACATGTAGCATTGGTGGTATTCCTACCTCTGTATTGTTTGATTCTAGTTCTTCTGATTCTTTCATTGTCACCATCTTCAATAGAGCAATGCAAGATGGTGGCAGTTAGGCTGGGTTTTAGTTGGGATGTCGAGATGGCTTTTGGAGCCAAGATCTCTGTGGACTCCTTAGTTAAGGAGTTTGTAGTGGATTTGGGACCCTTCACCACTACCTCAGATCTTCGTATTCTTCCTTTGGGCTCGTATGGAGTCATTTTAGGTATGGATTGGCTATCTGCACATAGGGCCAGGATGGATTTTTATCATAAGACTATTGCTTGTGTAAATGATTTGGGAGTTGAGTCGGTGATCTCGAGGGTCAGGAGACCCATTTCTATTCGTACCATTTCCTCTATGCAGCTTAAGCGGTGCATGCAATGGGGTTGTCAGATGTATGCTATTACAGTTAGTGATAGGTCAGAGGATGGGTCTAGTGGACCATTGCTAGATGATCATCCCATCTTGAGGGATTTTTCTGATGTATTTCTAGGGGAGCTACCGGGAATGCCACCCATGTGTTAGATTGATTTCTATAAAGATCTAGTCCCTGGAGAAGATCCTATCTCACAGGAACCTTATCAGATGACCACCCTAGAGCTATGTGAGCTTAAGTTACAGCTTGACGGCCTTTTAGAGAAGGGCCTTATCTGTCCTAGTGTATCCCCTTTAGGTGCACCGGTGATCTTTGTGAAGAAGAAGGATGGATCATTGTGGTTGTGTATTGATTACCGCCAGTTGAAAAAAGTGACATTCAAGAATCGTTATCCTCTTCCTCATATTGATGACTTATTTCATCAGATGAAGGGAGCCACGGTGTTCTATAAGATTGATCTCAAGTATGGCTATCATCAGTTGAGGACTTAAGAGGTGGAAATTCATAAGACCGCCTTCCGCACGAGATATGGGCACTATGAGTTCACAGTGGTGCCTTTTGGTTTGACGAATGCCCCTTCTAGTGTTTATGAGTTTAATGAATGGGGTATTCAAAATATTTTTAGATCACTTCGTGCTCATCTTCCTTTATGGTATCTTGATTTACTCACATACACATGAGGAGAATGAGGGGCACCTTCGATAGGTTCTCCAATGTCTTCGTGAGCAGTAGCTTTATGGAAAATTTGGAGAAGTGTGCTTTCTTCCAAACAGAGGTGCAGTATTTGGGTCATATTATTTCTGGGTAAGTTATCACAGTGAATCCTTCCAAGATTAGAGTCATTATGGATTGGCCAACACCCACTATAGTGACCGAGGTGTGCAGCTTCATGGGATTAGCAGGATACTACCGAAGATTTGTTCATGACTTCTCTCGGATTGCACACCCTATCACTTCCCTTCAGAGGAACGGAAGAAGTTTGTTTGGATGGATAAATGCAAGCAGGCCTTCAAGACACTGAAGGAGTTCCTCACTACAACACCCATTCTTGCAGTGTCAGATCCACAGGGTGAGTTCTTTGTTTACACAAATGCTTGTTTAGCAGGGCTTGGAGGTTTGTTGATGCATGATCGTAAGGTTGTAGCTTTTGAGTCTCGCAAACTCAAGGATCATGAGCTTAATTATCCTACCCATGATCTTGAGCTTGCGGCAGTTTTGCATACTTTATTTAGATGGATACATTTTCTTCTTAGACAGAGACTTACACTCAGGATAGATCATTTAAGTCTTCACCACCTCTTCACGCACCCCAATCTAAATGCTAGTCAGTAGCATTGGATGGAGTTGCTTTGTGAGTATGACATGGAGATAGAGCATATGAAGGGGAAGGAGAATGTGGTAGAAGACACTCTTAATAGATAGAGACACGTGGCTATGACTACCTCAATGAGCACATATTTGTGGAGAAGAATTCTTCAGTAGCTTCCTCTTGACAGCTTCTACATTGATAGCTGCGAGTAGAGATATTGAGTCACAGTGACCCCCTTGAAGGGGAAGTGTGATGGATTTCACCTTAGAGGCAAGATGGTCTTCTCAGACTGCAGAGGCCAGGATATATAATCCCAGAGATGGAGGCTTGAGGCAGGACATCTTTGTAGAGGCACATTGTGCACCCTATTCAGCCCAACCTAGGATGAAGAAGATGCACGCTACCTTGAGATAGTTGTACCACTGAAGAGAAATTCATTGATATGTGTCTCAATTTTTGTCATGGTGTTTAGAGTTCTAGAGGGTTAAGGTCGAATGTCAGCATTTTGATCCTCTCCAAAGAACAACACCTTCACATATTTATCCTTCGTGTTAGACCACATAAGAGCCCTATCTGCTATGGAAAAGGTTCTAAGTTAGCTTCTAGATTCATTGGTCCATTTGAGATCTTAGAGCATATCAACCCTTGGTCTTACCGTCTAGCATTGTCACCTAGCTTGTCTAGCGTACATGATGTGTTTCATGTTTATGTCCTTAGGAGGTACATTACAGATCCTTCTCATGTGTTGGAATAGACATCATAATAGGTGCATGATCAGGGGAAGGTGACGGTGGATCCCACACATATCATAGATCGTAGGACCCTAGGCCTTCAAGGAAGAGATATTGATTAGGTACAGGTATAGTGGGACAGATACGATGAGACTGCAGCCACTTGGTAGGATGCCACAGTATTACGAGTGTAGTTTCCACATTTGTTCCACTGACTTCTAGAAGGAAGTTGAGTCTAAGCAGAAGGGGATGTAGTGCCCACTTCCCTTTGACACTTTTATATATTGATTTTGATACTATTGATCGTATTATGGACACTATTATGTTTAATTATAGTATGGTGGTTAGATGTTAGATCATGGGTTATTATTCATTTGGATTCGGTTATTATGCATGATGGTTACTAGAGACATTTTATATATGTGTTTCTTTATGAATTATTGTTGTATGTATTTTATTTGTAATGTGTTCCTTCTTTTAATTAGTTTAAATGTGATAGATTAATGTGGTAGTCATATCGTTAACTTTTATTTAAAATAAATTGGGATATGAACTGAAATAAATAAAGTTGTTGTTATAAACATAAATGTGGTAGGAGTGTGTAAGTGATGTTGTAAGAAAATTTATAAGAGTCTTGTAAGGTAAAATTTGGAAGGTCAAGCACTCCATCTTTTATGAAATTAGAATTTGACCTTGGAGGCCAAATTTGGAGGCTGTGGGACAAGTTAAACTTGTCCCACACCTCTTAAAATGATCCAGCAACCATGCCTATGGTTTGGAGGTTAAATGTAGGTAGTTATAATGCATTTTGAAGTGACAATATGTAAGTTTTAATTGCACTTCCCTTACATGTTTTAAATTTGGTCCTTTTGGAGTATGGGTATTTTCGAAGTATGTAAGTGATTTTGTCATTTTTATTTATTGTGATTTGGTAAAGGATGTTTAATTTCCTCTTGGGGTTGAAGAAGAATGATGTGACATCCCACATGGATCCAAATCATCCTCTTCTCTTCCCTCTCCTATTAAAGTGAAACTCCTTGCTTGTTTATGGATGTTGAAACTTTGTCCATTTCCTCTTAGGGGCGCACGTTTTTGGTGTTGTTTCTTTTAGAGCTTGTTTGAGGAAGAGCTTGGAGTATTTTTTGCTTGCTTGATACCTTGCTAATTTTAGAACTACAGTTTGACATTGTGGAAAGCTTGTGAGCTTGAAACAAATGCCATTATGGAGAGGTAGGCATCTTGAGTTGTATTTTTTAAATGCTTTCCTTCTCTTGTATGCATTTTTGAATGGTGTTTGTGTTTGTATTATTGGCTGGTTGGGTAGAAGGCTTAGGGCAAGGTGTAGGAGAAGGCTATGAATGATTTCATATGGGGGGGCATAAGGGATTTCCAATGGAAATAGTTTTATTATGGAGGGATTTTTGGTTTGGGATCCACCTTGGAAAAGAAACTGCTTGTATTTCTTACTATGGGGCGCAGCATAAGAGATAAACTTCGGGGGGGGCATAAGGAGGGGTTGGTAGATTTAAGGTTTATGGGGTTGACATGATTATTTAGCGGTATGCATTTTTGTGGATGTCCAATTCCAAATTGGGAGGCATAAGGAGATCCCCATAGTAATTTCTCTTGTTGTCTTTCTTGATCAAGTCTATGTGTTGTATGAATTATTTCAAATGCAGTTGGGAACTGGTGTCTTATTTTGAATTGTGCATTTTTGTTGAATATATGCAATTGTGAAGAATGCTTGATAGTATGTTGTTTAAGAAGCCTTTGTTGCCATGTGTTGATGTTCATGCTTCATTTCAATATGGTTGGGACTCGGGGGCCAATGGGGAATGGATGGATTCTCCTTTCTCATTGGATGTCTTGGTTGGGTGGAGAGCGTTGCCTTTCCCCCTTCCTTATTATGAAGAAGATTTGCAAAGAAGAAGAAACAACTTGCATGCTGTTGTTCGGAGCAAGGAGAATTTCATAGTTTTGACAGTCCTATTTCTTTTGAGTAAATTCAATGTAACCTTTCCCACCTTGAGTGGATGAGATGTATAGTAATTTTGATGTGAATTTGTTGCAATGTAGATGGAAGATTTAAATTGAATTGAGAAATGCACAAGAAGAATTATACTTCTCTGTTTTACTTTGGAAAGAACATGTGAATGATGTTTCATACTTTGTATTTTGTAATTTGAAACCAATTCAAATTGGAAATGTGACAAGTTGTAAAACTGTTATGGAATTATGAATAAAGGATTGAAGTAGTTTTCAAAATTGTAATGTGCACTAGATTTGAATTTTTGTACAAGAATGAAATCTTTGTTTTGAAAAGGAATAAGAAATAGTGTTGCTATTGTATGTATTGTATTTGAAATCAAATAGAAAGGAAAGTTGTAAAATTGTATTGAAAATCAATGAAGGATTGCATTCCTTTATCAAAAGTGTTTTACCTTGTTCATATGTTATCTTCTCCATTGGAAATATGAGTTTTACTTGCAATGAGAAACCTCTATTTTGAATGTCGAAAGAAGAATGCATATGGAATGAAATTCAATGTTATTTTCCTTGCAAAATGTATATTAAAACTGAAATAAGAAATGTAGTTTCATTTAGAATTGGATGTATGATTTAATAAGCAATGTATTTGACTAATTTAGGAATCATATGCACATTTAAATGACAAAATGGAGATTCCAATTTAAAGAAACGGTTCATTGTAATATACTTCATCCTGACAATTCACATTTTAATAAAAATGAATAGTTCATACTTGCACTAAACAATAAGTTGTGAAACATTTAAAATTATACTTAGTACTACCTAAGGAACTCAAATTTACTATAGCAGTTAGGAATGAACCTCAAGAACTTAATGAATTTCAATTTGGAGCTTGCAAAGTCATTTTTCCATCTATTACTGGAAAAATGCAACCTTGATTAGATTGGAAAAATTGACTTCCCTTAAACACTCTAAACCCTCCCTAGATTGATCCTCCATGTCTATTTGACATGTTGAGTAAAGGAGGAGTTCTAATTTTATCAAAATCCTAAGTTGGAGATTGCCAGTTTGACAAATATAGGCCTGCAGATCATTTTTACAAAATTGACCCTTAAACTTCATAAAAAACCAAATTTGATGTTCCCTGTACAAAGAGGCCATTGAGAGCTTTCCAAAAAGTCTGTGTTTTCTGAAAACTAAGATTTCTAGCTCAATTTATGACACTTTGAAGTTTTTGTGCCTTGGCGGGAAAATTTGGGAAAATTTTCCCTATCAGGCCCATAACCCAAAAAATTCCCATCAAAATTGCGCTTAGAAAATTTTCAAAATTTTAGGCTTTGGAAAATTTTCACTTTTCCCTCCACTGGCCTGTAGCAAATCAGAGGCTGCCACATGTCCTCCAAGGGCTGAGGTGGAGGTGTGGATAAAATTTTACCCCTTAAGACTTTTTGAATTTTTTTTGAAAATTTTCACTTCTCCCTCCGCTGGCCTACAACCAATCAGAGGGCACCACGTGTCCCCTTGTGGCTTCAGTGGAGGAACGGATTATTTTAAAACCCTTAGCTTTTATAAATTTCTTTTGGGAAAAATTCCCATGTTGACCCCGCCGGCCTGCGGCCAATGAAAGCATACCACATGGCACCTTGGGGCTGACGGCAGAGGTTCAAGAGAAATTTCATTTTGTGCCCTTGGGAAGACTTATAAAATCCTCCCATGGCCCAGAACTCCACCTTCTCCCTCAGAATCCCTTCTTCGGCGGGTGCGCAGACCCACATGTCCTTTCTTTCCTTTTTTCCCCTTGGACGTTAGGTGCTAAATTCTTCCGCCGCCCCGTTACTCCCCAGTCTTCTTCAGATTTGACACCACAGGTGCCACATGTCCCCTTATGGCTATGGTGGGTGTGTGGACCAGAACACTTCCTTCTCCCTTTTTTCCATTCATTGGCACAAAGCACCAAATCGACCCACCGCTCTGCCTTTTCCCTTTTTCCTTCTCTGCTTTGCACTAGGACCTGACACATGTCCCCTACGGACCCGCCAGGGGTGCAGAGTGTTTTTTGAATTTGAGCCATGTGTTGGGAAATTTCCCAATGCTGCCCCATGACCTGCCAACCCATCCAAGGTACACTCCTCCTCCTCTTGCCACGTGTCCCTCTGGGAAAATTTGACACCAAGACTCCACCCGGTTATATCTTGAGTTATACAAGGAGTTAGGAGGACTTCTTTATATCACCGGAAAGGTGAGAAAATTTCCTATCCATTGGGAATGGCTTAGGAAAATTTTGGAAGCCCTAATTATGAGAAAAATATAGTTTAATTTTGGAGCCTATTAGAGGGAAGGCATGGGGGTAAGATTACTCCCTGAACCTAACTAGAACATCTAACCCAAAAATTTGAATCTTGTAAATGTGTTATAAGTTAATAAAGGAAATTGGTGTTTTGGTAAGTAGGTTTTGTTCCAAAACCTATTAGTTAAAATTGATGTCTTGTAATTTAGTTGTAGACACTTCAAAAAAAATTATCCCTTAATTTTCTAGCTAACCCTAGGTTGTTTCTCTGGTCTCAAGTGGTTGTTGAAACAGGCACTACATTCCCTTGATTAAGGAGGAATTACCCTCCTCAAACTTAGAAAGGGCTGGAGGTAACTCCAAATTCCCTTCTTCTACATCATATATCTCAAGATATTTTCCTAGAGAGGACTCAATCATTGGATTTCCAAAATAAGAGGAGGAATGTGGAATTATGGAAAAGTCTACCTCTTGATAAGTAAGATGTAACTCCACCAGAGATTTTAAGTAACTTAAGGTTGACTCATCCCTATCAACAGGGTTTAAAGACTAAAGCTGGTCTTTATATCCCATGCATGTCAATGTTGACATTACTGGCTCTCTGCGAATCAAGGATTCAACACGGAGTGAAACCGTGAAGTTGGTGTCCTATAAATCACTACTCAGGGTGACGCATGAGGTGGAAGTTGCTATATCATCTTCTAGAAGGTTCTTTTCATGTGGATTTTCCTTGATTAATATAAAATCAAACCCCTTAGTTCGGACAAGCACAACAATTTTGTAGAGTTGTCAGTGTTTAGCCCTAGTCTCGTATACCTCAGATACTTGATTTATGACTAGTTGTGAATCACCCAACACCCTAATATTGAGGATTCCCATTTTCTAAGCTACAATTAGACCTATTAGGAGAGCCTCATATTCGGCCCTATTATTTTGCATTTGAAATTTAATTTGAAATCAAAAGGTAAAACCCTTCCTTTAGGTGGAGTAAGGATTGCACCTACCCCCGGTGCCAAGGTGACACTTGGCCCCATAAAAATGGAGAGTCCAACAATTAATCAGAAATAAAAATGTTGATTCATCCTTTGTGAGCTCTCCTTTTCTCTCGGTTACATATACCATTCAAACCTCATCCACTAGAAGGGAACCAAGCCCCAAACCATATCCCATACCCATGGAATCAAAGGGGATAAGGATAGAAAAATCCTTTTCTAATAGTTCAATAATATTTTTTGTAGTTCCTAACGATACCGTATCTACAACAAAACTTTCATCCTTGACCACCAAAATACCCCTGATCAAACATGTAACCTCTAAATCCATTGTGGGAACTAACTTTTCTTTTCGTAACGTGTTTACTGGTTTATTTAATTGGTTTGTGTGAAGCTCAAATTCAGAGTGGATCCCTAGATTTTTCCTCAGGTTGGCCAGATGTATATCAAAGGGCTTTCGATCACCTTGAGTGACAAAGACTTTCCCTAAATGTAAGAATCTGAATTTTTGGAATAGGGTGGAGGGGATTGCTTTCATGTGGTGGATCCAAGGGTGACCAAGGATAATATTATAGTTGGTTTCCTAATCTATAATATAAAACTTAATAAGAAATGTCTTGGGTTCAAGAGTTAATGGTAATAATATGGTTCTGATTGAGGTTTGCTTAGGACTATCATAGCCCCTTAATGTGTTTTACATCGAGGAAATTAGTCTCCCCATATCCTAACTTCTGAAGAAAAGAGAAGGGGACTGTATTAACTGCTTCCCCATCATCGATCATTCTGCACTTCACATAGTTTTTGTAGATCCAAACCTATAAAAAACAATTCTGGATCACTTCTATGAGCTATTTCAGCATCCATAGGCATCTTGCTTATGTCAAATACAAACCCAATGTCCCTTTTGGGCTTCCTTAGAGGGAAAATGTCAAAGTCTATATGCCTCTGGAAAAGGGGTGACATTAGCCAAATGGTTGAGACCAAGCACTTCCAAGAGAGTGGCTTGATGAGCAGGGGAATTCTTCAGTAGATCTAAAAATGAAATGTGTTAGAAGGTCTTAGTTAGATCACTAATCAAGTAATAAGCTCCTACTAGCTTTCTTAGCATGTCATGAACACTATCTAACACAACCATATAAATCTGGATTGGCTGCGAAGAATAATCTCTAGATCATGTTACAACATTAATTTGGGGTTCAGTGTCTAACTTAACCAAACCTACAATCTTTGTTTGTTGAAAACCATCCAAAGGAGGCACCACCTATGGGTTTAAAGAAGTTGAGGCTTCATGATCATGAGTCCTTAGTACAATACCTTTATTCTAACCATTAGGATCTATTCTACCATCCTTTGGACATGTCAGGAGAATATCATTGAAGATTCCCAATGGTGTGTTCTATGGAGACACTAGTCCCATATAGGTGTTCTGACTAGGTGCAGTTCGGTTGGATAGAAACATGTTGACAAACAACTATCTTTGGTCTTTTGGAAACCACTGCAAAAATATATTACCATCGTGATAGGTTCTTACATCATGCTCGTGGACCGTATGGAAACCACAATATAGGTTAGGATCATAATCTTGAGGACTTTGGTTTTTCCCTTGTTGTTTTTCCGAATCCACTATTGTTGTTTAGTTGTTGAATATTATAATTAACACTTTGGAACCATTTTCCCTAGTTCTGGAATTGGTTGGGGTATTTTCTAGGGCTTGGGTTGGCATTTGTCTTTATGGATGAGGTTTTTTGCTATTGTTGGGGACGATTAAAATCCACAATGTTTACCGAGGGTGAAAAATTGTTGTTTCTTTAATTGTTACCATCATTATTGCCATTGTTTTTATTATTCATAGTACTTATGCCAGTGGGATTGAAAATGTTAGGATTTTTGGGTTGATTAGTTACACTATCAGTCATGACTCCATGATTCTTGTTAAGGATATTTGGTCCTTTATTGTTGTTTTTATTGTTGGAGTAACCAGAAGTGATTTGAACAGGGGTAGCTAACTTCCCATTTTTTTATAGGTCTTACAACTACTATCGATGGTTGCTTGGTCGATCTGAAGAGAACCCTCTAGCACCTCTTCATAGCTCCTTAACAAGAAATTTTGAACATCTTCCTTCTTATCCCTATTGAGGGCATGAAGGAAAAAATTAAAAATTTCCATTTGATCTATGTTTGGAGCACTTGCGGAAGAGTAGAGAACATGTCGCCACCTCTGAATGAAGTGGTTTATAGATTCATTATGTTCTTGTTTGATATGAAGAAATTATCTAATTCCTATTTACAACATCTTGTTCATATCAAAAGCTTTGATAAATTTTGACACGAGTTGTTTGAACAAGTGTATTGAAGCCTCTGGTATCCTATAATACAAGTCAAGAGAAATACCTTCAAATGTCTTAGGAAAAATCCTTACAACAACTCCATCCCATAGGAGCATCTCTCAAATGGCCATTGCATAAGCCTTGATGTTGGCATTTGGATCACCCTCCCCTTTGAAATTTGAGAGATC
The DNA here is from genome assembly GCA_019776745.2 of Taxus chinensis. Taxonomy (NCBI): domain Eukaryota; kingdom Viridiplantae; phylum Streptophyta; class Pinopsida; order Cupressales; family Taxaceae; genus Taxus; species Taxus chinensis. The sequence goes on from JAHRHJ020003374.1 coordinate 115,280, forward strand.
AGAAAAGGATCTCGAGTGCATGAATTCCTGAATAGATAAATCTAGGGGTTCTTTGAGATATTCAGAATAAGTCCCCATTGAATACATTTCCACCATTGAATACCCTTGTGGGGAGGTGGGGGCTCCATTGGATACTGAAATAGGATAACATAGACATTTGGCAGGGCGTATGACATCCCCTTTGATTGTCCATATGGACTTGGGTAGGAGTACATGTCTCCCTGTGGAGATTTAGAATACATGTGCATATAAGGGGGTTGATTATTTGATATGGAGCTCAAGGCATGAAGCCAAGGAACGTAACATTTCTAGTTGGTATACCATTCGAGAATGCACTTTTGGCTGGCACTTGTTGTAGATATCCATATGTAACTTGAGGATGCATACCCAAGGTACCCATCCTAATTAACAAGTTCCCATGATTTGGAGCATTCCTATATACCGGTAGATTTTGTGCAATTGGCACTTTCTCATAGTTTTGTGGGTAGGAAGGAGTCCATGCCTACCTGGCATATGAATTATGTGTATTCTAGGTAAGCTCTACCTCCTTAACTTTATAAACATGTTATCCCATAAAATTGGCAAGGGAAATTTTACAGATAACCCTACCAAAATTTTGTTCTAGTCCCTTGTCAGGGACTCTTTGTGTTTGGAACATTGCAAAATCCCGTCCCGGGAAATCTAGTTTTCCGAACTTAACCTTTTTTGTCTTTTTTGGTCGGGCACACATAATGTCTATGCAACATCAAGTTTAGGTGCACCCCCTTTAAATCCTTTGGCACACGGTTTGAAGTGTCAACAGGCATTTTGGTGCACCTCACTATCTTGTGCCTTTCTTGCATGTGCCAAGGCGCATGTGCCTTCATGTCAACAATACTTTTGTTGCCCCACTTTTTGGAGCACCAAGAGCGCACATATTATTGTGTCAACAAAACTTTCGGTGCACCAAAGGCGCACATAACTTCATGTTAACAGGTATCTTGATGCACCAAAGGGTGCATGCTTTCTTGTGTGTCGACAACACGTTTCATGCACCACTTGAAAAAGTGGGTGGCACATTTATTACCACCTCACCTATATATATACGCATCTACACTGTCATTTTCATCAGTCACAATCACGTGCCTTTCTCTTTCCTTTGTACCTATCAGCACACCTGCCCTGTCATTTTTTGAATCACTTCATGGACTTGGTTTCACACTTCTCCATTATAATCCAGGTAGGAGGTCCTCATTTCTTTTGTGCATTTTGTGTTTTGGTTTTTGGCTGCTTGTTGGTATGAATTGGGTTGAATAAGACTGGGAAATCATGAACTCAAATCACTCCTTGCTGTTTTTCTCTATTCTTCCCCATGCATTTCCTCCTCTTTCCAGATCTGCTAGTAAAGGGGACTCTGTCCTAAAAAGATTGCTTAAAAATCTCATTTTTTATCTTCTTCATCACCTAAAGATATCCTTAAAAAGAAGGTTAAATGTGTGTAACCCCTCAGAGAAAGAATCATGGCTTGAGAATCAGACACTGTCATCTCCTCTTTTGGCGCATCTGCCACCCCTGTAACATGATAAACAGGAGGTCCTCATTTCTTTTGTGCATTTTTGTGTTTTGGTTTTTGGCTGCTTGTTGGTATGAATTGGGTTGAATAAGACTGGGAAATCATGAACTCAAATCACTCCTTGCTGTTTTTCTCTATTCTTCCCCATGCATTTCCTCCTCTTTCCAGATCTGCTAGTAAAGGGGACTCTGTCCTAAAAAGATTGCTTAAAAATCTCATTTTTTATCTTCTTCATCACCCAAAGATATCCTTAAAAAGAAGGTTAAATGTGTGTAACCCCTCAGAGAAAGAATCATGGCTTGAGAATCAGACACTGTCATCTCCTCTTTTGGCGCATCTGCCACCCCTGTAACATGATAAACAGTCGCGCCAATGGTGCACATACCATGCCTGTTACATAAATAATAGATGCACCCTCATGGAGCACTTCCCGTGCTTGTTGTAACTACTTTCCCTGCACCCTCTTGGCGCACCAAACTTGCATGCAACATTACAAATCCTTGAGCCATTGGTGCACCCTTCATGTATGCAACATTAAATTTATATGCGCCAAGTACAACTGTTAAAAAGGCGCAGGCACATCCATTGTTACAAAAACATCATGTTATGCATACTTTCCATGCGCCGCACCAGTTCCCCTGTGGCACATGAAAAAATGATGTTACACGCATTAAACTTGCACCCTTTGGCACATCCTGTACCCATGTAACATGAAAAATATCCATGCCCTTTATAAAATGCATACACATGGTGCAGGCGCACTTCTACTTGCAACCAAAAAAAATGTAACCTGCAATACCCATGCGCCATGCACCCTTTGGTGCTGATTTACCCCTTGCAGCAGCCCTTTCCTATGCACCATAGTATTTAGCCCTGTAACATGCAGTATTCATGTGCCCTGCGCTCTGAGGCCTTAAAATCACTAACTCTTTCTTCTGTTGATGCTTTAATGGAAGATCAAAAGCTAATATGACTTTCTTGCATTGGGTTTCACTTCTTCTTCTTGCAGATCAGCAACTGAGTTCAGAGTTACGTATGTCAACATCAAGCAAGAAACTGACCAAGTCTAAGGGCAAAGCCAAACTCACGGAAGAAGAGATGAAGTAAAAATATCAGAGGGTCAATATGTCTGAGTCCCAAGCAGAATGTGACCTAGATATAAGGGATTCTTAGCTTGAACACATTGACATGGAGGATTTCTGCACCAAAACCAGAAAGGTTACAAGAAATCCCTGGATGCAATGCATCGAATGGAACAGATTGTCCTAAGGATGTCTCCAGGCTTGCTCACCTCTTCTTTCACCTTAAGGAAGGTCAAGGAAACTATTCAGATCTTCAAGGAGATCGTTTCATAGGGACTGGGGCTAGAGGCCACGTTCAATGCCGAATCCATCAACAACTTGTTGGTGTGTCAGGACTTCATTGGGTACCTGATAGAGGTAGAGAATGATTATTCAAAACTCCCAGAAAAACTCACAGATGAGCGGGAGACTTACGAAGCTATCAGCGATCGACACAAGGATCCTTACGAGCATCAACTCCAACCCATGATCAGCAAGTTCATGGAGTACCGTGCCCAGTTCTACATCTCGTCGCCTGAGCAGTAAAACCAAGATACCCCCTTCCAGCTGCGGGATGACAAAGAATAGTTTCTTTCTTCCCAACTTTCTCCTTGTAAAATATTTAAAGTGTGTTGACACAAACAATGACATCATCCATGTTGCACCATGGGATGATGTCATCCACCAAGTTGTCAAAAGTCAACACATGACTTTGTAATCTATTGTAAGATATTTTTGTAATTAGGTGGTTGGTTCCTTTTTGCTTCCCTTCTTCTCCTTCTTCTATAAATACTCGAATACTTCTTATATTCAAGGTGTGGATATCTTTTAGATGAAAAATAGAAGTGAGAGAAGAAAAGGCTTTGTACATTTTGTAACAGAAGAAGATATTAATGCAATATTATATTAAGACTTTGTGTTGAATATAAGTGTTATGGGCATCTGAACTTTGTTATGTCAGATCTATGTTTTTTGTTCTGTTGAATCTATCTATACTTTTTTGTCATTTATTCATCAGTATTGCTTTATTCATTTATGTAAGTAGGTTTGGATCTGTTTACTACCAATCCCAAAACATAAACCCTCTGACCTTTCTGCTTTGGAATTCATTTCTTTTCTCCCTTCAGACCTGATCTTTCTTCATCCTCTCTTTCATTCCTTTCATTCCGCAGTCAGAAACACCCCTACTGGGATGAGATCCCAAACCCCTGAAGGCAAAATATTGTGAGACTTGTATAGATTCTTGCTGGTAGAATAACAATAAACCAGTTTCACTTTGCTGACTCAAAGAGGGGCTATGCCCTGCACACTGTTGGGTCATCTATCCATAAATCTACCCAAGTGACAGATTTTCAAACCAATAGTTTTTGGCGAATCCGTTGGGGATCGAACAGATCTATCAGATCTATGATGGTGATATGATAGAAAATCAGAAAAAATCAGAAAAATCACTATCTGTTTGCAAATTTTAACTTTTGTTCAAAATCTTAATTTTTTGTAAAAAGTACCCAAATTGAAATTTTCTTCTGAGATCCATAGATCTGGCCTAGTTAAAGACCTTTAGTTCATTGAGTTTTTATGAAAATATGTATTTTTCCGTAGATTTGAGTTTTTGACTGTTTACCAAAATTTTCAAACTCTTTGAAAAAGTCAACTTTAGATCTGAAAATCAGCTTACTAAGCTTCACTATCATTTTATCCTCGTTGTTCTTTGTCATTAAACCACAATCGGTTTTCAGAAAAGGATAAAATTAAATATTCAGAAAAGTACATGCTACTTATTTTTGTCACAAAAATCAGAAAATCAGCAAGTACACCAAAAAGAATTTTTATATCTGCTTCAAAATATTGCAGATCGGGAAGGTACGCTGGCAGGTGAACCATTTTACTCGTAGTAGGAGAGAGCTCGTGGAGAAGTTGATCCTACTTTTGATCTACTTCAAAGGCATAACTTCAGTATAACACCATCATGATTTTCATCACTAAGTTCAGCTGATTGGTCAGCCAGAAGTGCCTCACCTCCACGAAAGAACTAGTTTTCACAAGGAGCCTCCACATCCCTTTGTAGTTCCTTGCTACTTAGTGGAACTGTACTTCCAACCTGCATTCTTTTTCCACCCAGCTAGATGGTGGTACCATGGGGAAATGCTATGGGTCCCCTGGCTTTGCCGTATCCTATTCATGCACTCCCACATGGAAACTGAAAGAATTTTCCCAAATTTGATGGGAGCGGGAACCAAAGCACAGATTCACACATATCTGCATTCATCATGTCATGCAGTATCCTAGATGTGACCCATGAAGATGTGTCGGTTCACCTTTTTCTGGAAACTTTACAAGGACCTGCAGCAGAATGGTTTCAGCACTTGCGGACCGGATCTATTACCAGTTGGGCCACCTTGCGAGATGCTTTTGAAGATAGGTACAAGCCTTCAGAAGATGCATTTTCATTGTTATCATAGATCACTCACCTAAAGAAGGAGGCCAATGAGACCATGTGTGATTTTATCGCCAGGTTCAATGCATTAATCAACCGTGTCCCTGTTGCCATGCTTCCAACACTGGAAAATCATAAGTGTTTCTTCGTAAATGCCATGAGCTCAAAAGTAAGTTTCTTACTCCTGCAAGAACAAGTAGCTAGCTTGATTCTTGCTCAGGCCGCTACCATCCGAATTAAAGATAATTTGCTAATATCTAGTGAATTAAAAAAGGAATCATCTAAGCCTAAATCTTCGGGCCCTTCACCCACTACTTCGTCTGATCCGGCATTTTAAAAGATGGTGAATAACTTACTCGCATTAAAGAAGAAGTTAGCCCAAGATTCCCCTAGTTCCTCATACCGGGATATCCCACGGATGAATTTTGTTTCCAACAATGTCCCACAAAGGCCATTCTTGCCTGCAACTACTCCACGGTTGGCATTTGAGGCTCCTCTGGTCAACGCTTTAGTTAAAATCGAAGGAGAGGAAAAAAATTACGAAGAACCTTCGTCTCAAGGAAAAGATGATCAGGATGTCGGTGAACCGACTGGTGACTCTACTATCGGGTATATGGAATTTGATGAGGAAGAATCTGATGAAGAAGAGGGTACACAGGGGTATGCAAGTGGACAATCATATGATGTTTTTACTTGCTCGTAAGGAAAATAAGTAGAGGTCGATGTCGATGTGCGGAAAGAGAAGGCCGTGTCAAATGCGCCTCTAACCATTGCTAAAAGAGGTAATCCTCTTCCTACTCAACCCCTGTTAAGTCTTTTACAAAGAAATATTTTCCCCCCATCTCTCCTCCAAATCATCCTTCTTCTATGAAGACCAGTAATCCTACCCTACCATCGTGAAGTGAGAGACTCATTCCTTCACCAGCGCAACCCTTAGCCGTGTTTGACATCATAGATCATGCTAAGAAGACTAAGATCCAAATTTCTGAAGCCAAGTATCTTCAGTCGAACCCTGAACAACTTATAAGGTTGACTAAGTATATTCAAAGCCAAGCTGTCATATCTCCCTAGATCTCCCTAAAAGGAATCCTTTCCACTCCTCCTGTGTCCCGCATAAATGTTGCCTCAACATCTACATCAGGAAAGATAGAACCTTTCTATCTCTCCCTCCTAATCAATGGCCACAAATTAAGTAACTACATAATTGATTCTAGAGCTTCTGATAACGTCATGCTAGTAAAAGTCACCCATGCTTTGGGCCTCACCCTTACCAAGCCTTTTGGCAGATGTTATTCCTTGGAAACCAAGTAGGTCCTACTGATTGGTTAGATCAAAGACACGCAGTGCACATTTGCGGGGTTCCTAGAGAAAAGAGTCAAGAAGACCATCCTTGTTGCTGACATTCTAGCAGCCTATGGAATTTTGCTGGGAAGAAGTTTTTGCAGTGAAGTTGGTGGGGAGATTCATATGGATTGGTCTAAGGCTAGATTCCCTGTCAAAGGTGTAATGCAAACATTGGAACCAGAATCACAAAAAAAGTACTTGGTTACTAACTCTGAGGACCCCAAAGCTCAAATTCTTTTCAAGTCTTTAGGAATGGGGAACTATTTCTTGTCTACTAAGTCTGAAAAAATGGTTGTTGTCATCCAAGAAGAAGATCTGAATAAGATATGGACTTTGCAGTTTGATGGCAGCTGCGCAACCAGTGGGTGTGGTGCCAGATTCGTGCTAATATCTCCCGAAGAGGAGATTATTCCTCTCTCTTTCAAGTTACAATTTTTCAACACAAATAATACCACTGAGTATGAACCTCTACTACTTGGCATGCAAGCCGCGAAGGAAAGAGGCATCAAAAATATTAAAGTACAAGGTGATGTAGAGCTAGTCGTGAATCAAGTTAAAAGGATATATCAAGTAAAGAATGAGAGGCTCAGGCATTACTGCAATGCGGTATGGGACAGCATCAAGGAATTTGATGCTTTTTCAATAGAATCCATTCCAAGAGCTCAAAATGACATGGCCGATTCATTGGCTGTTTCAGCATCCCTCATGCTCCCTCACCCAGGTCTAAAAATAGACAAATACACCATTGAAGTGGTTTTCCACCCAAGCGTGCTGGACAATTCGTGACATTGGCAAGTATTCAATGATGACAATCAACTCATTGCCTTTCTAGAAAAGGTGGAAAATTTAAAAACAAATTCATTTTGAAGGATCCACTTCCACATGCCGTGAATCAGTCACCGATCAAGAGGATGAATCTGAAGGGAACGACAACATATGTTAGCTTAAAGGAAATAAAATTCTAAAAGGTCTAGTTTCTTTGGAGCGGTTGTTCGATAGCCATGATTGTTTTGTAAAAAAGAAAAGGTGAAATGATACTAACTCCTCCCCAGAAACCAAACTGTCCAATTTAGGTTCGGTAGAACATCCGCAGTTTGTGAACATCGGAAAATGTTGCACACCTGAAGAGAAGCGGAAGTTTGTCAAACTGCTGAACAAATACATGGATGTATTGGCATGGTCCTACGCTAATCTAAAGTATTTTAAGCCAAAGGACATCCAACACGACATCCCGTTGAAAGAGGATGTCAAACCCTTTCACCAGAAGCAGAGGCATTATAACCCTAAGATCTCAGGTACTATCCAGGCTGAAATTTAGAAAATGCTAGATATGAGGATCATTTTTCCTATCCATCACAGTACTTGGGTGGCAAACATTGTGCCAGTGTGTAAGAAAAACGGTGAAATACGCATATGCGTAGATTTTTGAAACTTGAATCAGGCATCCTTAAAGGACAACTACCCACTTCCTATAATGGATCAAGCTCTACAAGTGGTAACTGGATCAGAAATGTTGTCCATGCTTGATGGTTTTCCAGGCTACAATCAGATTGGAGTCTCACCTGAAGACCAGTTTAAAATAGCATTCACTACTCCCTGGGGCACATTTTCCTACAGTATGATGCCTTTTGGCCTGACCAATGTTGGCACCACTTTTCAGTGGGCTATGGACCTTGTATTCAAAGGTATGATGGGGAAGGTCATTGTGGTTTATCTGGATGACTTAACTGTGTTCTCTAAAAAATGAAATCATCATTGCGATCATTTGGAGCAAGTATTGGCTAGGTGCCGAGAATATGGGATTTCCCTAAACCCAAAAAAATCTATTTTTGGAGTCACAGAAGGAAAGTTGCTAGGACATGTTGTTAGCAAAGAAGGAACGAAGATAGATACCGAAAGAGTTAAGGCTATTCAGGGCCTTACTTTGCCTACAAGCAAGACCGACGTCCACTCTTTCTTCTGAAAGGTGAATTTTCTCAGGCTCTTTGTTCCTGACTTTGCTGAAAAGACTCGTCATATATTAGACATGATGAAAGGGTCACCAACTTTCCGATGGAGTGAAGAAGGGAAGAGGTCGTTTGAAGAAATAAAATCTTTTGTTGCTCACACACCAGTCCTGGTATGTCCCGATTTCTCCAAGGATTTTATCATGTATAGCTATGCATCTGAGCATACTGTATCTACCATCTTGATGCAAAAGAATTATGAGAATGTTGAGTCCCCAATTGCGTTCATGAGCTCTCCCCTCAAGCCTCACAAATTAAAAATGTCTCAGTTGGAAAATCATGCCTTAGCCATTGTCAAAGCAGTGAAAAACTTCAGGTATTACATTTTAAACTCTCATACAGTGGTGCTAGTCCCTGACACGGCAGTCAAGTCAATTTTAACTCAACAGGAGTTAGGAAGCTTGCGAGGAAATTGGATTGCAAAGGTCCAGGAGTACGATCTAGATATAAAACCAACCAAGTTGGTAAGAGGCAAAGGCCTATGTCAACTTATGGCTGAAAACCAAGGGTCAGAAATTTCCAGAGAAAAGGATGATTGTACTAATGAAGCACAAAGCCAGTTGGAGAAACCCGATTCACTACCTATGGTCCTATTTGTCACAACCAGAAATGAGTGGTATTCCGATATTACTTTCTTCCTCATCTATGGCGAATGCCCATCTCACCTACCTATAAAGGATAAGTGCACTATAAAGCTCAGAGTAGCCAAATATGTCATCCGGGATGACGGTTTATACAAATGCGTGATAGATGGCGTCTTCCTGCGATGTATTGACAAGCCACGACAAGTGAAGTTACTTGAAAGTTTTCATAATTCGGCCTATGGGGGCCATTTCTTCTCTTCTATGACGGCACACAAGATCATCCGGGCTAGGTACTATTGGTCGACGCTTTTCCAAGATACAGCTACCTGGGTAGCAAATTGTGAGCCTTGCCAGTAGTTCGTCGGCAAGCCCAAGTTGGCTACTTTTCCCCTCAGTCTGGTCATCATCGACGAACCATTCAAGCAGTGGGGGATTGATTTTATCGGTGCACTCAACCCCCAATCAAGTGTCAGACATAGTTATGTCCTAACAGAAACAGATTACTTCACCAAGTGGGTAGAAGTCATACCTGTCAAACATGCCACTTCCGAGGTTGTTTGTAGTTTCATTAAAGAAAATATCATTGTTAGGTTTGGCGTTCCAAACAAGATTGTTATTGATAATGCTTCCAACTTTTCTTCATGGGAAGTTATTATTTTTTGCTATGAATACGGGATAACTTTGGCTCATGCCTCAGATTATTACCCCCAAGGAAATGGTCAGGTAGAATCCAGTAACAAAAACTTGGTGACCATCATACAAAAGCTAGTGGATGAAAATCAATGAATGTGGCACAAGTCCTTATACGATTCTTTGTGGGTAGATCACATTACTCCCAAGATATCTCTTAGTATGTCACCTTTCAAGTGTTATATGGCACCAATGCCGAGCTTCCCATTTCCACTGAACTCCTTGCTTTATGCCTAGCATGGGTAATCAAAGATGACACTTTTCAAAATTCCCTTTAAAAGAGGATCATGTATCTAACAGAGCTCGAAGAAAAGAGAGTAAGGGTAGTCGAAAAGATCACCAAACATCAGAATCAGGTCAAAATATTGTTCGATAAAAAATCTATGCAGAGAAATTTCCAGGTGGGAGACCTCGTCCTTTTATGGGACAAATGAAGAGAGCCGAAGAGCATGCATGGAAAATTGGATTCCCTATGGAGAGGACCTTTCAAGATCAAGCAACTGAATGGAGAGAATAGTTTCTATCTCTCGTATCTAGATGGAACTGATCTCCCGCTTCCTTATAGCAAGCAGCATCTGAAAATCTTCAAGAAGTAGAGCTTCCTCTCTTCTTTGTACAGTTTCTTCAGTTGTGTGTTTGTTTTTGTCGTGTGTTTTCTTTTGTTGGTTGTGTGTTTCCCTTTCTGGTCTCCCTTTTTTTTACTCTTTTTCCCAATGGATAAGCACGTGAGATCTGGGATTCTCTACCCCTGAGGTTTGCTTAGAGATAGTCCCCATAAAGAGTCAGCTATTATCCTGTAAAATTGGCAAGGGTAATTTTACAGATAACCCTACCAAAATTTTGTTCCGGTCCCTCGTCAGGGACTCCTTGCGTTTGGAACGTTGAAAATTCCCGTCCTGAGAAATCTAGTTTTCCGAACTTAACCTTTTTTGGTCTTATTTGGTCGGGCGCACATAATGTCTATGCAACATCAAGTTTAGGTGCGCCCCCTTTAAATCCTTTAGCGCATAGTTTGAAGTGTCAACAAGCGTTTTGGTGCACCTCACTATGTTGTGCCTTTCTTGCATGCGCCAAGGCACATGCACGTTCATGTCAACAATACTTTTGTTGCACCACTTTTTAGTGTGCCAAGAGCACACATATTCTTGTGTCAACAAAAATTTCGGTGTGCGAAAGGTGCACATAACTTCGTGTTGACAGGTATCTTGATGGGCCAAAGGGCACATGCTTTCTTGTGTCGACAACACGTTTCATGGGCCATTTATTACCACCTCACCTATATATAGGCACATCTACACTGTCATTTTCATCAATCAGAATCACATGCTTTTCTCTTTCCTCTGTACTTGTCAGCGCACCTGCCCTGACATTTTTGAATCACTTCTTGGACCTGGTTTCACACTTCTCCATTATAATCCAGGTAGGAGGTCCTCATTTCTTTTGTGCGTTTTGTGTTTTGGTTTTTGGCTGCTTTTTGGTATGAATTGGGTTGAATAAGACTATGAAATCATGAACTCAACCCCTCCTTGCTGTTTTTCTCTATTCTTCCCCATGCATTTCCCCCTCTTTCCAGATCTGCTGGTAAAGGGGACTCTGTCCTAAAAATATTGCTTGAAACTCTCATTTTTTAGCTTCTTCATCACTCAAAAAAATACTTAAAAAGAAGCTTAAATGCGTGTAACCCCTCAGAGAAAGAATCATGGCTTGAGAGACAGACATTGTCATGTCCTCTTTTGGTGCATCTGCCACCCCTGAAACATGATAAACAGTCACGCCAATGGTGCACATACAATGCCTGTTACATAAAGAACAGATGCGCCCTCATGGTGCACTTCCCTTGCTTGTTGCAACCGCTTTCCTTATGCCCTCTTGGTGCACCAAACTTGCGTGCAACATTACAAAACCTTGAGCCATTTGCGCACCCTTCATGTATGCAACATTAAATTTATATGCGCCAAGTACAACTGTTAAAAAGGTGTAGTCGCATCCATTGTTACAACAGTATCATGTTATGCAGACTTTCCATGTGCCGCACCAGTTCCCCTATTGCGCATGAAAAAATGATGTTACATGCATTAAACTTGTGCCCTTTGGCACATCCTGTACTCGTGTAACATGAAAAATATCCATGCCCTTTATAAAATGCATACACATGGCGCAAGCACACTTCTACTTGCAGCAACAAAAAATGTAACCTGCAATACCCATGCGCCATGTGCCCTTTGGCACTGATTTATCCCTTGCAGTAGCCCTTTCACATGCACCATAGTATTTAGCCCTGTAACCTACAGTATTCATGTGCCCTGAGGCCTTAAAATCACTAACTCTTTCTTCTGTTGACACTTTAATGGAAGATCAAATAGTTGATATGACTTTCTTACATTGGGTTTCATGTCTTCTTCTTGCAGATCAGCAACTGAGTTCAAAGTTACATATGTCAACATCAAGCAAGAAACCAACCAAGTCTAAGGGCAAAGCCAAACTCATGGAAGAAGAGATGAAGTACAAATATAAGAGGGTCAGGATGCCTGAGTCCCAAGCAGAATGCAACCTAGATATAAGGGATTCTAAGCTCGGACACATTGACATGGAGGATTTCTGGGCCAAAACGAGAAAGGTTACAAGAAATCCCTGGATGCAATGCATAAAATGGAACAGATTGTCCTAAGGATGTCTCTAGGCTTGCTCACCTCTTCTTTTGCATTAAGGAAGGTTGAGGAAACTATTCAGATCTTTAAGGAGATCGTTTCACAGGGACTAGGGCCAGAGGCCACGTTCAATGCCGAATCCATCAACAACCTGTTGGAATGTCGTGACTTCATTGGGTACCTAATAGAGGTAGAGAATGATTATTCAAAACTCCCAGAAAATCTCACAGATGAGCGGGAGACTTGCGAAGCTATCAACGATCGACACAAGGATCCTTTCGAGGATCAACTCCAACCCATGATCAGCAAGTTCATGGAGTACCGTGCCCAGTTCCACATCTTGTCACCTGAGTAGCAAAAGCAAGATACCCCATTCCAGCAGTGGGATGACCATGAATAGTTTCTTTCTTCCCAAATTTCTCATAAAATATTTAAAGTGTGTTGAAACAAATGATGACATCGTCCATGTTGCACCATGGGATGATGTCATCCACCAAGTTGTCAAAATTCAACACATGACTTTGTAATCTATTGTAAGATATTTTTGTAATTAGGTGGTTGGTTCCTTTTTTCTTCCCTTCTTCTCCTTCTTCTATAAATACTTGAATACTTGTTGTATTCAAGGTGTGGATATCTTTTAGATGAAAAATAGAAGTGAGAAGAAAAGGCTTTGTACTTTTTGTAACAGAAGAAGATATTAATGCAAATATTAAAACTTTGTGTTGAATATGTGTGTTATGGGCATCTGATCTTTATTATGTCAGATCTATGTGTTTGGTTTGTTGAATCTATCTCTACTTTTTTGTCATTTATTCATTAGTATTGCTTTATTCGTTTATGCAAGTAGGTTTGGCTCTGTTTACTACCAATCCCAAAACATAAACCCTCTGACATTTCTGCTTTGGAATTCATTTCTTTTCTCCCTTTGAACCTGATCTTTCTTCATCCTCTCTTTCATTCCTTTCTTTCCGCAGTCAGAAACACCCCTACTGGGATGAGATCCCAAACCCCTGAAGACAGAATATTGTGAGAGTTGCATAGATTCCTGCTTGTAGAATAACAATAAACCAATTTCACTTTGCTGACTCAAAGAGGGGCTATGCCCTACACACTGTTGGCTCGTCTATCCATAAATTTGCCCAAGCGATAGATTTTCAAACCAACAAAACCAAATCTAAAATGACATTACCCATTGACGGGGTGATACCTTTCTTAGATACCTTTGGTTGAACCCTTGGAAGTTGTTGAGGAGTATGATATCTTGCTATGAATTTTTTTCACGATTTTTCCACCCCTCATTAATTGTATTTTCAATTGGTGGAGGGCTAACATTGTTGTTCTGAAGTAGGACATTACCTTGTCCTTGCAACTTGTCAAAACATTGGTTCATTTATTGGAATTTCTGCTCACTCTTAGCATACCGTGCTTAATACTGCTCATCGAGATGGGGGAGTTGATCAGATTGTATGGTAATGGGCTATGGAAACAATACCCGAGGAGATGAACTCACTTAACTAGTTAATGTCATGTTATTTGAACTTGATTGTTTAAGAGGATAAGTTTGAGTGACTTGAGCCAATTCTTCAATGTGTACAAAAGAACCCAAAATTGGTTCCCTAAAGCAGAGGGTTCTGGGTGGATGAGCAGTTGTATGCTCATGTTGAAAGTGAAGGTGATTGTTCTGGTATATTTGATTGGTACTGGTACATGTTGAAACCTGATATGTGTCAATCGCACTTGTCATATCCTGACATATTTCGAGGGTATAAAAAATCCCACCTAAAAAAGGATGGAAAAAAGTAGAAATGCGTAGAGACTAGCTCTTCATGTCGGGTTCATCAAATTGTACGACAAAAAATTCAACATGTGACCTTCTTCACACCCAACTTGCCGAGGTTATGCTGAGACAACCAGTGTGGAATTAAAATGGGAGTGAAAGTGATGGCGATGACCAAGCTAATTGGGCAACCTTATGTCTTCGACACACAATAATGGAATCTATGAATCTAAGGAAAATAATTCTCTCCTAACTTGAAGGGGTATGATGGTAGGGTCTAATATGATAGCTACTTGGAGACTCCAATCGATGTCTAGTTCAGCTGATATTCTATTGATTGGTTATGGAATACGTGGAAAGTAACCTACATGTGCCTCATATGGATTTATAGACAAGGTCATGGAAATTGAGACAAGAGATGTAGTGGGACTATAGGAACTAAGGGTGATTCGCTGGTCTTGTCTATAAATTCTTAGCCTGATCAGTTGCTATATTCAACAATGAAAATTGTGTGATAATATCAGGTGGAAGTAGTGAAGATATGAATACCTTTGTGCATAAGATAGTGTCGATATCTAATAGACTAGCAGGCCCATTGGGTTACATGACATGTGGGTCTCAACCAAAGACTTGTTGAGGCTGAAGCCCTTATATGGTCATGCATGTAATCAAATCATATTTCTAGGAGTAGTCCAAAATTCATAGGCCTAATTAGAACCTATGTTAAAGGTCTATAACTCTCTTATTTTCTCTACATATGTGGCAGGTGTGTGTAAGATTGTTAAGCGTAAACTTGTGTCAATGTTAGTTATTAGCTCTAGCCCATTGGGTTGTGGGACTAGGGGATCACAACTGTAGGTATTTTCCTGTTGTGGACCGTTGATGGTCATGGAAGATGAATTGAGTTGTTTTCAGTAAATATAAACTATATTTTTGGTGTTTTCTCAATATATCAGAACAGAGCACTAAAACAAACTAATGTATGGAAATAAATATATTTGTGATTTTCTAACTTTTCAGACAATGCATCTAATCTAATAAACAATTTAAAATCAAATAATTGGCTGGATGTAGCTAGCTATCTATGCATAAGTGTGAATCTAAATATAAGATCTATTCTAATTCAAATAAAATCTTTCCAACCCTACCTTAAAAGTGAAGAACAAATCATGACTCTAATAGAGCTATTGTTCCCCCACAACTTCCCTAGCAATATTGAAGAGAAAACTTCCTATTGATTAATTTAAATGAATTGTTTCTCTACTCTATTTGATATGTAATTGACGATTTGACAAAATAAAACAACCAAATGCACAACTCCAACCTGGAAGAGCAAGATATTTGGAAAATCCAGTAGTATGAGTATCTGTCCCCTAAGTTTCTTTCCTTTATTTCTCTAAGTGTTCATGTGAGTCCAAGGATTAGGAATGCAAAGAACAGAAAAAAGAGGATGGCACTTGAGTGATGGTATCTTGGAAGCAATCTAGATGTAATACATGTAGAATAAAGATATCATAAGAGATCTGAACTTGGCTACACAATTCCTAGCAAGATTATGGCAGCACAACAATGCAAGATACACAAAATTCACAGGCTCTTTTCTTGAATAAAAGCATGGAATATATAGGGATGAAGGATAGAAGGTTACTTCATGCACAAGGCAATCAAGAGGTTGTTCCACTCATCAAATCTATTTAAAAATAGAAGGAACAAGAAGAACCGAGAAAATGAAGCTATTTTTAGAAAATTCAGCTCATAGATGCGCTCAAAAGGTAAACTTAAGTGAATCTTCGCATGTAATTTCTCACATGAAGATTTTGAAAAAATTGATCAAGACTGCCTCCCTATGCAGGGCAGGGCAGAAGTTTGTGAACCACCACCCAAGAAGGATGGCAGCCCTAACACTGAAGGCCAAAACAAGTACAAAAATAAGGGGGAAGCTAGAAAAATGCAAGGAAAAGATAATTAAGGCTATCTAGGCTACAAATATATACTGCGAATGGGTTTTTGGAGCTTGAACACCTTCTTGAAAGAATTTTGAATCATCACTGGGGACCTTTATAACCATTTTCCCAACAATGTAGAACATGTAATTTGGGGTGTTAACAAATTTACTTACTTTCTTCTCCCCTTCTTGGAAGATGTTGATAGAGGTGCACGACTTATGCATAGCTAGATCATTGTGTGGAAGTTGGGATAGGGTCTCATAGAGCTAATCTCGTTGAGATGGAATGGTCAAGGTATCCAAAATTGTGACATTTATACTTTTTTATTCTTCAATTTGGTCCAGAATGTTAAATGGAATCCCTGATGACTTGTGCATTTTGGGCATAACGACATCCTTTCTTGACTGTTTAGGTGTGTAATCAGGGGCCTTAGCTGAAGTGAGTTGAGGCTTGACCTACCAAAGGAGAGGTGTGTGATACTTCATAAGGATATTTGAATGGGGCCTTTTATGTAGGGATTTGATCTCTTTTAGTACTAGAAGCCTTGGCTGCATCTTTCTACTTTTAAGGATCAGCTTGTGTTGCTGGGAGTGTGACCTATGTGCCTAAATTTAGCACACTTTTCTTATACCTTATATTTTTTTATAACTTGGGTGTGCGGTCTACTTGTATGTTATTCAGCTTGGTTGAGTACACATAGGTCCTCGACATCAAAGAACATTAAATTTTCCTCTAGAGGAGATTTTGGAATTCCTTAGTTATCTGCTTCAGTGGCACTTATTGGAGGCTCATAGGTGGAAGCATTCTCGATCACGTAGGCTTGTACGCATGTAACATTGGCATAGTGATATTGACTATGAGGCATGTTGCATGGGAAACACCATTTTGACTCATGCACCAAATTGTTTTGAATTAGAACAAGTTCTTGACTTATACTAGGTGTTGGAAGAGAGGGCATCGGAGGAATAATTTACAAGGGAAGATGTGCGCTGGCATTCCATCTATCATTCATTTGGTTTGGAGCATATACTTGGTTTCCATATTGATTACGCCAAGGTTGATTGCTTTAGTTATGTTCCTATTATTTCTCTAATGATATGACCTTATTTGATAAACTTCTAATGAGAGACTTCAATTCTTCATCTTTTTTCTGCTGCACTAGAGAGTAGGATGTTGATATAACATGTTGCGTGCTACTCTTAGGGATAGGAACATGGGCCATAGAAGGTTGGGGTACTTGTGAAATTTCTTGGAACAAGGGCATAGGCGGTCTAGAAGCTATCTTTTCCACCTGAATAAGACTATTTTATGCTCTTATTGCAATATTATAAGTAGTTGGTAAAGTCCTACCTCCTATGGATTGAATCATGATTGATATATCATTGTTCAATGCCTTTAGATAATACAGAAAAGCATGTTGGGCTATAATACTTAACAAAAGAGGGATTCTATCTTAAGTCTTCTAAAATATGATGTTGAAATCAGACATTTTCTCATTGAGTGCCCTCCTTGTTGTTGTCAGTTGCTCCACCAAATATAGATGATCTGAATTATCTTCAGAATAATTACAAAGGGCTATTTCAAGCTCATCCCAGGTGGTGATAGATCTAAGAATCAAGCCTCAGTACCATTTAAGCACTTTACCTTTGAAATATTTTTCCACTAGCCTGATTGCTACATCATCGTTTGTGATCAAATAGAGAGAAAATACATTTTCTACATCATGAATATGTTCATGAGGGATGAATTTATTCTCACCAGTAAATTATGGAATAATTTTGAGCACACCATTTGGCATATCATGTTGCATAGCTAGAACTAGGGTACTTCCTTCAGTGAAGTTAGCAAAGTTCCTTAGTGGAGGAGGTGGCTGATGTGCCATTGTAGGGTAAATTGGTTATTTTTTATGAGGATGAGTTGAATGGGCATGACGTGCTAGAGATGGAGATGTGTGAGTGAGTTTTCTTGAACTAACTTTTCTCGAGGATATCTAGAGGTAATAGAAATAATATTCAGTTGATGTACTTCTCCTTCTATGTACTCTTCTCATGAAATGCACTTAGAACTGTAAAATAAGAGTTCTAGAAATGTTGAGTCACCATATGTGTTGAAGTGAGCCTCCAAAGGCTGAAGTACTGAGTCCACACACCAAAACTTAGAAATATGAAATATAAGATTTCAATTTAAATCCCACTAGGTGTGCTAAAAATTGTTGTTGATTCAAACATGCACCCACGTATAAGATCCAAATTAGCAAAGATCTTTGAGACAACAATGGAACCGTCTCTAAGTTGTGGGACCTTGTAATCTTGAGACGCGTCTCTAGGGAAGTCTTGTTCCTCTATCTATTTCTATTGTTATTGCTACTCCTAGTGTTGAAAGGGAAAACTTAGATAATAAAACCAATGGAATAGGGATATAAGGATAACATGAATGGAAACTACATTAAAAGGTGATAACATAAGAAAAAGAGAGATGAACTCTATCTATTTTAATAAAAAATAAAGGGAAATACATGACATAAGGCTAGGTAATTGTAGCACAACCAAAACATATTTACCAGATCAAATTCATGGAACCCAACTAAATAAGGAACTGTAATGGATGTAGAATGACACAACGATCATGTAATGAAAAATAAAATTAAATAAGAAGGAATGAAAATATGTTAGGAAATAGAATAGTCATAAAACAATGCTTCTATTACTTCCAAAAATGAATAGAGTTGTTATAATGGTGAAAGAGGAAGATATTCACATGAAAGAATGAGATCTAGAGGTCTTCAATTCAAAATACAAAAAATATGAAGTCCTTAGCAAAATGCATAAGGATTCAAAGTATCCAACAAAAAATGAGCCCTTCTCTTATATTTATAGACAATTTCATGGAAGAAGAAGAGAAGAAGGAGGGAAAATCCAAATTTGAAATGTAACCACCAACAAGGAGAATTCAATGTCTGCAAATACACTTCCCCAAGTATTTTTGGCATGTTGAAGAAGGAAGGAGGGAAAATCAAATCAAATTGGGTGGTTGGAGCAATTAAATATGCTCATCAATGTCTAGGATTTCATTTTCCAATTTCTCATGTACTAGATTTGCCAAGAATTTGAATTTGGATATCTAGCACTGAAGCCTACATCAACAACTATTGATTGAGTCTAGGTGCACACCGATTAGAGCTATGTAGCAAAATTTATGGTTGTCAGAAGTTTTTTAGAGTTTTCTACACCTGCAAGACATGTGGTAGGTGCATGTTGACTGAAAGGTTTGCCAATTTTGTAAATTGTTCTTGTCATTTCTGCCAGGTGTTACTCATTGATTTGTTACAAGGATTCAGTGTTATGTTGGCATGTTTTGACTGGTTATGTATGGAAGAATCAAGCATTTCAAAGGATGAGGTGGCATAGAAAAGTGTAAAGGTATGCACTTGGAATAAATCAGAGGATGACACGTGTCATGCGCATGGGAAAATTAGGCAAACCTGAAGGGATAATGCATAGTTAAATAACATGTAGAGCATGCAAGAGGGCTAGGGACTTAGCTGATTGAAGTGCAAGGAACATGTGCATGACAAAAAAGATGCTAGGAAGAAGGTGAATGCATAGAATATGCATGCACCAAAGGAAAAGTAAAATGGAAAGGGGAGAAGGGGAAGCATGTTGGGAAACATAAATAAGGAAATGTTCCAAGTGAACTTGAGCATGTACAATCTTGTAATGAAGATATCAAAGCTAGAAGATGTATAAAAGTTGTCCAAATAACTTGGGGAGTTATTTGGATAACAACTACGAAATTGGAAAACTTTAGACATCATTATTTTTGTGGAAAATATCACAAGATGTTACTAATGTGTGCACATTCCTATGTAGACAACTATACTTTGTATTTCCTTCTACTTCATAATCTGTGCAAAATAATCTATTGTGTGTTCCATGCATTAAATTTGTAGAGAATATCTTGAACTGAGTAGTTATCACTACTATCTAGGCTTCAATGAAGGGACTTAACCATGTATTGACACTTCCAACTACTTCAACATGCATAACTACTTGCAAGGTTTTGTAGGGATCAATGAATGTCTTGTGTGAAAGGGATCTCTAGAAAGGTGTCAACAAGCCTCCTACAAACTATTACACATGTTGAATATGATGAATATCATAGGAGAGATTAGACAACAAGGTCTTAAAATATGCATCATATTCCCTAACACTCTTAGATAAGCCTTTTTTAATATTCTTCACCACACTAATACTTTGTTTCTTAAACTCGAGGATATGAAAATAAACTAAAAAGGTGGTGGACAGAGTACCATAATCAACCACACTCTGATGTGGATCACATTTTATGTACTAAATATGTGTGCAACCTTAAAGTATGGTGGAAAAATTACTTTCCTTCTTATCGAAAGATGTTATTCCCTTATCTCTCCACAATAACTCACACTTGTGCACATGTTCAGCTACATCTTCCACACCCTTATACTTTAAAAAATGAAGTGACATATTAAATAAGATTTGAGGTGTCTATTACTATAGTTTATGAGGTTATTGTAATGACTATTATGGTCATTTTCCTAGGGTGGGACCAAAGCATGAACCTAATCCTCCACTAGAATTTCCTCCATGGTGTAGTTATCCTAAACCTTTAGATCCTCTCTGCATGACTTGGGGTCTTGTTGAAGAAATTCCTTACATCCTTGTGGTCATGCTAAATTACACACAAATTTTCTATCCTATAACATTAACAAGAGTACTACTTCTTGTTGGCCATTGTGTGGTTATGTTTTCATTAATGTCAAGCCCCATTGATGGAAAAGGGTGTCATTTTGTAGTATGTGTCCCTATATGATGTTGTTCAAATGCCAAACATGAAGTCTAATTGGTTTAGTGAGTTTTCACGGTGTCTTGGTGCATGGTTGAGTGAGATAAGTCATGATTTGAGTCTTTCAAAGAGTGGTGATAAGTTCCATGAGTTAAATCATGGTCCATGAGGTATGTTATAGGTGTTATTGAGTTTGTATGAAGTCGGCATGGTCAGGTGATGAGGTTAAATGGTTGAGTAAGGTAATTTCATGCTTATTTCTAGACCTCGAGCATGAAAAATAAGGTAGAGGTATGCGTTTTGAATCAATTTATTCTTTTTCAAGCATGTTTGATGCATGGTGATAGTGTACCTAAGGTGTGTGGTGAGTTTCAGGTTTGCATTCTGCATTCAATGTTTTTGATCAATTTAGAAGGTCTTTAGGAAGTAACAAGTGAGAAAAAAGGAGTTTAACATAGGAAAATGAGATTAGATTGAGAGATTGAGAATAATTTTGGATATGTGGGGAGTTTTAGTAGTTATATTATTCTTTCAAAGTGCTTCATTCCAATTTTTAGGTGATTATGTTGAAGATTTTTGAAGATATGCAAGTTTTGGTGAAACTAGGAAAGTTTTAGTGTGATTTTGAAGTAAAGTTGGACCTTCTAATGCTTGGTGTGAAATTTATGATTTACATGGGGACCTGAGATATTTGGGGTAGCTTCTAAAGTCAATTATTAATCTTTTAAATAATAATGAGGTGGTATTATCATCACATTTTTATGAACGATCGTTAAGAAGGAGAAGTGATTTGAAACCCTAACTAAACCTTAACTAGGAGCAACTTAAAGAAAAGTGAGTATACATATCCATTTTTCATCGCTTCATAAAAATTTATTATTGGATGTTGCATATAACTCTTCCACCTTTCAATAAATGTATTATAGAGCATGTGGTCATATATGGGCCCCAAATAAAAAAGCAAGATTATGAAGAGTTGCAGTTTGTGGAAAAGTTGTCCAAAGAAGGTGAATACTAACTTACCATTTATGAAATATAAGGATTTTTTAATTGTTTTTAATGAACACTTCAGGTCATGTTCATAGTTAAAATGTGCAAAGTGTGTCCTATCTTTGTTGACTAGTTTTTGGGGTAGTTTGGAGAAGCTTGTAGTAAAATTTACATTACAGGAGCTATAAGGGGGGATAATACTCCATTCAAGTTGTGTATTCAATATTATTTAGATATATTTCCAATGTTATATCAAACATTAATACTGGATATGTTATGTAGAAGTAATGACCTATTCATTGAGGGTCAAATTTGGAGGATGCTCATTTTAGCTGGGTGCAAGTAACTACATAAGGTAAAATGATGTTTGATTAGTTTAAGCTTGGAGAAGGTTTGTTATGGATCATACATCATTTTTTTTTATGTTTCAATATTTGGTTTAATATGTAAGTGAGTTTTGGTATGTTGGAGAAAGTTGGGATAAGTATAAGTTTTTGAGTGCAAGTAGAGATAAAAAACAACTTATAGAGATGTACCTGTTTGAAGGCCTTCCACTTGGATTTGGAAGTAGTTATTATATGTTATGGAATTTAATTCAGAAATATTTATAATGACGTATGGCTTAAGTCTTGGTGAGGTCACTAGATGTGTCTTTCAGGATTATTTGTGAAGATGTTTGTAGTTGCCACTTCAGGAAAATATTGTTATTGTTGAAGTATTGAGTTGTTTGGAGCACAAAATGGTTGATTTTATGTTTTATATCACCTATAAATTGAATATGGTTGAAGTTTTAATCTATTTAATTCATTTTTTATGTATTTTAAGTTAAATCAAGATTTTTTATCAACATAGTTTGGAAAAACTTTTTTTGGGAAGCTTCTTTTGGTTAAGACAAAAGTGGATGTGGTTTGAAAAGGTGATTGTTTCATGAGATGTAACTTTCTTAGATGTGTTTTAATGATATTTAAATTTTCATAGAGTTTTCACATGACATATGTTATATCATATTTATTGGTATTGAGGCCCAAAATTAGATTCAGGTTGGTGTTAGCAGTTGTTTGGTGAAGGTAATGAGCCAATGGGCCCATTAAATGAAATAATTTGATTGGTCCATGATAATTTTGACCATGTATGATGTGTAAATGTTATTTTTAAAAAATTTGATTTTTTTAGAGCTTAGGTAAACATATTTTTAGGACAATATAAGGGTTTTGAGGATTGTTGGTATATGAAAAGTGGTTTTCGATGAGGCTGACCTACTTGGGTCATATGTGAATCTTGTTATACATTTTTTGGGAATTTTTAAATATTTTTGGGTCTAATTAATCATGAGAGACTAACCTCCTTTGGGTTTATGAAAATAAAAGGCTATAAAAGTAATGTTTAAGCTCATTTTTTGAGCTAATCTTACATGGGGGAGTAGTGTGACCTAGAGGAGAGTTATTTGTAGGTATAAAGACATGATTTCAAGGTAAATTAGTAAATTTTAAGGTTGAGGAGATTTTTAAATAATTTGTGCAAGATATTAGAGCAAGTTGGAAAGGAAGAAGATAGAGCACTTTTTATGCCCTAGGGTATCAATTAGTGTCTGTGAGATGAATATGTGATCTCCATCAATTGTGGAAGCAAAAATATTAGAGATTAAACACTTTCAAGAGTCTGAGTTGGTGCTTAGTAATCATATTGGTTCGTATCTTCCTTGTGGATTTTGTGCTTCACTAAATTAGGGGTTGGTGCTCCTTGTAGGGTTGGTGATCTACTAAACTATGGGTTGGTGCTTATTGTGAAGTTGGTGTTTCACTAAATATCTTTCCTTTATGTACAATAAGAATATTTTCACTGGTTTTTTTTCCACATGAGGTTTTCCCACTTATATCTTGTGTTTATGTATATATTCTCATGTTTTTTGGATATTTGAATGTATTGTGCAAACTAAATAAGAAATGTTTGAGTTTATGTGAATGGTTAAATGTTAATAGATGCTATATTTAATGGTTAATGAATTGAAAAAATTGTAGGAATGATTCACCCCCCCCTCTCAGTCCATTTTTCTTCCAAAAATTTTATATCAAAATAGGTCCTTGAGAAGAAAGTATACCAGGTTAGAAGAGATCCTAGAAGCACAGTATGGCAAAGAAAATCAGGAAAAAAATTAGGAATTGAAATCCATGGCCAAGAAGGATAAGGAAACCATAAAATATCTCAATATTTAGTTGGATAAGGCCATTTAATATCTGATCACAAAGGAATATGAATGTGAAAGAGTTAGAAATAATCCATGTGATGTGTTTGTGCATGGACAAGTTGAATTCAAAGAGAAGGTATTTGATCTATAAGAAGATTTGGCATTTCATAAGATGGAGAACATCGGATTGAAGTTTGAAACCAAATATTTGAAAACTTCACTTAATACTAAATAAAAAGAGTGTTAAAATCTCAAAGAAGATTTTAAAACCCTAAAGATCAAGGAAGTTGAGAAGCATATTCTTGTAGAACCAACAGTTGGTCCTGGTTCCGAAGGAAGTGAATATGATGGTTTTCATGGTTCGAAGTTTTGTTCAAGGTATAATATCATTAGATATCCAAATGTAATGAGGAAGATGAAGTTTCATGGTTATTGTTATTCTTATAATGGTTATGGTCATAGACCAAGGGATTGTAGAAATATTCTCTACTATGTGTACCATTGTAGAAATGAAAATTACCACAAGAGTGATTAATTAAGAGAGATACAAGAGGCTATTTGTAATATATGTTAAATCAAGGGTGATATTGCAAGGTTTTACTATCATGATTCATCTAGAAGAGTGAAGAATGTTGGGTTTCCAAAAATGATGTGTGGATCCCAAAATTAGTCCATGGTGGATCAGTTTCAGTCAAAACCAATGATCTAATGGAAGCCAAGGAGAGTTTAAGCGTAAACATGAATGATAAGAGGCCTAGTCATGTTAATGAAGAAAATAAGTTGTAGACACCTAAATTTGATACCTACCCATTCATTTTCCATGTACACATACTTATTTGAATCATACCCCTTATTTAATTAAATACCCATCTAGTCTTCAATAATTAATTAAGCGCCAGTAATTAATTAATCATTTAATATCTTACATGCCTAATTAACCCATCAAACTTTATATTTATTCCTATTAATTAATTAATTCATATTAATTAATTAATCCTAGTCCATTTACCTAACAGACCTTCTATTTCTATTACTTTTATCCTACACACACATCCCCTTTGATTTTCTAGATTTTATCTATTTTTATGCCCTAACTACTCTTATCTCATCTCTTTCCCACCTAAGTGCTTTAAAGAATCCTTATATTATTTAATAATCTCTTAAATTCAATCAAAATCACAAAATTAGACCATTGGGGAAACTTTCCATGTAATCGGTGGTGACCCATCTTGGTTGTTCTCGAACCTATAAGACTAGATCCTTTATTTCTATTCATCATCAGATGCATGCAACTTCAGAATTATTTGTGAACTGAGAATCATTCCCCATGCATAAACATCCTTAAAAAATTTACAGATATTTTGGACATATTTTTAGTGTGCTTCCATCACTCATGATCATCCTTTATGAGGTTTATCATTATCATCATGTTGTTTTATTCAAATTTTATATTATTGTTTAGGTATTTCTCGTATCTAATCTCTTGCAGGTTAAGACCATCAACAACATTGATTAGAGATTCTTAAGTAGCTTACTCTCCCAATTATTTTTCATAGGTTTCTCTTCTACCTTTCCTTTCTTTAGTCATATTTGAATCTAATACAGTCATCATCATTCATACTAGGTCACCATCAACTCAGGCCTAGTTTCTTAATCAAAACTCCTCCCTTGTCATTTCTAGGCATTTTCTGGGGTTTTCTAGTTATTTCCTATAGACTACTGATAGCATACACAAGCTCTTGTCATCCTCCAGTTGGAATTCAGACCCTTTAGGTTTGCATATTCATCCTATAGTCAATATCTGATTTCCCAAGTCGTCGTCGACCTGCCTCTACATAGTTTGGGTTGTCGTCAACCTAAACTAGGTAATAATCAATTTACAGTTATTTCAATCTAATTAGATTTGAGATCAATTTCCTTCATCTTCCCAGATTTAATAATATTTCTATTTTTACATGCTTCTGCAATTTCATCTTTTACATCACTTTTATTAAAACGAGGGTTGACATCTACAAAAGGAAGCTAATAACTTCTTGGAACCACATTTTCAGGAAACTCCTGCATATATCTATCTAATCCACCTTCATTCAATTTTTGAATGTTTTATCTAGTTTACAACAGTGGTATTCATCATCATTTAGTGCTCGTATCACATCATGTCCAAGGTAACATAACACCTCCAACATTTCTGAGTTGCTAATTTCTTTAGTAACGAGTGGATTAACTTCATTACAAATGAGAGATTTGCACAAAATTCCTAGATATCCTAGTGGGAGCACTTTTTTGGTGATATTTTTATTTTATGTCTATGTTTTTTCTTTTTTTGTCTTCTACTAACACTACAATGCAAGGGCCTACTTTATTGCTTACTCATGTTGGATTCATGGCTTGGATCGTTCATTGTTTGAGAAGTGCAAACAAATAGGAAAATCGTTATCTAGGTATTTCTCACTTTTTCCCTATTTTATCCTTTTTGCATTGTAGCTTCTTGTTCATGTTTGTGTCCTCATCGAATATCAAACTTAATTTTAGGTTTGAAATAAACATTTATTTTCTTACATCATGTTTTCTCGTAGAGCTTAAATAGGGGTTTAACCTTCTGCATATCACATCTTATCACACACGACCTAAAACTTTTGAATGAAAAAATACATCAAAACAATCCATTTCCTTGTAGATTGATTACGATTTTATACCAATAGGAAGCCTCCTTAGAAATTCCCTAGCTAAAACTTACTTGAAAACAAACATAGATCACCTTATTTTAGGTCCTTCATTATCTATCTTCCTTTTCTTTTTCATATTCTTAATCAAAACATAAAAGTAATTATGTACTTGACATGTCTGTTTAATAATGGAATCACACTTTTCCTTGAGAAGGTCTCAGTAGTCCACCATGAACCTATCCAGAACATTTGTTACTTCTTGGTCTTCCTCTAGCCCCATCTATGATTATATCCTTTGTAGGCCTTCTGCTTCTTGATCACATTGACTAGTAGTTCCCATTTTATCCCCATCACCTTACAAAATTTTTTCTTCTATCCCACCATATTTTTCCCGATTACCTTATGCCCTTCTTGGGTCATCCAAAATCACTATACCCACTTCACTTATAGATGTTCCTCATGAAAACCCCATCCGTGACATCCCCCTTTGTATATATCAATCAAAAAATCCTTTTTCACCTTATGATGTCTCCCCTTCATCTAAAATACATGTCTCACCTAGGGACATCCCTTATGATCCTTCTGTATCATATCTTCTTATTCTTTCCCTATCCTTGTCATCTTAGAATGATCCTAATTATCACCATGCTCCTAAATCCCCCTAGCTAATCACATCTTGGTTATGTGACATCTTAAAAAAAACATTTCCTAATTTCCCACCAACAAGTTCATCTTTACCTTTTACATCACATCAATTTGACCAATTATCAGTCAACATAATACAACAGATTCCTCTCTTCGTATCTATTTTAACCACTTCATCATATGTTCCCATCCTAGATATTGTGCCCTTTTCCCCTTTAAACATTATTCCAATGTCCACCATATCCATAATTACCCTATCTACCTCCCTTAATTTTACCATTTCTCTTATGTCCACATATAGTCCTAATCTTACCACATCTTCATTATCCTTAGCCATACCTGCCTCTACATCCATCCATGTCACTACACTTACATTGACATTGTTATCACATATTTCTCTACTCATTACCATATCACCTGATATTGTACCGACTATGACATTTCTACCACCTAAACTTAATGTACTACTCTATTTATAAGATCCTTAGGCTGAGAAATTATAGTTGATACTTAACTAACAATTTATTAAAAATAGAAATGTCATTAAACTTAAGGGAGCATGCTCCCATAAAAATAATAAAGTTTGTTACAAGAAGTTGACCCGATCAACCCTCTAGCTTTGACCGATCTAGAGCTTGGATTAGTTCTCTCATGGCCACCTAGATTTGGCTTAGATCAGTAACACCTTCTCTAAGTTTTATTTTCCCTTGGTCCATATCCCATGCAGCCATTTGATGTTTGTACTCGATAAAGCACTTGATAATTCCCTAAATATCTCCATCTTCTTGCCCATATGTGTAGTGATTCACTACATCTATTGTCTCAATTTCCATTGTGATTTTGGCTAAAATTCTTCTCAAGTTACCTATAACCTTCTTTAGTCTTCTTGTGAAATTATGGCATGATAGAAACCTATCAACAGAGTCGCTACTGAAGGTATGGGTAACTTCATCATCACGCTTCACCAAATATATGAAATTTTCCTAGATTTTATTCTTTGGAAGAGCATCAATGTTTTCATTAAAGAAATTACAACTAATAATATCAAACTCTTTAGAGATGTCATTTAGAGCATACATGGTTTCTATTCATTTATCATCCAACTTATTTATCAAATCTTGTAACACTTGAGACTGAAATTCCATTGCCTTCTGAAATTTTGAAGCATCATCAATTACATCCTCCTAAAGGAGTAGATCTTAATCTTCTTCTCTGATTTCACCCCTTGTTTCTAAATTAAAGTTAATATTATTATTATCCTTAGAAAAGAATTCATCCCATTTACAAATAACATCTCTTCCAACCTACAAATCATTATTTATTTCAAGAGCCTCTTTAATTAAAGGATTTTCTTCTTGAAATATATGCTCCATCCATCCATTTACCAGTCTTCCCTTCTGACCTATCTTCTCTATCTCATGATAAGGAATATCATCCAGAGTAGAGGAGATTGTCAGAGCCGTAGTAGTTGAAACCTCGGTGGATGGAGTTGGTTGTGTTACCTTTCTCAATAATGCAGTGAGTTGCTAGATCTTTTCTTTGAGCTCATCCTTGGAATCCTTTTTCTTGTCATATTTTTTTAATAAATTTCCAAGAGTAGCCTGCACATCATGTTTAGCTCATTTGTGTGTTTCTTTTCCAAGTGAAAATCTAGAAATTCGATAATCCAATGTTGTAATAGTTTCCTTGGTTTTCCCTTCAATGCGAGTAGAAACTTCCATGACCCTTTCTCCAGACTGATTCAATGATAGGATGGAAAAAATATTAGACCTCTTGGCTTGTCTCTTTGGTACAGCTTCCAATACACTTAGGTATATGACATCCCCTAGAGGCACCTTCTTCTTTTGTTTTAGAGTCTGACAAAAAAACCATTCTTAAATGGTTGATGCTAATGGGAGAGGAACAACCGATTCGGTACTTGAAGCAATAGTTAAAACAAGAGCACTAGAAATATTAGTTGTAATTTTACCAGAGATGAAAATAATGGATGGGGTGGATGTGATAATGGCCATAGGAGTGGATAAAATGGGATTGGAAGATGAGATTGAAATAAATGGAAGTGTTAGTTATAGTGAAGAAGAGATGGGTGACCCAATCGTCTCCCCTTCTAAGAGAACCAGAAGAGATGAGAACACTTGGACTATAGAAGGGCATGGGAAAGGAGAAATGATTGTAGAGGTGGAAGGAAATGGTGGAGGAAGTGACGATTAATGAGGAGATGGAAGAGCCTGTGAGACACTTGGAGAATCAACAACTTCCACTATTTCTGAAGTTGTTACTACTAGAGGAACAACCTTAGAAGGGGGATTATTTGAGAGAGAGGAGATTTTAACAACAAATGAGATATTCTTTAGAAATTTCTGGCCCCTTTTGATGGACTTCTTCCCTTTTGTAGGTTTTTGAATACTCATGGTTGGTTAGGATCCTATATTTGTAGGTTGATACAACCCTTGGGGTGAAATTCCCAAAGTGGCCAACCAATTATAAGTTCTTTATAGAATGGGCCCCTCCCTATCATTGGTATTACAACATTCTTCTACACACCAATCAATATATGGTAATGGTTGATTGACAATCTTGCTATTGTTGTAAGTCGCATCCAAAACCTAACCATCACCTTACATTTCTATTGGAATATCTGTTATATAAAAATCTTGGATCTCATCTAGAGTTAACCTCTCATAATATTTTTGTCGGATGGTGAGTCATGTTGGTGCTCAATTTGATCTTGCCCCATTTCCTCTAAAAATTCTTCAATCTACAAGCTCTATCATATTTTATATTTCCCCAAATAGATGCGTGAAAGGGTTTTCTTCATTTGTATATTGTTGAAGATCCTTCTCCATGGTCGTAGATCACATTTGGTCCTTGTATCATCTCCAAATTATTTTTACTTAAAGAAAGATTCAATTTTGGGTGCAAATGGTGAAGCTCCCCTATATCTTACTACTCGATGGGCATTTTTTCCCCTTCAAATTATATCTCAGCATGTTCAGCTACGTGGTCTTTTTTGATAGGATGAGGCACATCGGGTCTATTTTTTAACTTGTAACTTTTTCCTATGTTTGTAAAAAGATAAATGTATCCTCGTGGCCTCGTTGAGTTCTGATTGGCCAATCAAATCTATAAAGGTGGAGAAATTTTTTCTTTTTTTCCCCAAAGGTGTATACATGTTCATTTTTAATTGGATGTGGGTTAGCAGATCTTTTTGGTGAAATTTGCCACTTTTGTCTCATTTGTAAAAAATACCAAATTAGCCCCATAACCATGATAACATTTGATTGATTATTCAGCAAATATGAAGTGGCAGGGAAAAAGTCTTCCTTTGACCCTAAAGAAGGACACATGGCCATATTTCCAAGTTTCAAGTCAGGAGGTGGGTCGATGGAGCACTTTCAAGTTTTTTGGCTTAGCAGTCAGGGAAAAAGTCTTACTTTGACCCCGAAGAAGGACATGTGACATATTTAAAAAGTTATAAGTGGAAGATGGGTCGCCGGGTGTTTTGAATTTTTTTTCCATTTTGTTAAAAGGGAGCAAAGTTATAAATTTGATGGATTGTAGTGTGGGTAGGCTATTTGATGTAGGTCCAGAGTATGATATGGATCTATTGAATACAAAGGGAATATTTTATTATATAAAATATGAGTCATTCGTGAAATTTCTAACACAAAACACATGAAAAAAAGTGAAATAAATGCTAATTCAATGCATTGAATTTTGAACAAAATGCGATCTAAAGATATACTACCATCGAAGTGAGATTTCATAATAGTTTGAGATCAATAAAAAATAATCCAATCTAATTCATAATATATATAGCCATAAATGATTAGGGAAGAAACCTCATAAGATACTAATTTAACAAATTTCAAACCTACATTATCCTATACAAAAAATGTCTTAGTAAAATATTCCTTTCTCATGTTAGGATTGAAGAAAAAAAAAATTCCCCTAAAAAAATATCATAAAACCATCCATACTCTGATACCAAATGAGGGTTTGGAGAGATTGTTACACATCTACACTATTAAACCTTCATATTATTTTTCAATATACATCATACATTTATATAGGCAAGTGATCTCCTAAATTTATGGAGTAATGCCACAACTACCATTCCCTATAAACTCTCCCATTATCCTATTTACGATAGTTTTTCAAACTATAGACATAAAATATATACACTTGGGTACATTTCTAGGTCCTAAAGTATGCTAATGTATACATGATTCCTAAGCAACCAAACTAGTGGTTGACAACTCCCTTTGGAATTTTGATTGTTTTATCGCTTACACCTTACTCGATTTACACATCTTACATATCTACCAACACTCAAATGATTTATCTTTTATTTCCTTAGACATCAAGGCCCATGTAGGACTGAAGTGCTTAGGAACTCCTCTCCATTTTGGGTGCCCTTTTCCTTCTATTTCTTCTTCTTATTATTTTGGGTCCTTTATGCTTCTTGGTTTCCTTTTAACACTTTGGTTTGGCCTTTCAGTTGTCAATTATGAATTTCAAACAAGGGAATCATATATATACTTAGTTACTTCTTATAAATAAGGGGCTAAGCACTATAAGAGTTATTTATCACCACCTAAGCTTTCAAAAAGACACAAGAGCAATATAAAGCATACACCTATCAAATTATTACAAGGGACACAAGCTATGTTATCATAAAAAACAACACCTTCTGATTTTTTATGAAATGATGGATGTAAAATTAGTGGTTTTGGCTAACATGGGATTGTCTCTCAAGTTGTGGTACCTACTAATTGAGATAAACCTCTAGACAAGGTGGGCTCCTCTACCTAATCCTAATGCTAAATTAATACTAAGAAATGAAATACAACTGTTTAATCCAACTCTAACAATCCACGGGACCAAGGAGAGATAAAGGTGCATGAAAATGGAAAAAATACTTAGCTAAGGGAAGTGATAGCACCAATAAAAGGGTGGAAAGACACTCTAAAATGAATAAAAATGGAAGAAAAGTTATAATGGAGAGGGAAAACATGAATGCCACAGTAAAAATAATATTCAAACCACCATTTCCATAGAGAAAACTAGATTCAAACCTTTTAAGGAGAGTAAAAGATGCACAAAATACCTGTAAATGTAATGAAAGGCAAGAAAATACAATAAAACAAAAGCTAGGATAGATGAATAGCCACAAAACAAGTATTTTATTACTTCATATATGCACAATCCATTACATTTAAGGAGAAGAAGCAATAATCACCGTGCAAGATGTCAAAATCTGAGGCCTATAACTCCAAAGTACAAAATGAAACACTTGAAGAAGGATGCACCAACATTACAAGAATGTACAACATTACCAATTAGTCTATTTTTACAATATATAGAAATAGAAGAGATAAAAAGAGGGTAAATATAGTGAAATTCGAATTCAGGCTTTTACCTTCTAACAACATGCATTAATTCTTTGAAAAAAATCATGGGCACCCTTCTAAACCCACTCCCCGTGTCAGTTTTCTTGCTAGAGAAGAAAAGACACCATATCTTACTAAATTTTGTTACAGGATACCTAGAGCTACATATTTTAATGATGGAGATGTTTTCCTATTTTTCACCAAACTACCCTCACTTAAATTATGGCCATTTTAAGTTCATAGGGTCATGGTTCCATGCAGGATCCTACAGTTCACAATAATCATCTTTCTCTCTTATAGTGCAAGTGGGTTAGGGATTATTGGACCCTAAAATATTGGCGAAGCACCAAGTGGAACGCACGTGCAGTACCAATGAGAAGAAGGGTGATAAGGGTAAATCGCATAGGATAAAGGGGTTTAAGAATGGTTTAGTAAACCTAGGGTGTGCACGGGAGGACGAACATGGGTTGAAATGACTTAGCCAAATTTGGCATTCTAGAGGCACTTCAGGAAAAATGTGAGGACCTGACTAGGCATGATAAGTGGATTAGGTGTCATCCTAGATCGTTGGAGGCCAAGAAAGGATATTCCATGTAGGGAATATTCCTAGAGACATCATTATAGAGAGTGGAGGGTTTGCAAAGGGATAATAATTCACCTATGGAGGACCACATTGACACTTGAGATGTGATATTCTCAGAAGAGAAGTCATGGTGGTGGTCGATGATCATATTTAAAGAGATGATTGGATCAGGAACATGATATATAGAAATATATGGGGCACAAAGGGAATGTAGAGAGAATGCAGAAATGCATATAGAGAAAGAGAAGGAGAGTAACAAAGTGCTGCAGAAATGCTAAGGGTTTAAAGTTCATAGTGTTATGGTTTAGAGTACTTAGTGCCAAGGTTTTTAATGGATGCCATAAGAATATGTATGGGTATTTGGATTTTTAACATGAGATAGAATGAAAAAACATATTTAGGATTTCATATCAGAGAAGATTACAGGAGTTAAGTCTCTATCATTTAATATATTTGGTCTAAGATGACCCTTTTGACTATAATTTGGCTACTAGAACTCTTTTAAATTGATACACATATATATGGGTTCATTATGTATATCTTGTTTATGGGTGAAAACCATTCATATATTTAGCATATTATAGCTCATATATGTTTTCCTATTATTCATTCAGTGTTTATCTACCTTTTTTGATGCATGGATGTGTTTGTGGATCTTCTAGTTTTATGTTCTTATTTTAGGATGCATGTATGTATATTTCTGTAAATAAATCCCCATTAATGGAGGAAAATTCTGAAAAATCCCACATCAAAGAGTGGCTCGGTTCCCACATGTTCCTCGAGAGAGCACCCAACGCATACTAGGTGATAGGCCGGTGCACTTGGGGTTAGAAAGAAGTATTAAGGGTAAAATAATGACTACATCTTAGTTCTGTTGTCGGGACCTCTTTTTGAATTTTTTGTGAGAATGATGTGTGATAAATGAGTGTTTGACCTTGGAAAGTGTTAAAGCATGGATTAAAATCATGGAGGATGAGTTTTATCAAGGATTTAGTACTTAAACTGAGTTTGATGTACGTAAATCAGTAGAAGAACATCTGTATCATGAGTTGTATGAGACCATATTTTGTTATTTTCAAGTGGAGTTGTATGAATGGATTTTGGTGTACACATAAAGATGAAGATGGTACTATAGACCTCGTGTATAGACCCAAGATAATTATAAAAGGTTACATGATGCTGATCTGAATTAGACGTGTGTTGTTGATCATTGGTGGAGTAGAGTTTTTGTAAGTTACACCTTGGAGTACGTAGTTTCTAAATATTACTATCCAGATACTACTAATTTTGAGTTATTAAGGGATCCAAGAGGATCATTCTTGCATACTATTCATTTAGAAATAAATATCTTCATCATTACACTAAGTTTGGAAGCATTTCTTATGGCCGGATAAGCTTCTTTTGAGTGTTGGGTGAGGAAGATAAAGTAGATGAAGATGGTAGACCTTATGGCTAAAAAGGAGAGGAAAGAGATACAAATAAAGTATAATGAAGCTCGAGAGATGGAATTGACAAGAAAATGTGAATCTTTAGGAGTGATGGATCTATGGAGGTAGACGTTACAGGAAGGATTTTAGGTTTATGCAGAGGACATGGAACCTGAGTAGTTTGTGCTACCCCAGCTTGGCAAGTGTGGAAGTGAAACCCCCTCAACTTCTAGAGAGATCTCATCATATGAAGAAAGGATAAGAGTTGTTGGTACACATATGAATCCACCAAGTGACCAACCTCTTGCATTTAGGTTTTCAAATATAGAGATAAGTATTAATAACCCAGTTGGTATTGGTGGAAGTGACCGATCAACACCTAGGAGCTATAAATTTTCATTTGGCACATCTATGGGTGCACAATCATTTCCTATGTTTGGAGGTATATTGTCTAAAATGACATTTGGGAAAATTACGGGTAGAAAAATATTAGGAATCACATCTGGAAGTGATGTGGGATACACATCTGGTAGCGGTGTGATATCACAAGATGTCGGTCCACAATTTAGCATGACAGTAAAGACATAAGGTACAACCACTTCAGGACCTTTACCATGTATGAGAGATGGATCTGGTGGGTCACGTGGAATAACAACTAGTAGACCTGGAGGACCTCAAAAATATGGTGGGTTAGGAGGGATAATCACAGGTGGATCTATTGGATTTGGCGGTGGAGGAAACATTGGAGGGAATCCAAATTATGGATTAGGTAGTCAAGGACCTCAAGTACCTTAGCAAGTGTTTTTTGAGATGTATTTTCATCTTCACGATTACAAAGGTGTTGAGGATGTTGTAGAGCATGTACATAAATGTGAGTTACTATGGCGTGTGAAGGGGATCACTACCCCTAAGAAAAAGGAAAGTCATTTTGTAATGACATTTCAAGGGTGCATGCATATTTAGTACTGGAAGTATGACCCCCACTAGATATTAGTAGATTATATCATGTTGTGAAATGCCTTCTTAGCTAAATTCCATATTCCTTAGTTTGAATAGAAGACAATTAACATGCTAAAGGAGATTCAACAAGGTATGGAGAAGAGTGTACGGAAGTATAATGAATGTTTCAGGACTCTCTTATCAAAATTTTCTTATGATATTCATCATTGTTATCATGCCCAATTGTTTGTTGGAGGGTTGATAATGCATTTCAGAAGAGAGTTGTCATATAATTCTTTTAAAGACCCGTGCAAGGCCTTATAGGATGCCCTACATGTTGAGTTTATGGGAAGTATAGATATTGGTGTTATTCCTTTTCTTGAAGCTTAGATTACTGTAATGAAAAAACAACTAGAGAAGTTGTCTGTGCACTCGGCCCATGAGACTTGTAGCAGCCTATGGTACATAGATTATGAGGTAGAAAAACATTCGAATGAAAAATTTCCTCAGAGATCAATACATGCCATGAAGGTTATCTATGAGATTTTCCATGGATATCATGATGCAAGTAGGTGTCCATTAATGTAACACACGATCTGTAAGAATGTGTCTTGTTATTGCAAGATTTGCACCTCTACTACTCATTATACCAAGGATTGTAGATTAATTGACCAGATACATGATGCCATTGATATTGGTGTGTGCCATACCAAAGTTTCAAATAATTCCAAGGATGATGGTTGTCACTATAAAGGACATGCATATGGAGGAGCTCATGGAAGAGGATTTCACGGAGGATTCAGAGGCCATGGTAATCGCTAAGGTGGAAGAGGTGAATTCCCTAGCAGAACTTGTGATAACTGTGGGTCCACATAACATTACAAGTGCGAATGTCCTAACCTACTATAGTTCTCATGGTGTGGGAAGATGCACAATTATGATGAATTCCTGGAGCTATTTGAACACATGATACAATAATAACAAAAAGACAAGGGCACCAGGATGATAAGTTTTAAGAAAGAAGACTCATAGTGGATGCCAAGGGTAGCACAAGAGACAGATTTAGAATGTATACTGGTGACAATGCGAGATGAGGATGCATGCTCTAGGGAAATACCAAAGTAGAGACCATTGATAAGAAGAGAAGAGGTGGTGTATGGGAGGTATCTATAACATACCTATCAAAAGGAAGTCTATCAAGAGACCATGGACATAATCAGGAGTCTTTAAGGGGAAATTTAATGTCTAAAGGAGAAATATAGGAAGTTGGGGTAGAATAATAGTGTTGAGGTCCCTTAGTCAGATATACATGATGCCAAAGAGGTGTGTAAGATGTTTCACCAAGAGAATATCATTCCTCTATTATGAGAATTGTTGAGGGATAAGATACCAAGCATTAGAGTAGAGTGCGTGAGGCAAGTTTTTCATGCTAACTTTCCTCCCCATGGCCTTGACTACAATAAGGAGATTATCTTGAATGTAGTTGTTAATGGATGGATCCTAAGTAATATTCGGATTGAAACATGCATGAAATTTAATGTTATCATCTTGGATGCCTAGAATCAAATGGGAATGCCCCCATTACACCCATCTTCAAATGTGTTATATATGGCTAATAAGATAAAGGAAATTCCCATTGGTGTTTTAAAATATGTGGTGATCACCATATAAGGGGTGAAATTCACATGAGACTTCGAATTCTTAGTGATTTCCGAGGTAGAAAATTTTTTAAGATTACTTGGGTGCCCCTAGTGCTATAAGAACAATGTTGACTTATGTTTCAATAAGGGGTATGTTTGTTTTGAGAACAAAGAGGAACATGTCATCATTCCTTTGACATATGGGAATTTAGTGCCCTATATTGAGCATTTAGGATAAGAATACCTAGAAAAAATTTATGTGCACACTATCAGGGACCCTAAGGTTGTGCAGCTAACAAAATATGGCATTATCTAGTGAGAAGACACAAAATTTATAAGTGATACAACTAATGTGGCATGTGATAATTGGGTGCATGTGATATATGAGTTAGTCAAGAGGTGGTTAATAGGCTCTGTGATAAGAGTAATATAGGTGCACTCAGTCAAGTGCCTAATAGGAAAGAAGTTGCCAAGTTATTTTTGGGGAGCCAACCTTGATGTTTTCCTGCGAGAAATAGAGACCCTTGGTTTAACCCTAACCAAGGTTAGAAACTTATTTTAGTGTAGAGGGCTACTCGCGGTGACTAAGGGTACATAGACATACTCAATTGACCTAATTTGATTGCATGCGTTTAGTTATTCTAAGTCATCGTGAGTTTCCCCCAACACCAGATCATGTTTATAGCTTAACCTAGGGCATAAATATGATCAAGTATGAGTTTATGTAGATCTAGATGATTAAACTTTGAAAGGTACCGCAACATGTCAACTACAATGCAATATACTCATGAAGACCCAAGTCTCCATGAAGGTACTATACTACAATTGGCGTATGTCAACATCTGACTGATTTCACCTCATCTAGATATACCTACCAAAGAAATAAGTTAATGACTTAATAATTCTATGTATTAAGGGTTAATTACAGAAGCCCTACTGAAAAAATAGGTTCATTATCCATTAGGATTACAAGAAAAAACTGAAATTGGAATTGCTATGCAGATACATATATATCCAAACATTTTCCTAAGATTTGTTTTTCTTCCATTAACATTCTAATTCATGTTTCAGTTTCACAAACCGATTCAACATACTAACAGTGATTTTAACTTAATTTACTTATCTAAGTCTCAGCTTGCTTAAGTTCTGAATTAGATATTTTTATAATAGACTTCATTGGGATGAAGTCTAATCCTATATATTATCTTTCCATTGGTCTTATTTTAATTAAGGAATTAATCAAGAGGAAGTAAACCTTCCTCTATCTAAGATAACGTTAGGATTTAATTCCAAAAGGTCTTAATACAAACTAGATTTATCATTGAATTTTTTTTTCCTTCCCTTTACTTATTAAGAATTAAGGCTCATTTGTAACTCCATATTATTATACAAGTTAGCATCCTGATTTAATTTAACCACAAACATTGTTTTAGTAAATTTATAGTGACTTAGTTGAATGTCCAATCACGAGTTCCAACTTTAATAAGTTGCATTTAAATAAGAGGCTGTTTTATCTAGCACCCTTAACCTCTAATTCATCTTAAATAAACCCGATAGGGTTTATTACTTAGATATGAAAACAAGTAGAGATAATGTTATAATTTCCATTCACATAATACTCACAAAGATCACACATCCAGATCAAACAAACCCATAATTCTTTCATTCTCAATTGTGGGATTCATACATTATAAGTCAAAACACTTTAGATGTTTTTAGTGTTAAACAAAAAGACATTTGTTTTGTAGGTTAAAGTAATAATTGGAACCCTAAAAAAAGTTAGAAAAACAAAGTGAATATTAGAGCGAAGACCTTCCGAACCAGAAAAATTGAGAACCTGAGAATCTAAGTGAACGCTAGTAACAAGATCATTCACTAACATTGGGGATTCTCCTATCCTCCTATGGGTGCTTCTGTCCTACATATTTCTATACTTTTGAATCTTCATCTATCCACTAAGAAATTATTCCCATCATGTTCCAATAGTTAAAATGTCCCGATCATTCGCATGTTATACAAAATCAGCTAAGTCATATCTCTTCTCTCATTTTCTTAGGGTATTAAATCTTTGAATGATTATTACTTAGACATTATTGTATTTTATCACCTGAATACAATTTTTTATTGTATTTAATCTTGAATAAGACTTAATATAAATTATATTAAATAAAAAATAACTCTCCAAAAATTATATGTACATGACAACAATATACAAAATATATGCCACCCACATTATTTTTCCTAACACAGAATAGATGCTAGTACCTAGGAGGTCATTTTCTCTTCCATGCATTTCTTTTCCTGATATCTTCATAGTCGAGTTTCTGAAAAAAATATCAAATAGTCTAGTGCTACAGTAACAAGTTGAGTCATCTTTATCTAATATATTCCACTCTTGCTTGTACATATTTAGTTATATCTTGATTGAATATCGGTATATTTATGTGATCAATAATGTCCTTACATAGATTTAAATTTTGTTAAATCAGGCCCAAGAGAAGATTATGGGGGAACTTTATTCTCTTTTCTATTGTGTGTCTTAATTTACAAAATTAGGCTTATGTTCATTTTTTAGTGGTATCGTCCATTCGGTTGTGGAAGGTATCAAAGAAACTAGGTTATTCATAGGTAGAATTTCCTATCCTCTTACACTAAAGGGGAAGATAACAAGTTTTCTAAATATATTTGATACGTGATTTTATTCTTTAGCGTGTTTCTTCATATTTTAATATTTTTAGTACATCTCTTCAAGAATAATTTGTTTGGTTAGTACACCTAAAACATTGACCTCTCCTTGACACCAAATAGGAACTGATCACCCCCAATTCTTTTTTATAGCTCAACAAATCCATGATATTCAAGGCACAAGAATAGGATACCATTCCATATAAAAAACAAACAAGTGTATTCCTGTAGACACAAAATCACACACTTACTACATTATTATACAGCTAAGTATGTTGTTTTATGTATGGGTATTGTGTAAGAAAAGTATTCACTGATTTCCAATTCCATTATCTATCCACTTTTCTTATTAGTCTTTATTGCTCTTTATCTTTTACATTCCTCATTCCTACACACACTTTTGGTCAGGTCATAGGGATCCCTATCCGTCAGTTATCACTCATCTATTATCACCTCTCTTTGGAAATTAGCACCTAAGAATGGACAATAGTGCTAGATGCTCATTTCTATCATGTGCACAAGTGTCCTCTTTATGTTTGATCTTATTTTTGACATTTGAGGTTAGTATTTTTGGTTTTCCCTCTCATCTCCTGAGGAAATAGTCGACATGTCATGTCATTAGTGTTGAAATTTGAACAAGATATCCCTATATAAACACAATATACATACCATTATAAGGGAGGACAATTCTTATAAAGAGATAGGTATCTACATAGATCAAGGGACTACATTTGGGAACATTACTCTGCATACACACTACATAGCAAGGGGAGTTCATTCTATTTCATCCACACATTTGCATTTTTGTCTAGTTATTGCCTACTATTTTGGTGTCATCAGCAAAAGGTTTATCTAGGAGAACTATTTCAAACATAATAACACATAACAACATTGGGTATTAGATATAGTGCATCAATCAAATGTAACTCCATCATTGTGGTAGCTAAGGACAATCTGAACCCCTAATTTTACATCTTTATTTTTTAGTATTTGGTTTCTATATGAGCATTTTTTAGGTCTAGAAATCATTGCAGGTTTATAGGTATCTCAGTAATTCAAGTGCCACATATGGGTGTTGGGCCTTGAAATATTAGCTAAGTACTAAAAGGTGCATGAGCGTGTGGGAAAATGCTTTAGGAAGGTTTTAGGAGAAATCAATTCGTGCGCGCAAGGAAAGACATTAGGTTTAAAGGACTTATATATATTTAAAATTTTGGAGTAAATTGAGTAAAAACATACCCCAACTAGGCATTCCAGGTGGATAAGGTGCCAACCTTGAGACTTGGTGGTCAAGAAAAGGATATTCCATAGAGGGAATATACCTAGGAATACATCATTGCAGAAAGAGGAGAGCTCAGAGAAGGATATGCATTCATCAATGAAGGACCAAATGGACATTTAACATATAATCTACTGCCAAAGGAAGGCATGTCGGTGATTATTGGATCTATAAGAAGAGATGCTCAGGTATAAGAATAAGGAAGAAGACATATATGGATAAATAGATAACATGGGAAAAACATAACTCTATAGAAAGTATTTGGAGGCCCTAGGGTAAGGGTTGTCCATTAAGGAGTTGTAAGAAGTTCATCATGTCTAAGGGATGGGTCTATAAAAATCATGTAAGAAGGGGGGCTTAGCCAAGACTCCTGATATATGTTAGATTTTTGTTTTAACATTTATTGTATGGGCTGAATCTTTGGCATTCACTATGTTCGACCTGACATGGAACTTTGAATTTAATGTGGTTATTTAGCACTCTTGATCAATATATATATATATATATATATATATATATATATATATTCTGATTATCTTGTTCGTGGGTGTAAACCTTAGTCTTGTTTCTTCATATTATGAATTAGATCTATTCTGCATGATACATGTTGTGTTGTTTCTCTCATTTTCATGCATGGGTATAAGGATATGGTATCTCATATTCTTCTTTAAATGAATATTTGTTTTTATACAACTAATTCTTTAACAATATCAATATCTTCTCATAATACTCACATAAAAAGGGGCTTAGCACCTGCGCGTGCCTCAGATGAGAGTGTAACACCTACTATTGTTACTTCCTCCTGAGCATTCAAGTGTTGATATATGATTTCTTCTGTATAAGGACGTGTTCCTTTGATTTGTGAAGTCATGCTTGATATGGATTGTATCTTCTTTGCTCTTGAAGATCTTTGACTGAGTCAGAATATGCTTGGACTCTTTTATTTCTTTCATTTTTAGCACCTGAGTTCAATTTGATTTCGGGATGAATTGTGGATTTATCCATCTTTATGACTCAGCCTTGGATCAGTTGCATTGATCCAAGAGATGTTTTAAGCTTATTCAGGATGAACAAAAATTATTGACCTTACGAAAGTTGCAAGGTCTGAATGAGTTGAATGAGCAATTCCGGAGTTTAACTCAGGCTGATCGTGTTAAATGAAATTGGTTCCAAATACCGTAACATCGGGAAGGCCTAGACCTTAAGCCAGGTAAGATGTTCTTGGGTATACTGTAAGCTTAATTTAGCTATTCAAGATAGGATCCTTTACAGGAATGTTTTATCCTGTTTGGTTCTAATACTGAATGGCCCTACTTGGGAGACCTAGACTGGATTCGTTAAGATTAATAACCTTAACCTAAACTATAACCTATTGGTTAAATAATTGCTAATCTAACCTAGCCCTAAACTATAAGCTTAATGCTCCTAAGGTTAGCTACACCTAGCACTATGGAAGTAAGACTAATGTCTTACCTTATGATCTACCCTATGATCTAACCTATCTTAACTAATGATAAGGATGGAGGGGGACCTATGAAGGGGCGCGAGTCATGGGCGGTGGTTTCCATGGCATTTATGAGGTGGATAAGGATTGAAAGACTTGGGATGCTGTCAGATTTGGCGGAGGTTGAAAATGGCTATATGACCTGACGTGGCAGTATCACCAAATATGGGAATGTTTGTTTGTTTTCTTTTGGAAATCACCAACTTTGGCGGTCGGTG
Source organism: Taxus chinensis (assembly GCA_019776745.2). Classification (NCBI taxonomy): domain Eukaryota; kingdom Viridiplantae; phylum Streptophyta; class Pinopsida; order Cupressales; family Taxaceae; genus Taxus; species Taxus chinensis. The sequence goes on from JAHRHJ020003374.1 coordinate 158,300, forward strand.
GCAATGGAGAATAGGTGGGAAGATGGGAGTTAATGCAATTAATGAACTTCGGTTCCCGAGCGCGGATTGCTTGGGAAGGCATGCAAATGGAAAATTTGTTGGTTGTTTGGTTTTCCATGCATTCCGTTTTTCTCTCTGCTTGAGCATTGGTTCTTCGAACCAGTCGTCTACTCTGTGTTGCATGGCAACTTTGAGAATTTCTAGCTCCTTTCTCTGTCGAGGAAAGTTTATAAGGCATGAAGGTAACACTTTATTGTTGTTTAATTTATCGTGGAAGAAGAAGACAAGGTGCGAGCACATTCAGAGGTCTTCTTCAGATTTTTAAGCGACACTATCAGGCATGATAGGCCCTAACTTTTAAAAATCTTGCTTTCCTTATAATGCTTTCATTAAAACAACTCTGTTCAGGTGATCTTAGCACAGTTGGTTTGAAGCAATGTATTGGGTTCTTCTTTTCTTTTGGATTTAGGAATCCCTAGTTATGTGTAGACTCTGTTGAACGGATTTGCTGTATTTATTTTATGGATTCATCTTCGGCTGAAGACCTTGCTGTATTAGCATGTTGTTGAAATTTTGTTGAATCTTTGCTGGGCATACTTAAAGATTCTTCTGATTAGAATGCTTGACTGTTGTTTTTTACTTCTTTAAAGATTCTTCTGTTGCTTGGTTGGTTCGACTCTGTTGAATCTTTGCTAGGTATACTTAAAGATTTTGACTTCTGTTGGAATGCTAAAATGTGTTTGCTTTGGTTCAACTCTGTTTTTGCTGGGTATACATATGAACATGACTTCTGTTGAAGTCCTTACTGTGTTTGTGTTAGACTCCTTTGAAATGTTTGATTTATTGAAATGACTCTGTTGGAGTCCTTGCAATGTTTTCGTATGATTTCGACTTCTGTCAAAGCCTTTGTTGTGAATACTTGTTGGAAATGACTCTGTTGGAGTCCTTGCAATGTTTTCGTATGATTTCGACTTCTGTTGAAGCCTTTGTTGTGAATACTTGTTGGAAACGACTCTGTTGGAGTCCTTGCAATGTTTTCGTATGATTTCAACTTCTGTCGAAGCTTTGTTGTGAATACTTGTTAGAAATGACTCTGTTGGAGTCCTTGAAATGTTTTCGTATGATTTCGACTTCTATCGAAGCCTTGGTTGTGAGTACTTGTTGGAAACGAATCTGTTGGAGTTCTTGCAGTATTCTCATATGAATTCGACTTCAGTTGAAATGTTTGATGTGTTATTCATGTTGGATTCGATTCTGTTGAAAGTCCTTGTTGTTTATACATATTGATTCGACTCTGTTGAAATGTTGTTATGTTTGTATATGGGTTCGACTTCTGTTTATGATGTTACCTAGTCTCTTGTTCGACTGAGGTAATGAGTTCCTAACTGTGCCATGACAAGCGATGGCGTTGGGTAATTTCATGTTTGAGGAATGACATGGAAAGAATTGTTGGGTCTAATTTGATTGTTTTATTGATTATTACTTGGTCGCAAGAACTCTTGTATTGCTTAATAGCTACAGGTGATTTTATAATTGAATTTTGATGAAACTGTAATTTCTTCTTTTGATCTCGACTGATTTAGTCACATGTGTATAATGTATGTTATATTTGAGCCTGCACCTCTGTAAAAGGGTCTGGATGGTCAATAAATATAGATTCTGTATATGATGAAAAATTAATGTGATTATTGTTTTCTTTACGACCTTGCTTGGTTAATGGGAACACATCCTGACCGAGAGAAATCTTGCTTTGAGGAACTCTGATGTTTATTAACATATGTGTAATCCTGGGTCTGCATGGATGGAAATCAGGTTTGTATTTGGAAGGAATGGGTGTTGATTTTCTTGCCTTCTCTTCTTCCTTATTGAATTCAAGCTTGAATGTATATGCGTTATTCTTGAGAAGTCGGTACAGTCCTGAACATGATTGGAATGGAAATCTGATTGCCTCTGTTTCTTTCTCCTAAGCTGTAAAGTATATGTTGATATATAACTGTAGGAATAAGAAAATATTCTCTCCTTGTCTGGAAACTATGAGTGCTTTCTTCTTTTGTATCCTTATGTGAACTCTATGGTACGGGCTTAAGAAGAAAAGACTGTTAAATTGTATGGAGAGACTGGTAAAAATTGTATTGCAGTATAAGTTGGTGTACTTGTCAATACCATTGAAATAATGTTATGATTATAAAGGAATCCTGTCAGTTGAGCTTGTTGGATGTTATAATCTGCCTTTGTGGAATTGTTAAAAACATACCTGTTGGATACACGAATTGATAGGATATTCATTTTTGAATGGAATAATTTGTTGGATTATTGTTGTCCTTGGGATTCAGATGGATGGATGTTTTGGATTCATTTTGTTCTTCTTAGTCTCTAATATATATGATGAATCATCTGAAAAATATTTAGGTTTAATTGGCAGCTATAATATGAGTCATGCGTTAAAGTCATGTTAGAATTGTAGAAAGATGATTAGCCTGATTCATGTTTAAGGATTTGAAGAAATGATTTCATTTAAACAGGTTGTTTAATGAGAGCAATTGGTAGAATGCAATTGTTTTAAGAATTAGTGCTTATCATGCTCAGTTCACAGAACTGACCTGTGCTAGCAAATTTTGCAGATGGACATTGTAAGTAATAAAGGCACGCGGATCTGATATGATGCTCAGATTGTTTAATCTGGTTTTATGATGAATTCCTATTTGATATCTCTAATTGTACTATAGTAAGAAAGTTGTTCTTTTGCTGTTGAGTATTGTATCCAATATGCCGAAGTGCATAAGTTGTAATTGTATGGCTTGGAAATAAATGAAAAGGGGAAAATTGTTACTTATGTGGCTGCATTTTTAATTGATGGAATTGATCTTCTTAGGTTCGATTGATTTTAAAGTGCATTTTTATTATTTTATACCTTAGAGTTATTTGGATTCTCTAACTAGGCCTTGTAAAGATTATGTGACTGAATACTTCGTGAATGATTAGTAATTCTTTTATGTTTTGAATAAGGATACATTTTTAAAAATTAGTCCACTGTTTACGGGAAGTTAAGGTTAAACTACATCTCAATAGGTAGCTGAAACAGGAAGAGTAATCTATTACTTCCTATCCATGATCTAAGTCAAGACAACGTAACTGATGATTTTAAATCACTATATCTTAATAACAATAAGTAAGATATATTTCAGTCTTGAGAACTGATATAAACTCATATGGGTATAGTTAGCATCCTTATGAGAGGACTTAGGGCTACTGCCCAATTTCGTTGATTAAGATTATTGTGAATCAATGATCTCCTTGACGAGATCTCAAATCTTATTAAACTTCTCTCTGTGAAATGGATCTTAAATAAATAAGGCAACTCAAAGGTGAGGAACCCAGGGGTTGGGAAAAGACTACCCAGATAGGAGAGTCTTAAAGTATAATTTCAACTCAACGTAAGTAACACCTTGAAGTTAAGTAAATATTTCTGAGGCGGTTTTGTGGGATGATGTAACATGTCAACTGCAGGTTTGTACCTTCGATAAGATTAGGATCTTCTCGAGGATACAACAATGCAGGTGACTTATGGCGACACCCTTTGCATTGATCGTTAAGATTTACACCTTAAACTCGAACAAGTTTTTACTCTGGGACTGGTTAGGAACATGGTCATGTTATGAGGCTGCCCTTGGAGACTCGGGGTACCTTGACACACAGGGTTAACTAGGGTTGACCCAGTATGTCAGCTTACCCTAGTCCTCGAGAGCATCCTTATAACGTTGTCATGTTATTAATCCGTTCCTGAGTGAATGACTTGGGACAGGGGAGGCTGACAGAAGTCAGTATAAGACATTCTAATTAACATCGGAGTGGGGTGAAGGACGTATTCCAGATTGACGAGTATGCCGTCAAGGAATACGAGATATGAACAGTATGTTTCAAATCTTTGGCCAAAGTATCGCAAGCTGCTGATTGCGTTGTCCTATGTCACCTAGTCTGAGGGATGTGATGCCGATGAATAGTGGTAAACATTATTTAGATAGGTTCCTTGGACAGAGCATTCTGAAATCCTAGATTAGGGAAGAGAACCACAAGAGTGAAGTGCTAAAATAAAAATTCCAACTCTATGATACTCATGAATAGATCAGTAGATCACCGAGTCATGGAATGAATAGATCGGTGGTACACCGAGTCATTACAGCTGCATATGGTTATCTGTTATAAGAATGATTGTTATGATCTGTGAGTTCTAAATTATGTATTTAGAACTAGGAAGCACTTATCAAAAAAAAAAAAAAATTCTTGTTCTAATGTACTAAATTGGGAATGTTACATCTTGGTATCAGAGCTGAAGGTTGCAGCTCTTGGACCTATTGTGTCCATAATCTGATAAAAACCTGAATTTTCTTGTAACAGAAAATGGTTAGAACAAGAGGGAACGTTGCGAATAATGCTCCACCAGAAGGAGGGGTGGCAACAACCCAAAAACTTGATGAGATCCTTGCTGCCCTATTGGACACAAGAGATCATTTGGCTGTACTTGAACAACAAGTAATGGGAAATGAGGAGGATGATGAAGCTGGTAACAACAATCAGCTACCTCCTGAGGACAACCCCGATATGGGTGTTGATAATAACACTGGAAATGTACCTGTCCAACCAGAAAACAAAAAGGCCAGGTTGGCAGCGGAACTCACTAATGATATAAAAAGGATAAGTCCACCTAAATATGATGGCACCACATTAGGAGATGGAGATGAGAACTGGCTCAGCGAAATGGAAAAGTACTTTGCAATAAGAAACTTCTCTGAGGAAACCAAAGCTATTTGGGGAGCCTATCAGCTTTCCCACGAAGCATCTTCGTGGTGGGACAGCCGTAAAGCTGAGCTAAATATTGATGAGACCAATATCACTTGGGATCAATTTAAGGGCTATTTTAGGCAACGTTGGCTGCCACAACTTTTCTATGATCAGAAAATGACAGAATTCCAGAACTTAGCTCAAGGGAAGCTAACGGTAACTGAATACTGGGAGCGGTTTACGAAACTCCTCAAGTACGTACCGCAATATCAAATTGACGAGAAGTTCAGAATATGAAAATTTATCATGGGACTAAATCCCGTGATAGGAGGAGAGGTCGATGTTCACAGCCCAACCACTATGGAAGGGGTTGTTGAAAAGGCCATAAGGCAAGAACAGAAATTAAAGGCTATTTCTGCTCATAAAGAGGAAGTGCGGAAGAAGATTGCAAACCCTTCTTCAACTTCACTTGCACCCAAGAAGGGGCCATGGAAAAAGTTTGGAAACAGAAGTAAGTTTCCAGTGGATAATAGTAAGAAAACGATAGCGAATAAGCCTGCTGGAAATGTAAGGGATAGTTTTGCCAAAAATTATAACAATGGGCAGAAGCCCTATGGAGGACAACGTGATAATTTTAAGGCTGGAAGTAATTTTGAGCCTAAAAAGGGACCTGTAGGAGGCTGCTATAATTGTGGCAAAGACCACTACGCAAATCAGTGCCCTTTGAAGAAGGATGATCGTAATCAGCAGCATAAGATACATGCTGCAGTAGCAGACAAGCAAGCTGAAAAGCAAGTGACACCTATAGAAGTTCCGGGTAAGTTATTTGGCATACCTGTCACTATTCTTTTTGATACAGGAGCTACTGAATGTTTTATTTCTAGTAAACTTGCTTCTAAACTTAAAAGAAAAGCTGGAAAAATGGATAAATCTTGGACTGTACAGTATGGTAATAACTCTGTTCATACAGTGAGTATGTGTCTTTTTGGGGCAGTCCTTGACTTACCTAACTTTTCCACGGAAGTTGACCTCTATGTTACACCTTTGGGATCCTATGACATTGTCATCGGTGTCAATTGGTTAGCTGACCATAAAGCAAAAGTAGACTGCTTTGAAAAGAATATAAGATGTTTAGATGATCGGCTGAAAGCAGCAGAGATTCAAGGTGTGAAACGGGAAATTTCAGTTAGGAAACTGTCAGCTATGCAACTTAAAAAGGCTAAAAACAAAGGATGTACCTTATATGCAGTAAAGATATCTGAATTTTCAGAAGAAGATGGTGATTCCATGAAACGATTCCCACTGTTGCAAAGTTTCAAGGATGTATTTCCGGAGGAATTACCAGGTTTACCACCCAAGAGGGAATTTGATTTCACCATTGAAATCAAACCAGGGACGGAACCTATTTCTAAGGCACCTTATCGGATGACTACTACAGAGTTAGTCGAGCTTAAGGCACAATTGCAAGAACTTTTGTCTAAGGGCTTGATTAGACCAAGTGTTTCACCTTGGGGAGCGCCAGTAATATTTGTAAAAAAGAAAGATGGAACACTTAGGCTGTGTATTGACTATCGGATGTTAAACAAAGCAACAATTAAGAACAGATACCCACTTCCAAGGATTGACGATCTATTTGATCAGATGCGTGGGGCAGCGGTTTATTCCAAGATAGATCTTCGATCTGGTTATCATCAATTAAGGATTAGAGAAGAAGATATTCATAAAACAGCTTTCCGAACCAGGTACGGACATTATGAGTTCACGGTTTTACCCTTTGGATTAACTAATGCACCCGCAGCTTTTATGAACTTAATGAATAATATCTTTCAAGAATATTTGGACAAATTTGTGCTTGTATTCTTGGACGATATTCTCATATATTCTAAAAGTGTCGAAGAGCACAATGAGCATTTGAAGATAGTTTTGGAAATATTGAGAAAAAGAAAGTTGTACGGTAAGTTATCCAAATGTTCTTTCTTTTATACTGAAGTTCACTATTTGGGTCATGTTATTAGTAAAGAGGGAATTGCAGTAGATCCTTCAAAAATAGTGGCAATAACCGAGTGGCCTGCACCAAAGAATGTACATGAAGTAAGAAGCTTCATGGGCCTTGCTGGTTATTATAGAAAATTTGTTAAGGATTTTTCTAAAGTGGCTGCACCGATAACTTCATTGCAGAAGAAGGATAAGAAATTTATTTGGAATGATAGGTGTGAAACTGCTTTCAAAAGTTTGAAAAGCCAGTTGACTTCAGCACCTATATTAGCTGTACCAGACCCTAATGGGAACTTTACTGTTGTAACGGATGCTTCTGGGGAAGGCCTTGGAGGTGTTTTGTTACAAAATGATCAAGTCATAGCATATGAAAGTAGAAAACTTAAGTTACATGAGCTGAATTATGCCCCTCATGATTTAGAGCTTGCTGCAATTGTTCATGCGCTTCAAGTTTGGAGACACTATTTACTTGGGAAACCTTTTGAGTTGAAAACTGATCATTTAGGGCTGAAATATATTTTCACTCAGCCCAACCTAAATGCAAGACAACGAAGGTGGTTAGAGTTTTTATCTCAATATGATTTTGATATTAGCTACATCAAAGGGAAAGAGAATAGAGTAGCGGATGCTCTAAGTCGTAGGAAGCACATTTCTGCTCTTATAACATTAAGAACTCAGTTTAAAGATGAGGTAAAAAGTGCCTCAGAATCTGATATATACTTTCAGCAAGTAAAAGCAGCACTTGCTACAGAACCAAAGGATGAAAGGTATAAAGGTTTTCATTTTGATAATGAAGGAATCTTACGTTATGAAAACAGGGTATATGTACCTTTGTTAAATGACTTGAGAAAGAAATTGTTAGTTGAATTTCATAATTCACCCTTCTCTGGACACCCGGGTATCACAAAAATGCTTGCTGATCTAAAACAACAATACTTTTGGAAAGGTATGAAAAAGGATGTTATTGATTTTGTGACTCATTGTCTGGAATGTCAGCGGGTTAAGACAGAACACATGTACCCTGCTAGACTATTATATCCCCATAGCATACCGCAGTATAAATGGTAAGTAATAAGCATGGAATTTGTACAAGGGTTGCCTATGTCAAGGAATAAACATGATGTTATCTTGGTAGTTGTAGATAAACTAACTAAGGTAGCTCATTTCATCGCTGGAAATCTAAAGGATGATTCACCAGTGTTAGCCAAAAGGTTTGTACATGAAATTTTCAGGTTGCATGGAGTACCTGAATTAATTATATCTGACAGGGATCCTAGAATGACGTCAAGATTTTGGCAAACGCTTAATGCAGCGCTAGGAACGAAACTAAACTTCAGTTCTGCATATCATCCGGAAACGGATGGACAAACTGAGAGAGTAAATCAAGTGTTGGAAGATATGTTGCGAATGTATTACATGGATCAACAGTATAAATGGGAAGAGTATCTTCCATTAGTTGAGTTCGCATACAACAACACTTATCACTCATCTCTTAAAATGGCACCTTTTGAAGCACTTTATGGAAGAAAGTGCAGAACCCCTGTTAGTTGGGATAGTATTGAGGATAGAGTGGTAATTGGGCCAGAAATCCTCACTGAAATGGAACAACAAGTAAAGATGATTCGTGAACGATTGAAGGAAGCAGCAGATAGGCAGAAGAGCTATGCTGACCTAAAGCGGGTTGATCGAAGGTTTGAACTTGGTGAAAAAGGTTTTTCTTCGTGTTAAACCCAGAAAGAGTTCTATAACTTTTGGCAAGGCTGCCAAGTTGTCACCTCGTTACGTGGGACCTTTCGAAATTGTCGAAATAATCAATCCTGTAGCTTATCGATTAGCATTACCACCTGCTTTGTCTCGCATGCATGATGTTTTCCATATTTCTTTGCTTAAGAAATATGTTTCAGACTTGTCACATGTTTTAAATTGGAATTCCTTGCAGGTCCAAGACCCAGGAATAATCGTGGTTAAACCCACACGAGTGCTGGAAACTCACCAATTGCATTTGAGAAATCATGAAATACAACAATGTAAGGTCCAGTGGGACCAGTTTAATGAAGAAAGTGCAACTTGGGAAAATCTGGAAGAGATGAAAATTGCTTTTCCCTTTCTTTTTGAACAGAATAGAATCTGTTGACAAAAAAATGATTATGAACTTATCTTTTTCATGTCTTTATATAAGCTAGCTTTGAGGCAAACATTATTCAGGTTGAATAAATTATATCATGACATTGATTTAAGAAATAATTCATGTTGGAATTGGTCTCTTGTATTGTGAACTAATAAATTGGTTGACCTGAAGGTAAATCAAAATATGTAATCATCGGGACGATGAATCTTTTAGGAGGGAAGCATGTAACACCCTGAACTATTGTTACTTCCTCCTGAGCATTCAAGTGTTGATATATGATTTCTTCTGTATAAGGACGTGTTCCTTTGATTTGTGAAGTCATGCTTGATATGGATTGTATCTTCTTTGCTCTTGAAGATCTTTGACTGAGTCAGAATATGCTTGGACTCTTTTATTTCTTTCATTTTTAGCACCTGAGTTCAATTTGATTTCGGGATGAATTGTGGATTTATCCATCTTTATGACTCAGCCTTGGATCAGTTGCATTGATCCAAGAGATGTTTTAAGCTTATTCAGGATGAACAAAAATTATTGACCTTACGAAAGTTGCAAGGTCTGAATGAGTTGAATGAGAAATTCCAGAGTTTAACTCAGGCTGATCATGTTAAATGAAATTTGGTTCCAAATATCGTAACATCAGGAAGGCCTAGACCTTAAGCCAGGTAAGATGTTCTTGGGTATACCGTAAGCTTAATTTAGCTATTCCAGATAGGATCCTTTACAGGAATGTTTTACCCTGTTTGGTTCTAATACTGAATGGTCCTACTTGGGAGACCTAGACTGGATTCGTTAAGATTAATAACCTTAACCTAAACTATAACCTATTGGTTAAATAATTGCTAATCTAACCTAGCCCTAAACTATAAGCTTAATGCTCCTAAGGTTAGCTACACCTAGCACTATGGAAGTAAGACTAATGTCTTACCTTATGATCTACCCTATGATCTAACCTATCTTAACTAATGATAAGGATGGAGGGGGACCTATGAAGGGGCGCGAGTCATGGGCGGTGGTTTCCATGGCATTTATGAGGTGGATAAGGATTGAAAGATTTGGGATGCTGTCAGATTTGGCGGAGGTTGCAAACGGCTATATGACCTGACGTGGCAGTATCACCAAATATGGGAATGGTTGTTTGTTTTCATTTGGCAATCACCAACTTTGGCGGTCGGTGGCAATGGAGAATAGGTGGGAATATGGGAGTTAATGCAATTGATGAACTTCGGTTCCCGAGCGCGGATTGCTTGGGAAGGCATGCAACTGGAAAATTGTTTGGTTGTTTGGTTTTCCATGCATTCCGTTTTTCTCTCTGCTTGAGCACTGGTTCTTCGAACCAGTCGTCTACTCTATGTTGCATGGAAACTTTGAGAATTTCTAGCTCCTTTCTCTGTCGGGGAAAGTTTATAAGGCATGAAGGTAACAATTTATTGTTGTTTAATTTATCGTGGAAGAAGAAGAGAAGGTGCGAGCACATTCAGAGGTCTTCTTCAGATTTTTAAGCGACACTATCAGGCATGATAGGCCCTAACTTTTAAAAATCTTGCTTTCCTTGAAATGCTTTCATTAAAACAACTCTGTTCAGGTGATCTTAACACAATTGGTTTAAAGCAATGTATTGGGTTCTTGTTTTCTTGTGGATTTAGGAATCTCTAGTTATGAGAAGACTCTGTTGAAATATTTTGCTGTATTTATTTTTTCTATGGATTCATCTTTGGCTGAAGACCTTGCTGTGTTAGCATGTTGTTGAACTTTTGATTGAATCTTTGCTGGGTATACTTAAAGATTGACTTCTGTTAGAATGCTTGCTGTGTTTACATTTGGTTCGACTCTGTTGAATCTTTGCTGGGTATACTTAAAATGACTTCTGTTGGAGTCCTTGCAATGTGTTTCATATGATTTCGACTCTGTTGAAATGTGTTTGGGTTTACATATGAAGACTTCTGTTGAAGTGTTTTCATTTTGGTTAGACTCCGTTGAAATGTTTGCAAGGATTATGTTGGAAATGACTCTGTTGGAGTCCTTGCAATGTTTTCGTATGATTTCGACTTCTGTCGAAGCCTTTGTTGTGAATACTTGTTGGAAATGACTCTGTTGGAGTCCTTGCAATGTTTTCATATGATTTCGACTTCTGTCGAAGCCTTTGTTGTGAATACTTGTTGGAAATGACTCTGTTGGACTTCTGTATGAAGTCCTTGTTGAAGCCTTTGTTGTGAATACTTGTTGGAAATGACTCTGTTGAAGTCCTTGCAATGTTTTCGTATGATTTCGACTTCTATTAAAGCCCTTGTTGTGAGTACTTGTTGGAAATGACTCTGTTGGAGTCCTTCAGTATTCTCATGTGAAATGACTTTGTTGAAGTCCTTGATGTGTTTGCATTTGGCTCGACTTCTGATGTAAGTCCTTGCTGTATACGTATTGATTCGACTCTGTTGAAATGTTTGTTGTGTTTGTATATGGGTTCGACTTCTGTTTTGATGTTACCTAGTCTCTTGTTCGACTGAGGTAATGAGTTCCTAACTGTGCCATGACAGGCGATGGCGTTGGTAATTTCATGTTTGAGGAATGACATGGAAAGAATTGTTGGGTTTAATTTGATTGTTTTATTGATTATTACTTGGTCGCAAGAACTCTTGTATTGCTTAATAGCTACAGGTGATTTTATAATTGAATTTTGATGAAACTGTAGTTTCTTCTTTTGATCTTGACTGATTTAGTCGCAAGTGTATAATGTAAGTTATATTTGAGCCCTCACCTCTATAAAAAGGGTCTGGATGGTCAATAAATATAGATTCTGTATATGATGAAATATTAATGTGATTATTGTTTTCTTTACGACCTTGCTTGGTTAATGGGAACACATCCTGACCGAGAGAGATCTTGCTTGAGGAACTCTGATGTTTAAAAACATATGTGTAATCCTGGGTCTGCATGGATGGAAATCAGGTTTGTATTTGGAAGGAATGGGTGTTGATTTTCTTGCCTTCTCTTCTTCCTTATTGAATTCAAGCTTGAATGTATATGCGTTATTCTTGAGAAGTCGGTACAGTCCTGAACATGATTGGAATGGAAATCTGATTGCCTCTGTTTCCTTCTCCTAAGCTGTAAAGTATATGTAGATATATAACTGTAGGAATAAGAAAATATTCTCTCCTTATCTAGAAACTTTGAGTGCTTTCTTCTTTTGTATCCTTATGTGAACTCTACGGTACGGGCTTAAGAAGAAAAGACTGTTAAATTGTATGGAGAGACTGGTAAAAATTGTATTGCAGTATAAGTTGGTGTACTTGTCAATACCATTGAAATAATGTTATGATTATAAAGGAATCCGTCAGTTGAGCTTGCTGGATGTTATAATCTGCCTTTGTGGAATTGTTAAAAACATACCTGTTGGATACACGAATTGATAGGATATTCATTTTTGAATGGAATAATTTGTTGGATTATTGTTGTCCTTGGGATTCAGATGGATGGATGTTTTGGATTCATTTTGTTCTTCTTAGTCTCTAATATATATGATGAATCATCTGAAAAATATTTAGGTTTAATTGGCAGCTATAATATGAGTCATGCGTTAAAGTCATGTTAGAATTGTAGAAAGATGATTAGCCTGATTCATGTTTAAGGATTTGAAGAAATGATTTCATTTAAACAGGTTGTTTAATGAGAGCAATTGGTAGAATGCAATTGTTTTAAGAATTAGTGCTTATCATGCTCAGTTCACAGAACTGACCTGTGCTAACAATTTTGCAGATGGACATTGTAAGTAATAAAGGCACGCGGATCTGATATGATGCTCAGATTGTTTAATCTGGTTTTATGATGAATTCCTATTTGATATCTCTAATTGTACTATAGTAAGAAAGTTGTTCTTTTACTGTTGAGTATTGTATCCAATATGCCGAAGTGCATAAGTTGTAATTGTATGGCTTGGAAATAAATGAAAAGGGGAAAATTGTTACTTATGTGGCTGCATTTTTAATTGATGGAATTGATCTTCTTAGGTTCGATTGATTTTAAGTGCATTTTTATTATTTTATACCATAGAGTTATTTGGATTCTCTAAGTAGGCCTTGTAAAGATTATGTGACTGAATACTTCGTGAATGATTAGTAATTCTTTTATGTTTTGAATAAGGCTAAATTGTAAAATTAGTCCACTATTTACGGGAAGTTAAGGTTAAAACTACATCTCAATAGGTAGCTGAAACAGGAAGAGTAATCTATTACTTCCTATCCATGATCTAAGTCAAGACAACGTAACTGATGATTTTAAATCACTATATCTTAATAACAATAAGTAAGATATATTTCAGTTTTGAGAACTGATATAAACTCATATGGGTATAGTTAGCATCCTTATGAGAGGACTTAGGGCTACTGCCCAATTTTGTTGATTAAGATTATTGTGAATCAATGATCTCCTTGACGAGATCTCAAATTTATTAAACTTCTCTCTGTGAAATGGATCTTAAATAAGTAAGGCAACTCAAAGGTGAGGAACCCAGGGGTTGGGAAAAGACTACCCAGATAGGAGAGTCTTAAAGTATAATTTCAACTCAACGTAAGTAACACCTTGAAGTTAAGTAAATCTTTCCGAGGTGGTTTTGTAGGATGTCGGCACATGTCAACTGCAGGGTTGTACCTTCGAGAAGATTAGGATCTTCTCGAGGATACAACAATGCAGGTGACTTATGGCGATACCCTTTGCATTGATCGTTAAGATTTACACCTTAAACTCGAACAAGTTTTTACTCTGGGACTGGTTAGGAACATGGTCATGTTATGAGGCTGCCCTTGGAGACTCGGGGTACCTTGACACACAGGGTTAACTAGGGTTGACCCATTATGTCAGCTTACCCTAGTCCTCGAGAGCATCCTTATAACGTTGTCATGTTATTAATCCGTTCCTGAGTGAATGACTTGGGACAGGGGAGGCTGACAGAAGTCAGTATAAGACATTCTAATTAACATCAGAGTGGGGTGAAGGACGTATTCCAGATTGACGAGTATGCCGTCAAGGAATACGAGATATGAACAGTATGTTTCAAATCTTTGGCCAAAGTATCGCAAGCTGCTGATTGCGTTGTCCTATGTCACCTAGTCTGAGGGACGTGATGCCGATGAATAGTGGTAACAATTATTCAGATAGGTTCCTTGGACAGAGCATTCTGAAATCCCAGATTAGGGAAGAGAACCGCAAGAGTGAAGTGTTAAAATAAAAACGCCAACTCTATGATACCCATGAATAGATCGGTAGATCACCGAGTCATGGAATGAATAGATCGGTGGTACACCGAGTCATTACAGCTGCATATGGTTATCTGTTATAAGAATGATTGTTATGATCTGTGAGTTCTAAATTATGTATTTAGAACTAGGAAGCACTTATCAACTTGTACTATAAATATCACATTTGGACCTAAGAGGAATATCAGAGGTTGCATGATGTTGATCTTACTTGGACACATGTTGTTGATCATAAGTGGAGTAGAGTGTTGATAAGTTATACACTAGAATACGTTATTTCTATGTATTATTGTCTAGAGGTTGTTGAGTTTGAGTTCTTAAGGGAACCTAGAGGATCATTTTGGTGTGTTATCCCTTTAGCTATGAATATATTAGTCATTAAACAAAGTTTTGAACCATTCCTTATGGTTGGCTAATCTTTTTTGAGTGTTGGGTGAGGAAGCTATGGTGGAGGAAGACGGTAGACCTTGCGGGTGAAAAGGAGAGGGAAGAGAGAAAACTCAAGTATAGTGAGGCTCATGAAAGGGATTTGGATAGAAAATGTGAGGTTGTAGGAGAGATGGATCTATGGAGGCAGAAGTTGCGGGAAGGAATAGAGGTTCACACATAAGACATGGAGCCTGAGTAGTCTATGCTACCCCATCTTGGAAAGTGGAGAAGAGATACTGTATGTCGGAAAAGTGACAGGCGAGCGTGAGAATCTACAAGTGACTCTTCCACGTACCTGACCTCCCGAGGTTGTGCCGAGACAGCCGGTGGGGGTAGAATATGCAGAAAAACTAGTTAGTCAGTCTAATGTCTTCGACACGCACTAGTGGAATTTGTGAATCTAAGGCAAAGAAGGCCCTTCTAACTTGGACTAGTGTGATAGATCGATCAGCGAGGATGACTGCTCGAAGGCTCCAATCAATATCGAGCTCTGGCATGATTCGATCTATGGGTTGCGAAATACGTGGAAAATGACCTGGGATTGTTTCGTGTATCTCCTGATAAGGTCATATAGTGGATGATGAATAAAATTGACTCTACGGATGATTTTCCAGCCTAGTCCAGAATTCCCTAGCTTTGCTAGCTGTTGTGTCCAGTAAGGATAATTGTTGGATAATGATAGGTGGAAGTGGGGTAGACTAGAATACTAGTGTGCGTAGGCCAGTGTCTATATCCAACTGACTTGTGGATTCGTTGGGCTGTGGGATCTGTGGATCACAACCATAGACTCTTGGTTGTTGCGGTCCTGTTATGGTCATACGCGAGATCAAGTTCTAATCCCTAGTACCCAGTAATCATTAGCCTTTTTAGCTTCTACGTTTAGAACCAATAGTTGTGCGATCTTCTCAGAATACCTTATAGGCGTTCTCGCAACCTAGATTCTTACGTTGGTATCTATATCTACTAGGGTGTCTCCAGCGTCCGGCTGTGGAACTAAAGGATCACACCCAAATGTTTGTTCTCTTTCGAGCCCTTCTACTTTCATGTGGATATTTTCTAGGGTAATCTGTAGTTTGGCTGACTTGACCAAAACGCATGTGCTTGGTCGTCTTCTATGTTTAATCCTCTTAACTGTGAACTGATCAGTTGGAGATCTATGGTTGTTCGGAATACTTGTATCCTGAGATTTTGGTCTATGTCAACTATCACTGTGGCGAGGTTTGGTTGAGGCACGATTGGCTCAAATATATATTCCCTGGGCTCCTGAGGTCCCGTTATTGTCATATGAAACAAAATGTAATCTAACTGTAATGAAATAAATTCTAACTATGTGAAATAAATCTAACTGCATATAACTTTATCCTTCTAAGAAATATTCTAACAATTCTAAGAAAAACAAGCTATTTTAAGCATATCTAGAAATAATAACTAAACAATAATTTAAAACAGACAAGATAACCGAGTGTGGTTATTTGCCTGTGTGATTTGTAGAATTATTCTAAATAAATAAGATAGCCTGTGTAATCTACCTGCAAGATACTCGATCCTACCTCAGAAGTGAGGAATGAATCATAATTTCTCAGAAACTATCAATCCCCACAGCTTCCCTGGCAATATCGAAAGAATAGAATGAAAATGAAATAAAGTGATTAACTACTCTATTTCATATATATCTGACTAGAACTTTGAAATTTTAAAACCTGGACTCCGCAGAACAGTGGCGAATCCGATGGTGTATGTGATCTTGTCCCCTCAGTATGATCTTCTCGTTATTTCGTGTTCACTTGGATCCAGAAAAGCGTGTAATGCTAGCACCGATAGGAGTAGATTTTGGGACAAGGACAGCTTAGAATGCAGACCGAGAATGCGAGTAGGAGAGGGATAGCGCAAGAGTACAGAGCTTGGCTTATGCGATTCCTAGCGGGATTTTACTGCGAGTCATGCAACGTGAAGCGACCAGAACCTGTGACTATCCTATACGAAGAACAAAACCTGCAACTTTAATGGCTTCCTAAGCTATTTTGTTCCAAAATAAAGACACTACTTGCACAAGTTGGATATGTGGCTTACCAACAGCTGAATAAAGCTAACCAGGTATATAATGAATTGAACTGAGAACTCTAAGTCATAGTAAAACAAATCTACATCAAAGAGGAATTCATAGGCAAGCTTCTAACTAGATTGAATGGAACAACAGCACTGCCTGCACAAGATGAGTCTATGGCTTACCAACAGCTGAGCAATACTAACCAAGTATGAAATAAACTATGCTATCAATCCTAAGTGAGATACCCAAAATACTAAAAACCAGAAGACTCTAACAAGGAAAAATGGTGGCCAAAACTCCAGCTTAAATTCTTCACAAAACTCAGCCCAAATTCAGACCAAAATCAAACCATTTGCATGTACACAAACCATGCATTTATAGGAATTCAAACACCCAAGAATCAAAACCAAATTGAACTCCTAAACAATAAACAAAGGAAAAACACTGTTCCAGGGGACCAAAAACATTAATGCATGCTCAAGTCGGCAAAGAAAAGCTGGTAAATCATGATATTTCATGCGGGTCACGTCAAAAGAGTGTTCTGGAAAACGTGCACAGGACCGCCGCTCTGAGCAGGGCGGCGGTCACGAGACCGCCGCCCTGCAGGGTGGCGGTTTCGTCACTGAAGGTCAAGAAGCCAAAGAAAGAAGGAAAAAAGGGGAAAACAAAGGGCGCGGGGGCTAAGCGGGGCATGCGGGATGTTAACGCATGCTTGGAGGGCTTTTCTGGATCCCGAACACCTTGCGAGGAGACCTGTATCATCATTGGGGCACTTGTTGCACTGTTCTGGCGGTACAGTACCTTACAATTTTGGGTACGTACATATTGCCCCCTTGGAGAAGCGTTTTAGCCATGAAGAGGCATAAAACGGTGGGTCCGAGTATGGCAGTCCCGAAATGGGGAGTTAGAAGTTATACCTTACACGTCCGTGTGTTGAAATGATGCCATCCAAAATTCCCGCCACCTGTAAAATGGAAAGAGAACTCAAGTGCAGATAGATATAATAATTTGGAAAACAAACACTAAAATAATAGGGAAAGAGGACGTACCATTTGTGCGGGGATAGGAACTTATCTCCAACAGCGCTCCGAACCTGCGAAAAAGTCATTTTAAAAAGAAATAGAACAAAATATATATGAAAGTGGGCCCATTTTCCTATTCATTTGCGTGAGTCGATTTGATAGATTTTGAGCTCTGGGACCCACGGTGATTGTTTCTTGCGCGAATAGAGTCGAAACGTCCAGAGTGAGATAGCGATCATGCCCCACGTGTGGAATGCCACCCTGCGAGATCACAGGTTGGTTTTCTTCAATTTTGCATTTTTCCCCCTTCAAATTTGAAATGGAAAATTCTTTGCAATGGGGGGGGGTATTTTTGAAAATGCTAGGTTCAAAAGGTCCACCTAGGGGGGGCGCCTACTGGGTAGGCTTTGTTTTTAGCCAAAATGGTCAATTTTTGCATTTTTTGGGCTTTTTAGGTTTAAAAACCCGCACGGGTTTTCAGACCGCGACCGCCACCCTGGCCAGGGCGGCAGTTACATGACTGCTGCCCTTGTTCAGGGTGGCGGTTACACGACTACCGCCTTTAAGGCGGTGGTTACAAAACCGCCCCCCCTGCTCAGGGCGGCGGTTTTGCACAGAATGCAAAAGAACTTAACTTTTCAGATTGCACTTGTATTTTTATCACTTCTGTACATTTTTATGACTCCCTCGGCATTGATTAGATACTAACTTGCTCTGTTTTGTGTGTTTTTGGGTGTATGCAGGCGAGGGAGGAGTACATTAGATGGAGTCGAGAGAGGGAGTGTGATTGGTTTCCCGGGGTGTTGGATGCCCTTTCTCAGGATGAGGAGGATACATTACAGAGGGCTGGGCATATTGCATATATCACATGTGCCCCATGTCATGCCATCTAGTCACATCCTTTGTGACTTATTTTCTATTGGGATGCAGATCAGAACACTTTCCGACTGCCAGGGGTCCGCGGTGAGTGGACGATTACTTTGGAGGATGTTTACCGTATCCTGGGGGTCCCGATCATCGGGAGGAGGCTCACACTGGAGACAGCTAGGTCCAGAGCACAGATTGCACAGTGGGTAGGCTACAGGGGGGATGCAGCTATCTCCACGGGGCCGAAGAAGGGAGTGAGAGTCAGATCCATTCCTTCTTTGCCCATCCCCATATTTCGACAGGGTATCATGGGGATCCTTGCCTCGAGGACTGATCGGGGACAAGGGAGGGGATACCTTATTATACTGCTGGGCCCCCATCATTGCACAGATAGAGGGGCATGGTCGGATATATGCCTGGGGAGCAGATATTTTGGGGACCACTTATCACGACTTATACAGGGTGGTCCGTTTACAGGGACAGTCTTTGAGCCACCCTACTCTAGTTATGAGTTGGGTGTATGAGCGCTTCATTCCCTATGGCAGAGGCATGGAGGTAGCAGATCCCGGGGCTGTGAGGGCAGCCAGATGGTCAGACATGTTGGTGCTTAGAGCACCTCACCAGCCAGTAGCTTCCCTCACCACAGCAGATATGGAGGCCACACCGTACCAGCTCATGGCCGGCATTTGGGGAGAGGAGGCTCTCACATTGATCTCTTGCTCCACCACAGGGCAGCTTATTGACCATGTGGGACGGGTGGAGGTACATCCTTTCGGCAGGGTTCCTCAGCAGTTCGGCCTCCCATATGTGGGCATGCCTCCTCCTGGTGGCACCAGTCTATAGATCAGTCCAGGAGGCTAGAGGGGGGCCTAGAGGCCGTGGTTGGACAGTGGTCACTCCTGGTATTCCTATTGTAGCCAGGGGGATTGTTCGGGCCAGAGGGAGAGCCGGTGCGCCTCGGGCACCTTTACTTCAGATTACTGCGGGTCCTGCTCATAGCAGCGATGACCCTATAGATATTGACTCCGATTCTGAGGAGTCCACAGAGGGAGGGTCAGAGGAGGAGACCGAGGATGACAGCGATCCTGAGTGGCATGACACTCAGGATATTATGCATGTAGAGAGAGAGGATCAGAGTGTAGAGAGAGAGACTCTAGTTTTAGAGGAGCCACTCTCTCAGGGCCGTGGTGGAGAGGATGAGTCTATTGCGGGACGTCATGTTGCCC
Organism: Taxus chinensis; assembly: GCA_019776745.2. Lineage (NCBI taxonomy): Eukaryota > Viridiplantae > Streptophyta > Pinopsida > Cupressales > Taxaceae > Taxus > Taxus chinensis. The sequence goes on from JAHRHJ020003374.1 coordinate 178,039, forward strand.
CTACTACAGGAGCAGCCCCACAGTCGATAGCGGCATCTGTAGTGGGCGCTGGCCCTAGTGATCCATCTTGGAGGCCCGGTGATCCGAGTAAGTTATCCTCTCTCCCTTTTAGTGTTAGTTTAATTTAGGACTTGTTTTAACTGCTATCTCTCCTTATATTTGTATCTTGTATATTTTAGCCTCTTGCCTAGCTTCTAATTCGTTCTTCTTCTTTGTTTTGTAGAGACTGTTGATGAGTGGCGGGATCTAATCCGTAGGGTATGCACTGATTCTCTTATGATCCCTATGGATAAGACCCGTGCGGAGCTATCCGTAGATGCCAGGGAGCCCTCAGCAGCTGGTAGGCATACTGACGTCTTTGCTTCCGTTTGGCACGTGGCTAGGATGGTGTTGACTCTCCGTACAGAGTTGGCGGGCTATAGGACAGCCGAGCGTCTTATGAGGAGCCATTCTCGTGGGGAGACCGCGGCTGCTCCTCAAGACCCTGAGCCCTCCGTGCATTCAGAGCGCCGGCGTAGCCAGAGTCCTAGGCGAGGGCGTGCACCCTCGGAGGGGTCGCGTAGGGGTTGAAAGGCGACTTGGCCCTTGTAGATTTTTGTACTGATAGATTCTTTTGTATATCCCGGGCTCTTTGAGTGTTTTGACCATGCTTAGTGCATGATGGCATTGTATATAAACATTGATTATTTATATATATGCATTCATTTTTGGATCAAATCTTTGTCACTTGTGTTTATAGCCTTTCTGTTTCCTAGCTTTCCTCATGTATACTATGATGTATGTTTTATATGCTTTCTAGAATGTATGCAATGGAAAATAAATGATGCAAGTGTTTGCTTTCTTTTTGTGTTTTATGATGCTGATACATGATATATGTAGATATACTGTGATTTTGAATCTTAGCTTCTGTGAGCAATTTGGATACTTCATGATTATTTTGGAAAAAGTGATGAAAATAAACCAGTATGATGAACAGATTAACTTGCCCCAATCCTAACTCCACGCAACTAGTAAGATGCGAGGGCTTATCACCAAGAGCCAAGAAGGATGCACAAGTTATGAAATATGGTGAAATGATAGTGATGAAAGACAGACATGAAGCTTTGGTGGAACCAAATTGGAAACTACAAGCTTACTCTACCTGAGTGACTTCATAGTTTTGGGTGCTACTTACTTTGCAGTTTATCCAGACTTAGATCCTTAGATGGCCACATAGTAGACAAAATTTGGGTTTTATAGGATTTTTAACTCTTCTTGGAATTTTGGACATCTGATTCATTTGTTCTTGACCCAAAAAGATTTGAATTGTTTGTTTATGACCTTTTAACGTTTGCATTGTCAAGAGGACCCCCTACACCTTGCCCCATGCTACTAGTAAGAAACGTGGGTTTATCACCGTGGGCAAAGGCATAGGCGAGTAAGGGCATTTCCATCCTTTCCCAACCCTACGTCACTAGTAAGAGATGCAAGCTCATCAACGAAGGTTGGTGGGGCAAGGAAATGTGTAAAAATAAAATTTTCTGTTTAATCACTTCTTGACTTTGTCCTTTTTTGAGTAAAATGTCAGTATATGCTTATTTCCAAAGAGATATGTATATGGGATAGATGTGACACCATGAAGCTTCTAGAACAGACCATAGGCAAGACACCTATCCTAAGAAGAAACCAAAAGTGAGAATCAAGCTTGCAGATCTTGGTATGTGATTACCGTTAAGACTTCGTCATATCTGATTTTATTTGATGACATGATTCCAAGATAATTTGATGATATCATGCCAAAAATGGAGAGATAGGATTAGAAAGTTTTATGCCAACAACATCATGAGTTTGTAATGAATTACTTTGAGAATAAATTCCTTGATCACAATTTATGTACGAGAACAAGTGGACAAAATGATCTAAATCTATATGAAGATGCAATGTAGATAGTTATATAGGTAGTGCTAGCTGCTTATGCGTAGAAACACTTGAGGTGCAGGGAATTGACTGTTTCACCAAATTCCTCACCTTCTAACATACATAGGAGATAATCACCATTCCCGTAGTCCTTCATGACTCGGTATGGGCCCAACCATTTGGGCCGAAACTTCCTTCCTTCGCCGGTCTTCTTGTCGATCCGACTGTCTAGTCTTAGAACTAGATCACCTTCATATATGTCGCGTTCATAGACCTTCTTGTTATACTACCGGCACATTCGGTCAGCATAAGCTCTATGCCACTACTCAGCATCTAACCTAGTTTCATCTAGGCTTTCTAGTTGGGAAAGACGTGCTTCTCTGTAAGCGTCTTCATCCAGAATCCCTTGTAATGAAATGCGGAGACTGGGTATTTCAACCTCAAGCGGGAGAACTACTTCTGCCCTAAATACTAGCAAGAAAGGAGTTGCTCCGATTGGTGTTCTTATTGAGGTTTGGTGGGCCCACAAGGCCGGATATAACTTCAAATGCCAATCCTGCTTGTTTTCTTTTACTATTTTAAGGAGAATGGCCTTCAACATTTTGTTTTTTGCTTCAGCCTGTCCATTTAGCTTGGGGATAATACAAGGAAGCAGTATGATAGCTTATTTTGAATTTACTGCATAGTTCGTGAACTTCCTCATTTTTGAAAGAAGTTCCATTATCAGAGATAATGATTTGCGGGATACCGTACCTACAAATGATTTGATTCAAAATGAACTTAGCAATCACCGAGCCAGGTACGGTAGTGAGAGGCATAGCCTCTACCCATTTGGTAAAATACTTAGTGGCCGTGATTATAAAATTGTGGCCGTCTGTGGATGAGGGAGAGAATTTCCCTATTAAGTCTAGGCCCCATGTAGAAAAGGGCCATGGAGTAGAGATTGGTTGCAGAGCTTGTGCTGGCATGTGGATCTCGTGAGAGAATTCTTGGCACTTATGACACCTGTGTGCAAACACTATCGCGTCATGTTCTAGAGTGGGCCAGAAATAGCCCATTCGATGTATTTTTCGAGCAGTGGCATGGCCACCGAAGTGGCCTCCACATATACCGCTGTGGGATTCATGGAGAATCCTCTTGGACTCTTATGTGTCGACACATCTTAAGAGCATTCCATCGAATGCTTTTCGATAGAGCACCTACTCTATGATGACATATTTAGATACGATTATGCGTAACCGCCTTCTTTGTTGTAGTGTAACTGCCTCCGGGTACGTATGGTCCATGATATAATTAATGATATCAGTGTACCAAGGGCACTCAGAGATAGCAGGTCGAGTTTCGATGTAGTATATGCATTCATCTGGAAAGTTTAAGTCTACTAGATCACCTTCGTCTAATGGGTTGTCAGCTAACCAATCCGCGATGATTTGTCCTTTAACTGACTTCTGGTTTACAAACGTTAATTTGAACTCTCCCATTAAGGTTATAAAACGTCCAGCTTTTTTGGACAAGGACCCTTGTCTGAGAAAAGTCCGTAAATGGTCCGTCTTTACCATGACCTTTGTTTCTTGATTCAGCATGTAATGTCTTAGACGTTTAGTAGCAAAGACTATGGCAAGGCATTCTCGTTCTGCCTGTGTATAGTGTGTTTCATAGTCGAGCAATGTTCGGCTAATGAAATAAATCACACGCTCTCTCTTGTCATCGTCTTCTTGGGCCAACATAGAGGCCATCGAGACATCGGTAGCCTGTGAGTATAGAATTAACGGGTGATCTATCTTAGGTGGCATTAGCGTAGGCGGTGATAACAGGAAACACTTAACTGCGTCAAAAGCCTTATTGTAATCTTCAGTCCAATCAATGCTATAGTCCTTCTTGAGTAAATTGTTGATTGGATGAACGACGAAGCTTAGATCCGGGATAAATCTCCGGATTGCACCCAGTTTTCTGAGAAATGATCTGATTCCAGATTCACTCGAAGGTGGGACCATTTCGAGGACAGCCCAAATTTTTGTTGGATCAACATCGATCCCTTGTGAGGATATGATGTAACCTAGGAGCTTTCCTCCTGTTACACCAAATATGCATTTCTCTAGATTTAGCGTGACTCCATATTCTATTAGATGTGAAAGAATGATGCGGAGTACTTCGGGATGGTCACAACTCTTCTTGGCCTTAGCCAACAAGTCATCTACGTAGGATTCCATGATTTTATGAATTAAATCATGAAATATGTATGTCATGGCCCGCTGGTACGTAGCACCGGCGTTTTTGAGACCGAATGGCATAACAGCGTAGCAATAGGTTCCCCAAGGAGTTATAAAGGTGGTTTTAGCTTGATCCTGCTTGGATATTCTTATTTGATTGTATCCCGAGAATCCATCCATGAGAGATAAGAGTTCAAAACTAGCTGTTGCATCAACAATAACATCTATGGATGGTAATGGGAAGTCGTCCTTAAGGCAAGCTTTGTTGATATCTCGAAAATCTATGCAGATGCGTATCTTTCCATTCTTCTTGAGAACGGGAATGATGTTGGATACCCATTGGGAGTAGTCAACTGGCTTGATGAATCCTACCTGAAGGAGTTTTATTACCTCCTCTTTTACCCTGAGAGCTACTTTGGGCTTCATGGGTCTTGATTTTTGTTTAATTGGCTTTGCATCTGATCTAGTGACGAGGTTGTGCACCACAATGTGGGGTGCGACTCCTGTCATCTCTTTGTAATTAAATGCGAATGCCTTTTGATGTTCTTTGAGAACCTGAGTATGTATTTCCACTTCTTCTGGGGTTAATGAAGAACCTAGTTTCAATATTCTTGGTTCATTCTCTCTCCCAATGTTGACATCGATTGTTTCTTCGATTAAAGAGGTGTTACCCTCTTCGAACTCAGGTGGTGCTAGAGGTAGATCTATATCATCCCCTATTTCTATTGCATATATGCCAGGTTCCCTTTGTGAGGGAAGATCCGTTACGGGATTTTCGAAGTAGGAAGATGAATGCGGAATCAAGGATAAATCTAGCATGTGATAGGAGAGATGTAGTGCTGCATAGGCATTTAAGTAATCCAAAGTAGCCGCATTATTTCCAACATGGTCTAGGACGGTAGATTCACTTCCGCTTGAAAGAGGATTTGTCATTGTTTTTATTAATGGTTCGTTACGAATGGATACTGTGAAGTGAGTATCTTCTAGCTCATTGTTTGGAGTAAAACATGATGCTGAGGTTGCTATTGAATCGGCGAGAAGATTTTTCTCTCGCAGGATCGCTTCAATGGATATGAAGTTAAATGCCTTGCTTAAATCTAATACAGCGTTTTTATAGAGTTGTAAATGTTTGGCTTTAGTTTCATATATTTCAGAAACTTGGTTTGTTACTAATTGCGAGTCTCCCAAGACTCTGATGTTATTAATACCAATTATTTTGGCTAAGGTGAGGCCAAGGAGGAGGGCTTCGTACTCAGCGCCATTGTTTGTGCATTCAAAGTTTAAATTAAAAGAGAATGGGAGGACCTTCTCCTTAGGTGAGGTAAGAATTATACCTACCCCCGCTCCATAGTGGCATTTAGCTCCATCAAAATGGAGAGTCCAATACTTAGCCGGGAGTATAGATGTTGGGGCATCTACTGCATTTGCACACTCTACTTCTACCATACAGAGGTCTTCTGCTGGCAAGGAACCAACACCTAGGGAAAATCCCATGCCTACTGAATCAAATGGTAAGAACATTGGTGAATCTTGTTCTATCAACTCAATGATCTTCGCAGTAGTCCCTAATGATACTGTTTCTTTAGTTTTACCTTTAGGGGTTGGAATTGTTTTGGCTATGTTGGTAGTTTCAAGATCTGTCATAGGTATCAAATTTTCCTCTGGCTTTGGGTCAGAGGGTTTATTAAGTTGGTTTGTTGGCAGTTCAAATTCTGAGTGCACCCCTGGTCTTTTCTTTAAATCAGCTAGGTGTAAATCGAAAGGTTTTGGGTCGCCCTTGGCTACAAATACCTTTCCCAGATGCAAGAATCTTACTTCCTAAAATAGCGTGGAAGGGATTGCCTTCATTCGATGTATCCAAGGTTGGCCAAGGATTATATTATAGTTAGTTTCCCGATCTATAATATAAAATTCAGTCAAGATGGTTTTGGGCCCTAAGGTGACCGGCAGTATTATAGTTCCTATTGAAGTGGCTTTAAGGCTATCATAGCCTCTCAAGGTGTTTCGTGTAGTGGAACAGTTCATTTCTCCATATCTAAGTTTTTGGAGGAAAGAGAAAGGGACTATGTTAACTGTGGCCCCGTCGTCAACCATTACCCATTTTACATAGTTATTATAAACCCACACTTGCAAGTGTAAGGCTAGGTCACCTCAGCGTGCGATCTCAGCATCTGTGGGCATTTTACTTATTTCAAAAATGAATTCGACATCCTTGTCCGGCTGCCCTGGAGGGTGGATATCAAAATCTACGTGATTTACTTGTGTTTCAGGAGGTGGAGTGATGTTAATTAGATGGCCTAGACCTAATGCTTCTAAAAGAGCAGCTCTGTGAGGGGGAGAGTTCTTTAGCAAGTCCAAAAATGAAATGTGTGAAAAGGTCTTTGTTAGGTCACTAATTAAATCATAGGCACCGATGGGTTTTTCAATTATTTGCTGACTCCTATCTGTCTCTGGCAGATGACTTGGGCTCGGTTGAGAGAAATACTCTCGTGTTCTTGTTATAGCTTTGATAGGTAGTTCAACGTCTAATTCTACCAAACTATCTTAGGTCTTGGTTGAGCTCCCAACTGTGGCACAACTAACGAATTTAATGAATTCGAAGCTTCATGATCATTGTTTCCCGTTATTGCACCTTTGTTTGTTCTGGTTGGATTCAGCCTATTGCTATCATGATTTGGGAGCGGATCGTTAAAGATCCTGAGGGGAGCATTCTGAGGGGAAACTGTCCCTGCGAGAGTATTTGGTGATGATGAGACGGGATCTGCCAAAAACAAGTTTGTGAAGAACTGTCTTTATTCTTCTGGAAAACGTTGCATAAATTTATTGTAGTCGGCAAGCGTTGCATGAAATTATTGTAGTCATGAAAGTCCTAGTGTCATGACCCCTGATTTGTTGGAACCAAAATATAGATTGGGATAAGTTCCGTGTCATCAGTTGGAATCTGTTGTGGCAAAGTTCTGATGCGGCTGGCTGTTGTTATAGTTGAAATTTCGAGATTTTGCCTTGCTGGTTTTGATTTATCCATCGGGGCCCTGAGCAAGCCTTGTAGATGGATTTCTGTATGGAGGATGATTAGAATCTCCGTATGACATTGAGGTGAAGTTTATGATTGCCGTTATGTAGATAGGGTGCCGGGTGTTCACAAATTTGGTCCGTTGACTTGATCAGTGAATCCATTGTTGCTAACCCCAGGTTTTCATTAAGGCTATTGGGTCCTGATCGGCATTCATTGTAGTAGGATAAGTTGTGTAGTGTTCTTGTTGGGGGCGATTACCTCCCGTTTGCTCCATATGTCTACGACCACTATCTATCGTTGACTTGATCAATTCGTAGAGCACTCTCAAGTACTTCATCATAAGTCCTTAGTGGGAACTTCTGGACTTCTTCCTTCACTTCTCTGTTGAGAGAATGAAGGAATAAATCGCATAGTTCCATCTGATCCATGTTTGGAGCCCTTACTGACGAATAAAGAACTGTACGCCACCTTTGGATGAAATGCACGACAGATTCGTTTGTGTTCTTGTTTGATATGCAAGAATTCCCTGATTCTTGTTCTTAATAGTTTGTTCATGTCAAAGGCTTTGATGAACTCTGGCACAAGTTGTTTAAATGAATGTATGGAAGCTTCAGGTATTCTATAATACCAATCGAGAGCGATGCCTTCCAAGGTTTTGGGAAATATTTTAGCAACAACCCCATCCCAAGGGAGTAATTCTCGTATGGCTGTAGCGTAAGCTTTGATATGCGCGTTTGGATCTCCCTCGCCCTTGAATTTGGGCAAATCAGGGAGAGGTCTTGGAAGCATGATGCTTCGTATGGTGAAATCTAAGGTTCCTTTAGATATTCTGAATACGTCCCTATTGCATAGCTTTCGACCATTGATGGTGGTTGCTGAGGGAGCAATGGTGGATTGGTTGTTGATACGGTGCAGCATATGCATTAGCAGGGGCATAGGGAGGTCCCTGCGTTGGAGCAAACATGCCAGGAGAGGAGAACATATCTCCTTGTGGGGATTTAGAGTACATGTTTTTAAATAGGATGGGGTATTGTCAAGGAATGGATTGTTTGAACACTAGACCTGGAGGAATAGTGTTAGAGATGGTGGGCCTTGTTGGCGTTTGTTGAGGAAATTGAGGAGGCATGCCTAACGTGCCTACTCCTGTGAGGAGATCTACTTGGCCAGAGTGGTATGGAGGATTGGAACTCCCCGTTTGCATGAACGGAGAATTTTGATTTGCTTGAGCAAGTTCTAAC
>JAHRHJ020003375.1:0-185967 GCA_019776745.2 Taxus chinensis
TTTTACAAGTGACAACATTTGATTGAGTTTTTTTACTCTCTTTTATTTCATATTGTTCACATTGTGTCAGAGCGCAAAATAGTGAACCAATAAATTAAAGACAATTGTATGCGGTTCTATTGTCTGTTTTGTAATTAATTGTCTTCTGACTTATTAACTGTACTGTGAAGTGCGAGATAATAAAAAAGTGAAATGTGTAATTTTTTTCATTGTTTTCAGACTTTTTATAGCTTTTGACATGTGTTTATTAGTTTGTTTTCACGAACCCGATACGTCTTCTATCTAATTTAATTTATTGAAACTTCACATCCTCCCTTTTTTGTCATAATTTTATAACTCTGTTGCGGACCCAAAAATGCATTGACTTTAATTTTTAAAAATTTCACATCCACTTGAGGATATTCCTTTTTTAAAGATATATTTAAGCTCGTAGTTAATTAATTAATAAATTATTAGATAATTAGTCTATTAAATAGTATGTAACTCGACGCCGACTAAAATCTGTCAAATTGATCTGAAATTTTATCAAATCAAGATATTTTTTGATTAATTTAGAGATGTTTACATTCGTATAGAAAATTATAAGATATGTGGTTATTTTTGTACCTATTTGGTTGTGGATCCTATTTTTGGTCTTCTGGAATCAACATTAGAGTGTTGGATTTTGAACGGTTAAGTTTGGAGACTTTAGGAGCATTCTGTGGTCATGTGTTGTTTTCATGTTGTGGATTTGTTGTTAACTGGCAGTTGTCACAGTGACGAATTTTCCATCTCTGAGAATTTGAAAGGTCACAACTCATCCGTGAGAAGTTGAAAGGTCACGAATTTCAAAATTCTAGGGTTGGATTTAGAAATACTTAAAAGGATTTTAATATTATAAATAAAGACGTCCTAATGTATCTTGAGTATCATAAGTGATCAAAGAGATCTTGAGTCTTAGATGTGGTTTAGCATCTTTAGGAATTATGTTGTGATTTTATGAGTGATTTCTATGCAACTTTAATCGAGAGAATACTGTGAGATTTTTTTTAATCTTGTTGATAATAAAATATGAGTAAGTTCTTGGTGGACATAGCCATACCATGGGTGAACCATGTTAAATATTATCTTGTCTTCTTTTTTGCATTGTTTATATCTATTGTTATTTTTCTGCGTGTATAAGTATGTTAAATATTTTCCTACTGCTGTGATTTGAGGAATTGTTTCCATATATTTTCCATCTAATTACTAACAAGTGATATTAGATATTTGTTGGTTTTTTTTTTTCTAAAGTGGTAAATCGTAGGGAAAGTTTAGCTTTAATGGGAGCTATGGAAGATGAGGGAATATCGAAGATTGAGAAGTTCAATGGGCAGAACTTTGGTTTTGGAGATGAAGCGGAGGAATTCTTAATATAGATAGGACCTCCATGTTCCTTTGGCTAGAAAATCAAAGAAATCTATAGCTGTCAACGAGGATTGAGAGTACTGGATAGAAAAGTCTCTCGGTGAAATTTGGATTATGTCTGAATCTTCACTTTCAATTCTTCAACAATCACTATCATGGGAGAGACCATGAAGTCTCATGATGCTTGGATAAGTTATATGAAAAACCTCTTTTCCTCTAATACATATTTTTTTATGAAAAGTAATTAATAGGAAGATGTCTGAGAATGGTTCTATTGTATCATTTAATGAATTTATACATTGTGAGTATGTTTCACTCATTGAAAATTGAATTAATTATAGGTTAGGGCTTTGTTGATTGTGTACTCCTTGCTAGATAGCTGGGATAGTTTGGTTACAGTTGTAATTAATTCATTATCTCATAAATCAAAGTTGAAGTTTTAAGATATGATAGTTGTGATCTTGAGCAAGAAAATTTGAAGGAAGAGCTCAGGGGATTTTTCTACTTCTAGAAACACATTGACAGTGGAGAGTAGAGTGATACCAAAGAACAAATGGAAAGGTAACCATGGGAATTTGAATAATCACAGAAGGTCAAAGTCCAAGAGCAAGCTAGAATGTTGGCACTGTGGGAAGGTTGTTCATATTAAGAAATATTGTTGGGCTCTTCGAGATAAGAAGAATAAGGAGGAAACTAAGGAGATAAATGTGGAAGCAAGTGATGTTTTTCAATATGCCTTAATTATTTCTTTAGATAATATTTCTAAGTATTGGGTATTAGATTTAGGGGATTTTTTCCATACCACCCAACATAGACATTACTTTACTGAGTTTGTTCAAGGTGATTTTGGACATGTATATCTTGGTGACGATGAACCATGTAGCATAGTAGGGAAAGGTTGTGTTCGGGTGAAAATGTAGAATAGGAACACATGGCTACTTAAGGAATTCGCAGTGCGTACGTTGTATTGGAAATTGATATTAATGGGTCAGCTGGGTAATGATGGTTGTATGGTCAACTTTATAGACGATGCTTGGAAGCTTACTAAGGGAGCAATCTTGGTTGCAAGAGGTAAGAAAAATAGTACTTTGTAGTTAACCAGTGGTATAACTTATTGTAATTTAGTTGCTATAGATGGATATGTAACTTTGTGGCACCAGAGACTTGGTCATATGAGTGAAAAGGGCATGAAAATTCTAAAGGATAGGTTCCTCGAGTTAAAGGAGTTAGATTTAGACTACTATGAGGACTGTGTTTATGGGAAATAGAAGCGGGTGAGATTCCTCAAGGTTGGACTGACCAAGAAGGAGGATAAGTTGGATTTGGTGCATACAAATGTATGGGGTCTAGCTAAGGTAAAATATATTGATGGTTCATGTTATTATGTCACTTTCATTGATGATGCAACTAGAAAATTTTGGGTATATTGCGTTAGAAAGAAATTTGATGTGTTTAAAACTTTCAAAATATGGAAAGCCTTGATTGAGAATGAAAGTGGTCTCAAGTTGAAATGTCTCAGGTTGGATAATGGAGGGGAGTATTACAGTAATGCATTTCTTGATTACTGTTCAGTAAATGGGGTCCACAGGAAAAGGATGGTTCCAAAGATTCCACAGGAAAATGGACTATCAGAGAGATTGAACATGACAATCATGGAGCATGCTAGGTGCATGAGGTTACATGAGGCGTTACCACTCATGTTTTGAGTGGAAGCGATGAGCACAATTTTTTATTTGATTAACAGAGGAGCCTTTATGGCATTGGATGGAGGTATACCTGAGGATGCTTGGTCTGGTAAGAAAATTGATTACTTATTTCTTAGAGTATTTGGATGTGAGGTATTAGTTCACATTGATAAATATGATAGGACCAAGTTAGAGGCTAAGTTTGAGAAATGCACCTTTATTTATATGGTGAGGATGAATTTGGTTTCCATGTTTGGAGTCTTAAGCACAAGAAAATATTTCTATCTAGAGATATTTTATTTAATGAAAAATTCATGTATAAAGATCAATTGTAGGAACAAAAAGAGGAATCAAAGAAATTATAAATAGTGTTATAGAACATTGTGGATGGCAAGGTGCCCAAGGGGCCGGTTTAGGTGTAGTATGCTTCGTAAAAACCAGTTCAAGAAGCTACTCATCAAGAACCCCAAACTCCTGATGTGAGAAGGTCTTCTAGGGTAAGAAGGGAACCTAAAATTTTTACTCCATATTTCAATTATTTATTGCTCACTGACAGTGGAGAATCAGAGTTCTTTGAGGAACCAGTGCAGGTGAATGTCAGGAAGAAATGGGAGTAGGCCATGGATAAAGAGCATAGATATCTTATGGAGAACTGAACTTGGGATCTGATGGAGCTACCTTAGGGCATGAAAGAATTAAAGAAAAAGTGGGTGTACAAAATCAAAGTGGAATATGGAGGTAGAAAAAGTTACAAGGCCTAGTTGGTGGTCAAGGAATTTACATAAAAGAAAGGTATAGACTTTGATCAATTTTTTCTCCTGTTGTTAAAATGAATTCTATTAGAAATGTTCTAGGTTTAGTAGCAGTAAAATTCTTGCAGTTAGAATAGTTAGATGTGAAGACCACATTATTTCATGGTGAGTTGGAGGAGGAATTGTATATGTAGCAACCACAGGGTTATGAGGTCAAGGGGAAGGAGAGATTAGTGTGAAAATTGAAGAAGAAATTGTATGGCCTAAAACAAGCTCCACGACAGTGGTATGAGAAGTTTTATAGTTTTATGCAGGAGTATGATTAATCTAGGTGTCACTCAGACCATTGCATGTACATCAAGAATTTTCTTGAAGGTAATTATATCATTTTTTGCATGTATGTGGATGATATGCTTGTTGCAGGTAAGAACATGTAGGAAATAAAGGTACTCAAATAGCAACTAGGTGACTCATTTTCTATGAAGGATTTGGGGGAAAAAAAGAAAATACTTGGTATGAGAATAAATCAGAATAGGAAGCTCGTATTATCTCAAGAAGAGTAAATAAAGAAGGTCTTAGAGAGTTTTAGTACGGAGGATGCTAAACCGGTTGGTACTCCTTTAGAAAGTCACTTTAAATTATCAAAGGAGAAGAGTCCTAAGATTGAGGAGGATAGAATCAGGATGTCCAAGGTACTATACTCATCAGTAGTTGGTAAATTGATATATGATATGGTATGTAATAGGATTGATATTGCTCATACAGTGGGAGCAGTGAGAAGGTTTATGAGTGATCTAGGTAGAGAGCACTAACCTGTAGTAAAGTGGATCCTTTTGTATTTGAGACAGACCATGGGAGAAAAATTATGTTTTGGTGGATCAAACAATACATTATGTGGCTATGTAGATTTGGACATGGTAGGATATTTGTACAACAGGAGGATAACAAAGGGTTGTGTATTTATGGTTGGTGATACAACGATGAGCTGGATTTCATGGCTACAAAAGGTTATGGATTTTTTGACCAGAGAGGCTAAGTATGTTGCTACAACAGAGGAAAGAAAGGAGTTGATTTAGCTATAGTAGTTTCTTGATGAGTTGGGGCATAAGAAGGAAGTTGGGAGACTACACAATGATAGTCAATGTTATTCATTTGGTGAAGAACTCTTTCCAGTCTAGAACAAAGCACATTTATCTGAGATATCATTTCATTAGGGAAGCTTTACAAGAAGATAAGTTAAATCTAGAAAATATTCATACCAATATGAATCCTGTGGATATGATTACCTAGGCATTCATAATGGAGAAGTTTAAGTTGTGTTTAACTTTGGTTGGTCTTCATGGATTATAATGAAGGGTTGAGAACTTTTCTCAGTGGGAGAAATCTCTAAGTGGGATATTATTAGGGTGTGGAGCCTATTTTTGGTCTTCTGGAATCAACATTAGAGTGTTGGAGTTTGAATGGTTAAGTTTGGAGGCTTTAGAATCATTCTATAGTCATGTGTTGTTTTTGTGTTGCGTATTTTCTGTGTATTTATTATTAATTGGTGGTTGTCATAGTGACGTATTTTCCATCTGTGATAAGTTGAAAGATCACAACTCATCCATGAGAAGTTGAAAGGTCACAACTTTCAAACTTATAGGGTTGGCTATAGAACTCCCTAGAAGGATTGTAATATTATAAATAGAGGTGTTAGGGGCGTCCTAATGTATCTTAAGTATATTTTGAGTGATCAAAGATATCTTGAGTCTTAGTTATGGTTTAACATCTTTGGGAATTATTTTGTGAGTTCATGAGTGATTGGTATGCAATTGTAACTGAGAGAAGACTGTGAGAGTTGTTTTACTCTTGTTGATGATAAATATGAGAAAGTTCTTGGTGGATGTTGCCCACATTGGGTGAACCACATTAAATCTTGTCTTGTCTTCATTTATGCATTGTTTATATTTGTTGTTATATTTATACATGTATAAGTCTATTAAACAGTTTCCTACTACTGTGATTTGAGGAATTACTTCCGCATATTTATCCTCTAATTCCTAACAATACATCTATTTGGCTTCCTTGCTTCATTTTAAACTGTAATTGTTTCCATTGTCACCTGAGCATTAGAAATGGATATTTTTGCTATTTTTTCAATGGATAAGTCTTAGCTTTTGAATGGAAAAAATTATAGCATATGGAGAGTTTGATTGAAATATTTTTTTATGGCTAGGAAGCTATGGGATCTTGTGACTAGTGTCAAAAAATTTCCAATAGGGAGACAAGCTAACCCTAAAAAACCTTAGTTCCTTCTCTCAGTAATCTCAGGAATCTCTGTCCATCCTATTGCAAAGAATTAGAGGTGAATTCTTGATGCATATAGGCCATATGGACTTGCTTACATATGCATGGAAGCAATTAGAAACCATGCATGAAGAAAGTAGGTTATTTAAGATAATTAAGCTATTTTTAGAGTTGTTTACAACTCCTATGAAAGGGGATGAGAAAATTGTCAATTATTTAGCTAAAATTAAGAATAATAAAGCTCAATTAGATGGTTGTAACTATGAATTATTTTAAGATAAGCTTTCATACTTTATAATTCATATTAATATTCATGAAAATTCAGACATTATATCTCTATTCTTAACTCTAAGTATCAGAATGAGAATGATCTTACTGATTTAAACACTTTATCTTCTCTATTAATTCGAGAAGAGCGTGCAGTGGAGAAATTTGATTCAAAAGATATTACTTCACAAGCATTGTTCTCTCAGAATCATAAGTTTGCTCATATTAGAAATATCAATCCAAATCAGAATTCTAATACCAGATGTAGATTTAAATCAAATCCTAAGACTAATTCTGCAAAGAAGAATAAGAAATTTAAAGTCAAATTTAATGGAACTTGTAATAAGCGTGGAAAATATGAGCATAAAGAGTCTGATTGTAGAGTAAAGATTAACAAATCAACTAATAATGCTAATAACAATAAACCTAATAATCATAAGCAAAATCATGAAACTATTGTTGAGAAGTATATTGCCTTGTATACTACCCTTTCAGCTTCAAATGAAAATGAATGGATTATTGAAAGTGGTGCCTCTAGACACATGACTTGTACTGTTGGTATCCTCTTAGATGTAGTTAAATGTGAAGAGAATATCTATCTAGGAGATAACTAAATCATTAGATTTGAAGGTTGTGGAAATGTTAAGCTATCAAATGGTTTAATTAGGAATGTCTTGTATGTTCCTCAATTGAAAAAGAATCTTTTGTCTCGTTCTCAGCTAACTAAAGAAAACTATAAAGTTGTTTTGCTGTAAGATAAGTGGTATGTAAAATATAAATTTAGTAATATTATTACTTCTGGTATTAAAAAAATGACTTGTGTATATTTGATGGTTTTGTGTCTAAGTCTTTATTTTCTTCTTCTTCTATGAATGGTATTCAAATTTGGCATGAAAGACTTGGTCATGTAAATTTAAAAAGATTGTATGATATGCCTAGACTAAATCTTGTTGTTGGTCTTCTTAAGATAAAATCATATCATGAAACTTATGAAAGTTTCCTATGTGGTAAGCAATATGCTCAACCATTTCAAAAAAATTATGATCCAAATTCTTCTCAGTTATTAGAACTGATTCATAGTGATGTGAGAGGTCCACTTGAGGTTCCTTCTCTCAGTGGTGCTTTGTATGTTGTTTACTTTATTAATGATTACTCTAGAATGAATTGGTCTTATTTCATTAAGAATAATTCTGATGTCTTATCTAAATTTCAAGAATTTAAAGCTCTAGTTGAAAATGCTTCTAATTTGAAAAATAAGAGAATTAGAATTGATAATGGAGGTGAATATGTCACCAATAAATTTGATAATTTTTTTGTATCATGTGAGATTTAAAGAGAGTTAACTACTCTCTATTCCCTTCAGCAAAATGGCATTGCTGAAATAAAGAATAGGATTGTCTTAGAAATGGCTAGGACTATGATTCATGCATCTAATGTGCTTAAGTTCTTATGGGCTGAAGATATGAAAATTGTTGCCTATATCCTTAATAGAGTACCCACTAAATTCATTCTCCAAACTAGTCCTCATGAGGTATGGACTAAGCAAAAACCAGATATTTCTCACTTAAGAATATTTGGTAGTCATGTTTCTATCTTCATTCCAAAAGAAAAAAGGAAAAATATTGATCCAACCTCTTTCTCTTGTATTTTTTTTTGGCTATGGTTGTATAACTAAAGGATTGATAGTTTATGATCCATTTAAGCATGACATTGTTGAAAACAGAAATGTTCAAGTCTTAGATAAAACCTTATCTAATGTATCTCATGAACCCTCCTCTAGTGCTCTGGAAATAGATCCTGATAATCCTAATACTGACATTATGGAAATAGAAGTTCAAGAGGTGAATTATATTGATCTATATATGATGGATATTGAGGGGAATTCACCCTAAAATGTATTGCAACCTAAGATTCCTAACTGGGCTAAATACCTTGTTCAAAACTCTCAGCCTTATAATCTTATAAAACTAACTAGAAGTTAGCATACTTATCATGCCTTGATGACACTCTATGAGGTAGAACCACAATCCTTTTAAGAATCATCTCATGATGATAGATGGCTTCAAGATATGAAGGCTGAATACAATAATTTAATAAAAATGACACTTGAGAACTAGTCCCTCCTCCTTCCAAGAGAAGCATTATAGGATCTAGGTGGTTGTTTATAATCAAATATAACTCTCTAGGAGAGATAGAAAAGTTCAAGGCAAGGCTGGTAGCTCATGGTTTCACTCAGAAACTAGGATTTGGCTACGTTGAGACTTTTTCTCTTGTTGCTCAGATGAGTACTGCTAGAACTTTTCTTGCATTGGTTGCCCAATATGGTTGGGAGATTCACCAAATCGATGTTAAAAATGATTTCTTAAATGGTGACTTAAAAGAATAAATCTATATGAGTCATCCTAAAGGATTTGAAGTAATTGGCAAATAACTTTTTGTATGCAAGCTTAAAAAGTATTTGTATGGTCTTAAGCAAGCTCTTAGAGCTTGGTATGCTAAAATTAACAGTTTCTTTCAAGATCTTGGTTTTTCTAACTGTTTTTTTTATAATGACTTATTTGTAAAGTTGAAAACAATCATATTATCATTATTGTCTAGTATGTTGATGATCTTTTTATTACTAGCAGTGATAGAAATTTAATTGTTAGAATCAAATAAAAGTTAAAACAATGTTTTCAAATGACTAATTTAGGTTTATTAAATCATTTTCTTGGAATGGTTATATTTCAAGATCATAAGTCTATTTTTGCATCTCAATCTTAGTATGCTATGAATTTTATTAGAATATTTAAAATGATTGACTGTAAGCTTGTCACCACTCCTATTTAAGTTGGTGTTAAGCTAGACCCTAAACTAGCTAATGCTAAATTTTATCCTACTTTGTATATGCAACTAGTTGGTAGTCTAATTTATTTAAATATTACTAGACTTGATATTTCTTATGCATTAGGAGTAGTTTCAAGATTTATTCCAGAACCTTATGAAGATCATTGGAAATTGGCAACAAGGATTTTGAAATATATTAAAGGAACAGTCAATTATGGTATTTGTTATTCTTCTTGTAATGATGCACATTTATTGGCTTACTATGATTCTAATCATATTGGTGATGTTGTAGATAGGAAGTCTACTTTTGGATATATTTTTAATTTTGGTACAGGTGTCATCACTTGGAGTAACAAGAAGCAACCAACATTGTTTATATCTTCTACTGAGACAGAGTATAGAAGTGTTATGGAAGCTACCAAAGAAGCGATGTGGCTGAAAATATTGTTGGATGACCTGCACATGAGTTTCAAAGGGAGTAATACTATTCTATGTGACATTCAGAGCTGCATTACTCTTGCAAATAATCTAGTTCAGCATCAAACTACCAAGCATATTGAATTTCATATGCACTTCATCAGAGAGAAAGTCGTGAATGGTGATATTGATCTTAAGTTTTTTTCAACTGAAGATCAAATTGTAGATATCTTCAAAAAACCGTTGTGTTCTGTAAATTTCTAAAAATTTCATTCCTTGTTGGGCCTATCAAAGTTTCTCTTAAGGTGGAGTGTGCATGAAAATTCCACCTCTTAACATCCTATTGAAAACTTCTAATACTTCCTTCTATTTGTAATAAGTAAATGTGTCACATTTTGTGAAGTTACTTGTAAATCCCAGTGAAGCTTCAGTTATGGGTATACCTTAGTTTATAAAAGGCTTCATAGTCTGATGTAGCTCTTCAAATGTCAAGCACTGGTCTTAAGAATTTCTGTTAAGGAAGATCTATGGATTTCCCTTGTTGACATGTTATTCTGAATTATTGATTTAAGGTGTGTAAATTCTTTTTTATAAAAAGGTAAATATGGCTTGTCTAATTTGTCTTCCCACTTAACATTAAGGGGGAGTGTTGGGGTGATAATGTCAAGTGGGATAAGCCACTGCAATATGCCCCAACATTAAATTCAAAAATTTGTTAAGAAAACTTTATTGTGAAGGTCTTTAACATTAAAGAATGAAACAACTCGACTGATTCACCCACCCACAATGATTTGGGTGATCCCTCTCAGGATTGGCAGTCTACAAGGTATACATGTTATACAGACTAACTTAAATATTGTGATCTTATTACAAGATACATTTTATGATCATTGTATGATCTAGAAAAATAAAATAGCTTAGCGGACATTGTGAATGACTGCAAACTTAAAGTGGAGGTGTTGGGTTGAACTCATGTAATTCTTAATAAAGATTGTGATTTACCAGTGAAATTTTTTCCTTTGGTTTTCTCCACTTCATGTTTTATGTTATTTGTCTCTGATCTTGTTTTTATTTACTTTCAAGATATATCTCATTAAGATCCATTATTCACAATCTATTTTAAGTTATGTCTGTGTCTAAATCAATAACATATCATAATCTATAATCTTTGGGTTTAATGGTGGATCTATGATCTGTGGATTACATTTCCCCTACTAAATCTAACACATAGAAATTGGTGCAGTGTTGGCATAACCAGGAGAAGGAATTGTGGACCATCCTATTTTCTTTATAAGCAGGAAGTTGACACTCGTGAAGCAGAATTACACAACTACTAAGTGCAAGGCATTGTCTATGATATACACATTGCATAAGTTCAAACTTTATTTTTTGGTGACCCTGTTTATTTTCTATATGGATCATATGGTGCTCAAGTACTTGGTCAACAAGCATATTTTGCAAGGGCACATATGCAGATGGATACTTCTATTTTAGGAGTTTGATTTCACAGTTATTGTGAAACCAAGTAAAAGAAATTTTGGTGTTGAACATTTATAAAGGACTAATTCTGGTGAGGATGTGCAGAGCATAGAAGAAACTATGTCGGATGCATAATTTTTCAGGTTTAACCACATGCCTGTAGATTTGGAGGATATTGCAGTTTTTTTATGCACTCAACAAGCACCTGAAGGAATGAATACATTGGAGAAGAAGAATATTGCAATACGTGTGGTGCCTTATCAGTTGATTAAAGGAGACATGTACAAAATGGGTAGAGATAAGGTTTTACACCATTGCATTCTAGATCATGAGTATGATGCCATTATGGAGGAGGCTTGTGGTGGAATAGCAAGAGGGCATTACGCAGGTGATGTAACCATGTGCAAGATCCATATGGCTAGACTTTGGTGGGAAAACTTGTACAATGATGTTAAAGCTTTTATAAAAGTGGGCCATTGACTTTGTAGGTCCTATTTCACCACCTCTGCATAGGACTAGTGTGTGCTACATTATTAATTTCACAGATTATCTTACAAGGTGGGTAGAGGCAATACCTTCAAAGGATTGTATTGCAGCAACAACTGAAAACATTATTAGTAGGTATGGTTGTCCATTAAGCTTGAAAAGTGATAAAGGAACTCATTTCCTGAACAAGACAATAATAATTCTATTTCTAGAGTTTATGGTAGTACACCATAAAACCACTCCTTATCACCCTTAGGCTAATGGCACTATAGAGGCTTTCAACAAGATTTTGGGACAGACTCTTACAAAAATTTGTGATGTAAGAAGGAAAGATTGGGATGATAAAGTGTTTGTTGTACTTTGGGCTTATAGGACCACTTATAAAAGGTTGAATAAGGCCATAATTTTTCATTTGGTGTTGGCACGGAAGCTATATTAATATTTGAATTCATCTTACCATCTCTGTGTATTGTGTGTGCAAGAGGACTAGATGATGAACACAAAGTCGAAGAGCTCATTGATAAACTAATGCAATTGGATGAGTGGTTCACCATTGCACATTAGAGCTAGAAGACTGAGAAGGAAAGACAGAAGGTATAACATGATAGGCATATTAAGAACAAGATATTTTCAGTTAGCAAGATGGTCCTTCTATATGAATCCAAGTTTGTGCACCACCTAGGGAATTTCAAGGTACATTGGTTGGGACCCTTTATAGTGACCAAGATACTTGAATCAAACACATGTCAATTGTAGGCATTGGATGACACTAGGTTTCCCAATTACTTTAATAGGAGTAGGCTGAATCCCTACTATAAATTTAAAGCTTCTTAGGTGTTTGTAATAAAGTAGTATTTCCATTTAGATTAGATTTACCTTTCATGTGTTCCTTTCAAGTCATTTCTATTTTTTGTTATTTTATTTCCTTATTTTTGTAATAAGCGTGTTTGTGCATAGGAAACTTACTACTATCTATTGATTTCATGCATAGAGAACCATGCATACTTTTAGTGTGGGGTGAACCAGGTGCAAGTGTGTGAAAAATAAATCCATGGGTGTTAAGGGAGTTACATTACAGGTTGGCTCATGATTCAGGGTTTTCTCTGGAAGATCAACGCAAAAGAAAAAGGTGTTATAGGTGCTAAGGATGAAGGTGCTCCTGAAGGAAATTTCTCATACTAAAGACCACGTGAGAAGAATGATCACACAGTGTAACGCGAGGTAGGTGGTGACATGATGAAATACTTGGTATATGGTGCACAAAGGATTATGTACTTCAGCACAAGGAGTGCATGCATGTAAGGATGTATGTGGCTTGGAAAGTAGTAAGGTACATGCCAAAAGGTTATGATTGCAGTGCATGAAAAGAGGTTGAGTGATAAAGTAAAAAATATGGAAAAGGTGCTTTATTAAGAGAATAAATTAAAAGCTTTAAAAGTAAGAAAAATCATGTGGAAAGAGGAAAAATTAAGTCGGTGGTTTTAAAGTATGAAAAAGTTATAAAAGAAGGAAAATTGATTCATTTACTACCTTGCATTTGAAGAAAACTTGAGCAATTGAGCTACCGAGAAATTTTGGTATGACATAGCAAGAAAAGTGAATTAAGCAAACCAGAGTAGTGTGCGTGAAGGTGTTTATGTGTAGCTCCTTTGTGGAAGGAAGTTTGAGATGAAGGTTAAAGGTTGAAGTACAAATAAGGGCACAGGAAGCTAGAATTTGAGGGGTTATAGATTTAGAAGTAAAATAGCTAATTTGGGTTCACATTGCTTGGGAAAGGGAGATTATTTAGGGCACAAGTTTGCAGGAGTAATGACACCGAAAAGAGGAACTTCAACATCTCAAATAGGAAGGGGAAAACCCCATACGGAGAGGGTTGAGGTTCAAGTTGAGGAACATCTAGAAGATATTTACTCTAAAATACAGTACCCTCCTAGAGTATTTAGGGTCCAGACATGGAATTCATAGCTCACAAAGTGTAAAATCAGTGAATTTGACCATCGGGCTCTGAGGCCATGAAGCAATGTTGAAGGCAAACATGTTACAAGAGCTACCAAGAAGAATGAAGAAGGGAAAGTATTGGTAGATGATTCAGTAAGGAGAAATGTTGGAGAAGGTAGTGGTCCCCCAGTTATTTGAGCTACCATTCTTCGTGAAGCCCACACACTTGTTCCAATGGCTCATGTCTAGGGTACATGAGGATTACTTCTATTTCATGGGCTAAAGGATGAGAATTACAACCTAGCTCATTCTAATAGGTTATATGTTTGAGAGGTTAGAGGAGGACATGGAATTAGATTTATGTTCAATGATGTAAGATATTGAAGAATTGGTTATCAAACTTGTAGTATGAAAAAGGAGGAAGGGCCATGACTATTGATAAACTTAACAGACCCTACAACTAGGGTTGCAGCTAGGCTTGTGAGTTTTAAATTGGGTAGCCTCAGAGAGGTGGATAGATGTAAATAAGAAATTTTTGTATATTGCGCATAGGATGGCACACATGACTCAATACAACATCACGCAATACATTGCTAATGGAATCATAGAGGAGGCCAAGGTACAAAATGAAGAGGGAGAAAAGATCACTTGGGGATTGATCCTCCTACTGATTGTCTTCTAGTAAATTGGATTTCTAGATGGTTCAGATGAGGACACATGAGTTTACCGACCAGTGAACAAGTCCCCTGTATAGTTCAAGTTTCACTGGCTACACTTGTGATGGTGATATTCCAATGTATATAAGGAAAGAATAGATAAATAGTACAATAGGTTGCACAGATTTTGAAAACGAATGGCACATCCCACATGAATTACCAGTAGAGGTTGGAGAAGAGCCAAGTTTGTAGTAATGAAACACTATAGTCTTGTGTGCTTCAGAATACAGGATGGGGAGATGGGCCCATGGTGCAAACTATCATTTTCATTCACAACTATGATATTTCAAGTGCACGGTGAATAGGATTAAGGATGCGCATAAAGTTGACCTTTGATGCTGATAAGGTGGATTCTAACTTACATATCTTGTGTGCCACCTATAGGTATGACTCTAGGCCTGCAATATGTGGAGATGTTAGGAGCCAAATACTTTGGACCTGAATCCCTAGTTGAACGTCAAAATAAAGGGGATGATATGTAGAGTTTTTGTAGTTCTTAAGGCCAAAGACCTAGGGTGGAGTAGAAATGGAAATCATGGATACTTTTCTTCCACATCTAGGGAGAATTATTGTACCACCTTTGAAGAGAATGCATGAAGATACTCCAGGATAAGAAGAAGAGGAAGGTGGGCTTGACCACTCAACGAAGAAATTAAATGTACTATATAAGAAGGAAGGGTGGTGATGGCGCATGAACATCTCAGCCACCTAAGGACAACTTAGAGGAGATAAAATTTAAGCATGGATGATCTCAATTCATCTCAAGTGAGGAATCTAATAAGGAATAAAAGGGAGAAACTTTGTTGGAAGAACTTGAATGCAAATGGGCTGAGCAGTTGGAAAAGAAGAACACAGAAGGAAAGAAATAGTCTGGTGCCACGTAGGGGGAAAAGAGTAAAATTATGCCTAAGGATAACACACATGTGCATGATGAGGAGGCATAAAAGGAGAAAGAGAGTTGATGATACTTATGTCATTAGAGAAGATAAGGTGTAGAAGGTGGGACTAGCATAGGATTTTTACACCTGAAGAAGACATTAGAACGAAGGTGAAATTAGTAAGGAAAATGGAATCCCAAGTCACCACATATGGTCTTTATAGATGACCCTAAAAAGGTTTTGGGGTGTAGTTCCATAGCACAATTAACCACAAAGATATTATATGACTTGGGACCTCATGGATAAACATGGTGTGGTCTGCGCACAAGGAAGATATTTTTCCTGGAACTTGCATATGAACACAGAAGAGCCTGAGTTTGAAGTAGGTAATAACCCCCTCAGTGTCATAGAATTAAATAATGAGCCAAGGAAGAAATACAAGATAGTAGACCCCATGTACTTAACAGATGAACAATCATGTAATGCCTTAAATAAGTTAGCCATGAATGTTACGCGCATAAATTTAGATGCAGGGCCACCTTATGAGTAGTGGTGGATGATATGAAGAAAGAACGTGAGATTGAGAATCTTAAGAAAGATATCTAGGGAGAACAGAAGCAGACCAAGGAGGCATATGATATGGTAAATCACATTAGTGAAAGTATATTTTAGGTCAATGTCCAGCCTTGGTGATCCAAGAAAGAAATGATTATAATGATGAAATGGAGTATCTTTAGGACCCAGTTGGAATGCTTCTGGTGAACATTAAAAGTGGTGTGGGACCAATAGCTGAAGAAGTAGTGAAGGAAAAGGAAGCCAATAAGGTAGTTGTTGAGGCCAAGGATCATTGAACTTGAGGAGTTGTTTCACATAGCTCAAGGAGGTAAGTAGTAAGGCTGACTTGGATTTTAACAGGTGCCTAAAAGTGTACCCTATCCTTAGTGTGAGATTAAGTAATGAAGAAGTAGACTCAAGGGTATATACAGGAAAAGAAACCACTAACAAGATATAGCGCACACTAAGGTTATGGTTGAGGTGATCAGAGAAAAAATAGTTGATTAAGGCCAAGAAAGATAACCTAGAGCTTCAGATAAGTCACTTTCATAGTATGGTGATTGGAGCACATGGATACGATTGAAGGAGTGTTTGAAAACTTGTGGTTATCCGCAAGACTTAATATTAGAGTTGAAGAGTTGGCGCCTGACCAACTACCAGGAATTCTTAGGGGTGGCAGTGGAAGGAATTGGAAGAACTTAATATATGTGGAAGAAATTGGAAGGTGAATAAATGTTGAGTTCCCAGAGCTTCTTTCAAAAACATACAAGGCCTGATCATGATTTTTGTACATGAGAAATGATTCTTTTGGGACATTGCATTATTTATTCTATTTTTGATTACTTATACATTCTTTGGAGTAACAATGTTGGAACAAAATCATTACCAAGGATGGCAATCCAAATTAGTGTGGGGTAATATTACATGATTGTATTGACTAAGTACATGTCATGCACTGAGGATCTAGGGTGCATGAGGTAAGACATGTGCGAAGGGGCACGCATAGGTAGAATGGGATGGTGCACGAAGGCTTGTGCCTGAGAAAGAAAACTTTAGGACTTAGCCAAATTTTGTAAACCATGGGCTAAAAATAGGAAAGGACCAAGTTAGAGTGTTGATCAAGCAATGATTCAGATCTAGAGAAAAGCAAGGATACTTGGCGGCTAAGGAAAGTCTATTTTTGGGTATAAAGCACATGCAAAGTAAAGATGAAGGTCATGCATGGATCAAGTTATTAATAGGACAAAGTAAGTCTTATTTATAGGATAATCTATTATTATCTGATGTACAAAAGCATGTATCATAGACTATTTTGAGAGGCTATTATTGAGCATGCAGTCTATTTTGAGATGAAGGGAAAGTCCCCACCCCTATATATATATATATATATTGTATTTGGAGAGAGAGAGAGAGAGTCTTGTATAGTCATTATATTTGGTACCATTGACACAGTCATATGATGTTTAGTGATGAGAGATTATTTGTATGCTTGAGGTAATGTATTAGGCATGCGCATGTTCCAGTGCCTATGTATTCATACTATTCATCTTCTGTTATGTAAGACTTTGTTATATAATGGATCATGGAGGATGGATTATGGTCATTGATGTGTCTGAATATGGTGATTACATGGTGCAATTGATCTTAGTTATTATTTGATCTGTATGTTTCCTTATTACATGTGTTTCCAATTATAAGCTCATGATATGATGTTTGTAATGATCTGTACTTGAATACTATGCTTTGATATTGGTTATCATGGATCTATGCATGCTAACATCTTGAATAAAATGGGAATAAAAGACTACAAGAAATATGATGTTTGGGATTTTGCTACATGGTAGTGGTATAATATTATGTTAAGTTAAATAACGAATCTTATAAACCACCTAGATGGAAATACACTTTTCAAATGAAAGAGATGAAACTTGAATTTTAGTTTCAAAAGAACAATTAAGGAATATATTCAAGCCAAATATAAACCTATTTATTTAGCAAATTACTACTATCATTATTTAATTTGTTATCATCAAGACTATATTAAAATTAATAATGCATTCGTGTCATTAATAAATTCATAGTTTTATAATTTAACTTCCTCTAGTTGTAATTCATGAAACCAAGACTTATTATATGCATTTTGAAGCTAAAGAAGAGAAGAACCAAACCTATAAATCTATAAGGATGGACCTCTACTCGATAAGATAAACAATAACATCAAAACTTAACACTATTTTTTAATCTAAAAATATACTTATTTTTTCATTATTTAAAATTATGGTTTAAAAAATTAATTTCTCTACCATTGTTTAATCAAATTGGAGTTTCTTATATGCATTTCGAAGCTAGAGAGTGGGTGAATGAAACTCAGAAATATATTGTTCAATCTATATTTCCATAAGTAGTAGCAAAAACACCAAAATGGATTTGTTGAAAAGGCCTATAACATTGTTTCTTGCTATAATTTTAACACATTCCAACAAATAATTATTTATGATATCGAGAAGCAAAGATGTTTTTTTATTGGTCAATATTTAATTGTTGGGTAAAATTTAATAATGAAAATTTCAATTAACAAGTGCAACCATGCTTATGAATTTAGCAAGGTATACAAGTTCTAATTGTTAACCAACCCATATTCTTTTCTAATTATCCATTTCATGAACATATATATAATTATAATGAGTGTCAACATATATGTGAAAACATGCACATGATATCTGATGTTAAATTAAATATCCTACCAACTTAAATTAATTTAAATACAAGCTTAGAGGATGTGTCCTTTTTTTTGGATTTTCTTCATTCTAAGAATTGGTATATGCATGCTTTTAATCAAGGATAATTTATAAAGGATTGATTAGTAGTATTATTAATTTTATTACAAAAAATATAATTAAACAATTTAACTACAATCTTACCCGCAATGCTAACTCGCACCAAACACTATATCGGGTTGTTAAACGAGGCATAATAAATTTAGTTAATACCATTGAATTATCTCCGTGCATAATTTAGATCCTCAATATAAATACGTTTTTATATAAAAATATGACTCACCACAAGATATAAGCAAAAAAATGGTGATACTTGTGTCTACACCGAACTTCGCTTATCACATGTATGCAAAAGAAGCCCGCAAAGGAAAGATTTTGAATTCAAACTCATGTTTGATGAATCATTGATTAATCAAGATCGAAAATAAAATGAATAACTTTACATTTGAACAAAAGTTTATTTTATGTATTTATTTATTATTATTGTAAACATTAAGGATATTCAAAAATATGATAAAATAATCATGGGTCATTAACTCTTATCCACGAGTTCACGTTGAGTACCAAAACGGTAAATGGTAAGAAACACTTACATTATTGTCTAGTCATAACCTCACACAATGCAAGTACATATGTGTGATGAATTTTAATATCATAGGGTGACAATACTAGTCATATGAAGAAACCAACTGAAAAAAATCAACTTTTCAATAATGAATAAATACAGAATGATGATAATTCATTTATTTATAAGTGAATAACATTAGTAATAACAATACCCTAAGTTATTCAATAGAAAAATAGCTTCTAAACTGATACAATGTGTTACGATGGTTAATAAAATGATACGAGGGTAAAATAGAATTAGAGAAAATTGGTCCTTATATGTTCTTTCAATACATGAATAAAATCTCAAATACATAAAAGTTAGAGGAACATAGCTATCGATAACATTACAATAAGAATCTAGGAAGAAAAACTACGGAATCTAGGAGTGTAGAACCTAGAGAAGCTTCATTGTTGTAACTGAGAGTTGAAAATTCCCTAGTGTAGGACTGTACAATTTAGTCAAGATGTAAAATCCATTCCTACCCATTTTGTATAGTTTTTTTATACCTTTAGAATGAGGTTTTATAACTGTATATTTCCTTTCATGGCATGGAAATGTACTTCATTGTCAAACCCTAGTTATCACACACTTTCGATATCATCTGTAATCATCCAAATCACTCTTAAACCCTAACCATGGGTAGAAGACTATGTAAGAAGTTTAGTGTTTCGGTTGAAGTGTACTTTGTGAACCACCTACATCAAGAATTATCTGAAGAGGCATCAAACAACACGTAGCTCTCTGCCTAGCATGTAAAATCTATATAAATACATCTATTCGCAATTTGAACCTCTTCATCATGCTTGATAGAATTGTTCTCTTGAAAACACTTAGTGTTGGGGGTTGTAATATTAAGTGGGAAACAACTTAATTAGAAAACCCATAAAAGACTAAGAATTTTGGCTTATAATGTGGTGGATTCCCATATCGGGTCGGTATTGGTTTAAATTTAAAATATAAGAGTGGATTCGAACCACCCACCTTGATATAAATCAAGGTGATATCTTTAAGATTGGTTATGTGAATTAACATATAGATGGGAGCATGAAATGTGAGCAGGTTGACTGATACATGATGCAACCAATGCGAAGTAGTGAATCTCCACTCATGAGAGAATGTCTATGATAGTTTAGCTAATTCCTCCTTGAAGGTGTAACTACTATGTGTAGTTCTTGGAGATAGTGGGAGTGTTGGGTAAAATTACATTTTCTCAATAAAGATAAGTAATTTTTCAGTGGGTTTTTAACTGAAAGGATTTTCCCACTTAAATTATTGTGTCTATGCATTCATTTACTGCTCATATTCATGTGTTTAATATAATATTTTATTCATTCTGCAGATGTAATCGATCATAATCTTGATGTTTAATCATAAATTATAATCCTTGGCAATTTATTTTTGTGGATATATAAAACTATGTGGTATTATGTATCCCCGCATGTTCCCTAACATGGTATTAGAGTTGGTGTTTATGCTTATGTAGGATAGATCTAGTTCTTTGTGATTTACAGGTGTAAATCATCTTGTAGATCTGAAGTACTTGGAAAATTTCAAGATCCGCGACAGCCCTAACCATTGTTGCATGTTTGTTTCAATCTTATAAGGTACACAATTCATATTTCAATGTGAATTAAGATAGATGTGGAATGTTTGGATGCTTTATATCATTATGGATGATCAAAACCCAAGTTGTTATTGACTCTTCATGGTTAGATAAAAATTGTTTTAATCATACGATGACACTTCCTCTATGTTTTATCATTTCCTTAGAGGATTTCCACCTTTCTTCACTGCTTCCTTAGTGTTTTGTGGCATTTATAAGTTTTTTTGGCTTATTTTCATGTTCTACATCCTTCCTTAGTATTTCGTAGCATTTATAAGTTTTATAATTTTTTATGTTTTGTGTCTGTTAGTGTAGGATTCATTTTCCTCAATTTATTTGTATTATCCTACTCTGGGTTTTCCAAATCACTTAGAGTTTCCCTACACTTATGGTATATGCTTTCTTAGGTGTACACTTGACTACACTATTCTAGGTGTTGGTTACCACTTGACTACGCCATTCTAGGTGTTGGTTACCATTATTCTACATGATTCTAGGAGGAGGTTGCGCATTCAACTCCTATATGTACATCTCTTGCATTATTCTATTTGATTTTGTTGAGTTAGAGTTATTTTTGTGTTATCACAATTATCTCTCTTGTATTTTTGTAATTTGCAGTCTTGTATGCTTATTGTTTTATAAAACAATTCACGTTGCACATCATTCACATGTGCATTCTTCGAACTAGTATATCTATGTTGCTTATCTGATATTGTATCAGATTCGAGATGGTATTGAGCTTGTCAAGTGATTATTCTGCAAGTTTAATATCCTTTGAGGTCTTTATTTGTAATTATTCAAGTGTTTTTTGGTGCTGGTTTTGCCCGATTTGTGGGTATATATCCTATTTATAGGATTATGAGGTTTACATGCCTACATAGGATCTGGAGGATTTTTCACTATGAAAATTTTCCCTAAACTTCCCTAAAATTGGACCATGCTGAAGGGCTTATTGAGACCTTTCCGACGGTATGCTGAACTCCAGAAACAGAGTCCGTATGCAAATTCTATCGCCGGTCAAAGATGGGCCTCCAAACGGGTCAACTCTGGTCAATAGGTCAACCAGTGGACCAATGACAGGGTGACACGTGGCAGTTGGTGATAAGGAAAAATGGATGGTACTGTAATGTTTTAAGAATCAGTTCCATGGTATAGATCTCATCGCAAGCTTTCCGACGCATTTTGAACGGACCAAATCTGAGTTCGTATGCGAAAGATATGCATAGTCAATGTTGCGGTCAAATGATGACGTGGCACACTCTAACGTGGACAAATGGCGTATTATGGGCGTGACACTTGGCAGGTTTACAGTGGATTTATATTTAAAAAATAATAATTGTAAAAATATATTTAATCCATTCCATGTGAATAAACTCAAATCCCATGGTATAAGGAGGATTTTGTGGCCAAAAAAGCTATTTTAAGGCTTATCTTATCTCTTTCCCACCAAACGTGGGGTCAATGGCTAAATTGGGCTCCTAAACCTATGGAAGGGGGATTTGAACCCTATTCCAAAATAGTAATCAGCCTTACCAAGCCGCCACTTTGTAGCAAGTGATAGAGAAGGAGATCACATCTATTTAAAGGGAAGATTTTGGTAGGTTGGAAAGGGGGACAACAGAAGGACCAATTTGCAAAGATCACAATTTTCGAGGCACTTATGTTCCTAATTAGGACTTGGTGTAAAAATGAAAGTTGTTCAAAATTATGAGATATTTCCAGAAAGGTAACTTTTGTTGCATGAAGTGATATAGATTTTTTTGCGTAGGCGTTTTTCCATCGCAGTTTCACAGAACAGGCACGAGGGGCAAGCAGAGATCTGTATTTTGCATCCACTTCTGATCCGAATCAGACCATGAAGTAAAAAGGGAAGTTTTTAATAATTTCCTATAGTTTCCAGAAATGTAAACCTTATTTGTATAGGTCTTGTATATTTCAAGTTGTAGATGTTTTTTGAACGTATTTGCACAGGGAACAAACAGAAGAAATACTGTAGGAGCCACGGATGAACTTGGGAATGATTATGGTAAATTGCAAAGTTCCATGAGGTTTGAATCAGCTCATTTGCAGGTATAAAGGTCTGTTAAGTCAAGATTGAAGGGATATTGTACTTCATTGGACGTTTAATGGATCGATTCACTTTTTGTGAATCCGGAGATGTAGCCTTCGGGTGAACTCCGTTATCAATTTCTTGTATTGTGGATTTGTGCATTTCAGTTTTTAGAAGCTTTTTATCAGTTGAAATTCATCATTGGATTAATTTTATTAATTGATAAAATAAGTATAAAACTGGAGTAAATGGATTGAAGGAACTTTCAGTATCCATAACCCACAACAAGATTTGAATACACTTATCATCTTAGATTCAAATGTCAGTTTGAGTGTATGATTAAAAATCAACTGTGAAGTAAAATGGATTTGTATTAGATTCAAGCGATTCACTTAAAGTTGAAAAATCAGATTAATTGGTCTTTTTGGAAGAGTTGAGGATTTGGGTTTCAAGACACCTAAAAATTGGATCAAATTAACTCAAGATCAATGTTGAGTCTGTAAATTTCAAAATCTGGAAATTTTCTAAGTACTTCAAAAAAAAATTAAGTACCATTTTCAGATCAAGTTGGTATCAGAGCTGGTTTAGCTTTTGATTTGCATCAGTTGATTTGGTTCAGTTTGGTTTTTGCATTTTGGGCTTGATCTTTCATTTGCAGTGTGCAGAGTTTGGAGGAACAGGTGTGCAGGAATCATGGGTAAGATGTCCAACAAGACCAAGTTTGAGGAACTGGAAGCATGCAATCATCAAATTCAGCAAGAGAATGCCTTCCTGAGATGTCAGGTATTGGCTCTTGAAGAGAAACTTGACACATTGAGAAAAGAGCTAGAATCTAAGGATGAGCTCTTGATGGTGTTGCAAATTGATGGACCTAACAAGGTACCAGTTATTGTTGATGCATCCACTATGACAGATGAGTGCACAGTAAGTATGACAACACTTAATTCCTCACCCAAAGCTAATTTGGAATCTACTATAGTGCTCGGTGAATTTGAAAAGCACACTAAAGGTATATGATCTAAAATTTTGAATAACATGGGTTTTAATGGAATTAACCTTGGTAAGAATAACCAAGGTATAACTAACCCAATCTTGGTTGAGGAGAGACCTCGTTATGCAGGACTGGGATATGCTAGTGCAGGGGAAATGGAAATTGGAGAGAACTCCAAGACCGCTGGAAGAAGAAAAGCTTCTAACAACAAAGAGTCATCCCCGCTAGCATCAGGTGGTTCATCCTCATCAGGAGGATCTGGTAAGAATTCACCACGGAGAGGTATAGAAATCCCCCCACCTTTGGTTTACCATTGCTCAAAAATGAAAGGTAAACAAATTGATCCCTTATCTACACTAGAAAAATTTGGCTATAATTTTCAAGCTATGTTGAATAGTTATCCGTGCACATTCTGTGGTTTATCTTATCACTGTGTTGCCAATTGTAGGAGGTATAAATCCATAATGGAACAGTTTGAGAAAATGCATTCTCCTAACCCGGGTTCGGCTAAGAGCAGTCAAGGTAAGGTTCCTAAAAATGTGGATCCTAAAAAAATGGATCAAAGGTTTTCTGATCATTGTAATAAACAAGGTCATGAAATTGGTAAATGTTGGAAGCTACATCCAGAACAAAAATTAAAGTTTGTTAAAAAGGATAAAAGTTTTAAACCAACTAATTTGACCACTTCGGTGGCCTTGGTAAAAACTGAATTGAATCAACTCCCTAAAAAGGACACTATGCTGAGTAAAGTGGGTAAACAATTTATAAGTTTTATGTTTACATAGTTGATTGTGGAATACATGCAAACTAACAAGGCAGTTTTGGAAATCCCACTAAATTGTGAAAAGGATAAGTACAAAATTTATTTTTCTGCTTTGG
The DNA here is from genome assembly GCA_019776745.2 of Taxus chinensis. Classification (NCBI taxonomy): domain Eukaryota; kingdom Viridiplantae; phylum Streptophyta; class Pinopsida; order Cupressales; family Taxaceae; genus Taxus; species Taxus chinensis. Next base: position 24,582 of record JAHRHJ020003375.1, read on the forward strand.
TGTTGGTGAAGTATCGTAAAGAGGAAATAATCAGGTGACAGGTTTAAAATACTTGATGTAATTTTCTTTTTTAATGGTTTTACAACTTCATTTTTCAGCAGTATGTACAGTTCAGTGGGCATGATCATTGGTCGGATGTCTATATGTGGATTGTAGTTAAAATACTGTTATTGTGCAATTTGTGGCATGTAGGCATTGTTTGTAAGTGCACAACTTATACAAACTCTTTGTTTACTATGCATGACATTTGTACATTTGTAAGTCTTATTGATAGACTTAATATTTGTAACTGTTAGGTATAGTTGCAAATGGTATGTACAAGTTTTGCACTAACAAGCTGTGAGTGCAGGTTACATTTGCATTGTTGACAGTGGTGAGTGCAGGATCAGGATGTACAAAGGAATATGGCAGTTGCAGTGTCATATCAGTTGCAGTTTAGGCCATTGGGTTATATTACTATTATTGGCATTTGATTATTGCAATTTTTATGGAAAAATTACCATGCTATAAACTGGGTTCTATGTTTGTATTATGCAGAGAACGTGTGTATAGTTCAACAGAGTGAATTTCCATTTTGAGGTCAAAATGGTCTTACTAGGGAGGAGTGATCCGGAGGATTTTTCACTATGAAAATTTTCCCTAAACTTCCCTAAAATTGGACCATGCTGAAGGGATTATTGAGACCTTTCCGACGGTATGCTGAACTCCAGAAACAGAGTCCGTATGCAAATTCTATCGCCGGTCAAAGATGGGCCTCCAAACGGGTCAACTTTGGTCAATAGGTCAACCAGTGGACCAATGACAGGGTGACACGTGGAAGTTGGTGATAAAGAAAAATGGATGGTACTGTATTGTTTCAAAATTAGTTCCATGGTATAGAGCTCATCGCAAGCTTTCCGACGCATTTTGAACGGACCAAATCTGAGTTCGTATGCGAAAGATATGCATAGTCAATGTTGCGGTCAAATGATGACGTGGCACACTCTAACGTGGACAAATGGTGTATTATGGGCGTGACACTTGGCAGGTTTGTAGTGGATTTATATTTAAAAAATAATAATTGTAAAAATCTATTTAATCCATTCCATGTGAATAAACTCAAATCCCATGGTATAAGGAGGATTTTGTGGCCAAAAAAGCTATTTTAAGGCTTATCTTATCTCTTTCCCACCAAACGTGGGGTCAATGGCTAAATTGGGCTCCTAAACCTATGAAAGGGGGATTTGAACTTGACCTTGCCAAAATAGTAATCAGCCTTACCAAGCTGCCACTTTGTAGCAAGTGATAGAGAAGGAGATCACATCTATTTAAAGGGAAGCTTTTGGTAGGTTGGAAAGGGGGACAGCCAAGGACCAGTTTGCAGAGATCACAATTTTCGAGGCACTTATGGTTCAAATTAGGACTTGGTGTAAAAATAAAAGTTGTTCAAAATTATGAGATATTTCCAGAAAGGTAACTTTTGTTGCATGAAGTGCTATATATTTTCCTGTGTAGGCGTTTTTCCATCGCAGTTTCACAGAACAGGCACGAGGGGCAAGCAGAGATCTGTATTTTGCATCCACTTCTGATCCGAATCAGACCATGAAGTAAAAAGGGAAGTTTTTAATAATTTCCTAAAGTTTCCAGAAATGTAAACCTTATTTGTATAGGTCTTTTATATTTCAAGTTGTAGAATGGTTTTTTGAACGTATTTGCACAGAGAACAAACAAAAGAAGTACTGTAGGAGCCACAGATGAACTTGGGAATGATTCTGGTAAATTGCAGAGTTCCATGAGGTTTGAATCAGATCATTTGCAGGTATAAAGGTCTGTTAAGTCAATATTGAAGGGATATTGTACTTCATTGGACGTTTAATGGATCGATTCACTTTCTGTGAATCCGGAGATGTAGCCTTCGGGTGAACTCCGTTATCAATTTCTTGTATTGTGGATTTGTGCATTTCAGTTTTTAGAAGCTTTTTATCAGTTTAAATTCAAATTGGATTAATTTTATTAATTGATAAAATAAGTATAAAACTGGAGTAAATGGATTGAAGGAACTTTCAGTATCCATAATTCAGAACAAGATTTGAATACACTTATCAACTTAGATTCAAATGTCAGTTTGAGTGTATGATTAAAAATCAACTGTGAAGTAAAATTCATTTGTATTAGATTCAAGATATTCACTTAAAGTTGAAAAATTAGATTAATTGGTCCTTTTGGAAGAGTTAAGGATTTGGGTTTCAAGACACCTAAAAATTGGATCAAATTAACTCAAGATCAATGTTGAGTCTGTAAATTTAAAATCTGGAAATTTTCTAAGTACTTCAAAAAAAAAAATTAAGTACCCTTCTTGATATAGTTTCTGGGGGGTGTACAGTGTGTTTCCTCTCTTGTTCAGAATTTCTTTCTTTCCACACATTTCATTATTTTATACCAAAACTACTACAAATTTCCTTTCTTCTCTAAAGGATCTAAGTATAATTAACCCACTTACATATTTTAACTACCAAGATTGGAATTCAAAAATGACCATTGTACTTAGAAGTACAGGGTTGTATCATATCACAATCGAGTTAGAAATTGAGCCTAGTGAAGATGCAGAAAAAAGTTAAGTGGTTTAATAAGTGTGATGCAACTTTTGGTATTTTGTGTATTTCAGTGTCTTATGAACTTCTCTTTCACATAGAGTCAAAACATCTCCTAACCAGGCATGGAAAACCTTAGAAACCATGTTTGGAAAGTTGACACTATGAGGGGTCATGAGCTAGAAATAGAACTTATCAGCTTAATTCCTAGCAACCTTAACACCTTGGAAGATTTATTTACCAATATCAAGTCCTTGCTATTGCAGTTTATATAATGTGGAACATAAAAGAAGGATGAACAACTAGTTCTTTTAGTGCTTTTGAAACTAGGGTCTGACTACTCTATCTTTGTCTTTACCTTCTACGCTACCAAGAGGGATCCTGGAGCCACATGGTCTATGACATCTTTAGATGATTTTATTTCTGATTTGACTAAGGAGCAAGATAAGTTAATTTAAATGGGTACCTTGAATTCCTCTAACTTCAATCTCTCATTTCCAAAAATGGAAAATATAAATCCTCATTATACAAAGAGTATAAATAGAGTAACAAGGATCAAGAAAGCAATAAATATAAACATTATTCCACCTCTATATCAAACTCTGAAACTTCCTTTTCTAGTGATAAGTCCATGAAAGAAAGGATAAAATGTGGGTATTGCAAAGTGATACGTAATGAAAGAAAATGTTTGATTAAACAAATTGACCACCTCACAAATCTTCTTGAGAAGAACAAGATAGGTGACCCTAATTCTTCCAAACAATCTACATCAACCAATAAATCCTCCAACGTAAATCCATTTTTGTAGTTGTACCAACACCTCCTACATGGGTTATTTATTTTGGTGCTTCACATCATATGGCTTCTTCACATATGGATTTCACTTCATTAGAGCTATGTGACATGTCTATTATACAATTGGGTGATAGCAGTTCTGCACAGGTTTTTGGGATCGGGCATGTTAAAAGTGATTGGAGGAACATTCAATAATTTTCTTAGTATTCCCTCACTATCAAATAATCTCTTATCATTCTACTAAATTAATCACCTTAGTCATGGCATGCGGGTGGAGTTCACTCCAGATTTAGTCTATGTCAGAGAGCTACACAGTGACACTATCATTGTAGTGGGTGTAGTCTATCATCAAACTCAGCTATATTCCTTTTCTCACTTTGGTCCTCCTTCATATTATTCACCATATTCACCTGTACTTCATGAAACTTATGATCTTGAGCACATTTATGATGAGAATTTTTCTTATGGCATAGATGATTACAATAGTGATAGGGACCCACCTCCACTATCTCCTTGTCACCTTCCAATTTTAGAGGATTTATTTATTAATCCACATACTTTTGGTCCACCTCATAATTTTCAGGGAGCAGGCATCTTGATTCAGGACTCATGAGACATCAATAATTCTTCCACTCAGTTACAGGACCCTCTACATTCTTTCTTTGCTTTTGCATTAGATACATTATTCCTTCATGAAGTTGGAACTTCTACTATGTATGAGGAGCATAATTCCTTAGATAAGAACCACACCTTGGTTAGAGATCCATCAGACACTTGGCAGATTCATTCACTTTTTCATGGTGATCCACTCTTCACTACATCTACTTCTAATCCACAAGTCACTCCAGGAGGCTCACTTTGCAAAATACCAGTGTGGCTACAAAAAGTTGTAGCTTCGAGTGGGGCTTTCTAGTCCTACCTTCTCTTTTTTATCTCTCTTTCAAGGGGAGTTTTTTCCCATTGGGTTTTCTCCTTTTACTCTATCTTTTTGAGAGATGCATCATACGTGGGTACCTCAACAGGACTTTTTCTAAGACCCACTTTCCTTTTTCACATCCCACCAAAGTTGTACTTATGGGGGGGTGTTAGTGTAGGATTTATTTTCCTCGCTTTATTTGTATTATCCTACTCAGGATATTCCACATCACTTAGATTTTCCCTACACGTATGGGATATTATTTTGTAGGTGTACACTTTTACTACACTATTCTAGGTGTTGGTTACCACTTGACTACATTATTCTATGTGGTGGTTACCACTTGAATACACCATTCTAGGTGTTGGTTACCACTGTTCTAGGTAGATATTGTCATGATTCTAGGAGGAGATTACGCATTCTCCTCCTATATGTACATCTCTTACATTATTCTATTTGATTGTATTGATTTGGAGCTATTTTTGTGTTATTTTAATTATATCTCTTGTATTTTTTTGTAATTTTCAGTCTTGTATGCTTGCATTGTTTTGTCTAAAAACAATTCACGTCTCGTACCATTCTTTTGTGCATTCTTTGAACCAATAGATCCATGTTACTTCTCTAATAGCATATTGGTTACTTGTTCCATGGAATATTTTTGCCTTGCATAACATTTTTTAGTGTTTTATGGCATTTTTTAGTCTTGCACGGCTTTTTGAAGTCTTGTGTGGAAGTTTTATTTTTCCGAGACTTTCTAAATTATCCTTTGTTATGTAGAAACTTTACTTATTCTACACATATCTTTTTTGTGTGTTTTACAGATGCCTTTGTTCTATGGAATCCTATGTACCGCAAAGTCCTTTGTTCCATGGGCCCTAATATTGAACTTGCAATATCTTTGTGTAATATACATTTTATAACTTTGTAACATTATTATTATGTGTCATAACTTCTCCTTAGTTGGTCCATACATTATTTGAAAATTTTCAATTTGTACAAATCTCTTTTTTTTAAGTTTATGGGTTTGTATTTTTCTTTTCATGCGGGCTTTCCTATGTTCAGTGTATTTTACCTTACTTTTCTGTGGAACACTAAAAGTTTAAAAAAAACTTCAAAACATTATTTTTTTTTACCTCTCTGCTAAAGTTTTCATACCTTGTTTGAACATTTTTTTGATTTGGTCTGGATCCAACAATGTATTTGGTCTGGACCCGATAATGTATTTGGTTTGAATCTAGAAGTGTATTTGGCCTAAAGATGGTAGTATATTTGGTCTGGATCTAGAAGTGTATTTTGTTCAGAGCTATTAGTGTATTTAGTCCAGAGCTAGCAATGTATTCGGTCTAGAGCTAACATTGTATTGGTCCAAAGCCGGTAGTATATTTGGTCTCGAGCTAGTAGTGTATTTGGTCTAGAGATACTAGTGTATTTTATCCAAAGATGGTACTATATTTGGTTCAGTGTCATAATATAAATGGTATGTATTTGTAAATTATATTTTTTTTAAAGTATATCTTTTTATTTATTGCATTGTGACCTCTCGCGACATGTTCTTTGATTTTTACATCCTTCCTTCCTGGTTTTCTTACCTTGTTTGAGAGTGTTTTTGAGTTTTTATAAGCTTTGTTGTTCCTATCCTCCATGAAAGTAATTTTCCTTCATTCCACAAAACTCTGTGTGTTGTTAAAACCACATATCACCTAAAGCTTGTTTAGAGTTTAAATATGCCTAGTTCATCTAATTTCTCCATGGATAAATCTCATTTGTTAAATAGTTCTAACTATAGTATTTGGAGAGTTTGATCCGTAAACTTATACTTTGGAACTCTATGAATAACACAACTATGTTGTTCTACTTTCAACTTTGGAAAATGACAGATTTTCTAGAAAAAATTAGAACTTAGTGACTGATTATCTAGTGCTATAGAAAGGAAATTGTAGAGTAGGAAAGAATTCAAAACTTCAACACCAACAATTTTATCCTGGAAACCTCCAATGGAGGAAAACCAGTCAGGAAGGGAAACTGCTCTTTCTTCCCACTTTTATTGGTCTAATATAGACAATTACAGATTACAGTAAGTATGAAAAGAAGCAACAATGTAAACCTTCTCTCCAATTACTTGCTTGCTCTATTTCTACACCTTGCTCCTACAATTCCATTCCAGCACTGAAGATCTTGCTCACTACTCTCATTAAACTTTGCTTTTCTCTTTGATCTCTTTGGATCTTGAATCCAATTCTCTTGTCTCCTTTCATGTATTTATAAGCCTTCCCATGTCCTCTTGTGCACTAGGGGATGTGAAAGGTTAGAGAAGGGAAGAGACATGGCTAGGTGCTTCAAATTTGCATCCATTCGTGTTCCATTCTTCTTTTCTATTCGAAAGTGATAGGACCTCCACCCTGAGCAGACCAATGGTCTCAAGACTGCCACCCTGTTTGGGTGGTGGTTTCATGACCTCTGCCCTTATAAGGTGGCAATTCTAAAACCACCACCATGCATAGAGCGGAGGTTCCTTCCAAAACCTTTGTTTAACTCTTTTCATTCATTTTTTGTGTTTCTCCTTCTTGGTGCTGATGGAACTAATGAAGTGGTGTGTTTTTTTGGATCCCTATGGATCATACCTCCTCTACTTAGGAGGATTTTGGTCCTGCAAAAGCTTAATGGGGGAGTGGTAGACGAATCAACTCCCTCTCGTACTTATTCGATTACCACTGGGTCTGCCTTGGTGTCTTCTCTCATCCAACCTGCCAAGACTCTTGTAGATCTCTGATTTATTGCTCCAATGCTACATCCTCCTCTGAGTTTCCTTGAGTACACTTCTCTTTGGAAGGAAGCTTCTGTATCTTTCCTTCTTTGTCATGCATAGATGGCGTTAGTGGATGCGAGCTCTTGCAACTTGCTATCGTGTGCATCTGCATGAAGTATGGCCTGAAGGTTTCTTCTCCAACCTACTCAAGTATGGAAAAGGTCCCATACTGTAGTGGTTTAGTCCTTTCCTGTCTTTGTCTCTTGAGATGGATTGGCTGAATCCTCTCCAAGTACACTGCTGTTATAGTCACCACCATTCCTTATATCTCCTCTTCTTCTTGCTGCCCCATGGTCCGATCCAGTGAATCCATAGGTAGATATGGTGACTGCATAGCATAATTTTGTTTTTATTCTTGAATGAGTAGTTCTTGTGGTGGCTTCTTCTATAAAAATTGACAAGTGCTATCCAAATTCTCCATCCTTTGCTTAGAAATATCTGTGCTCTCACATCCCTCTTGCTTTTCTTCCAATGAAAGCAAACAAAACTTATGATTTGCCTGAATAATTCTTGGTGCTTTGTTGACACTTACCATATCCTTCTTTGATTTTCTCTGGTGTGCTTGGATGTTAAAACTGACTCCATCCTTGACCCATATGTATCGGATCTCCCTCCTTATGAACACAACATCCTTGGCATACAAGTAAGGACTTCCAAAGACAACGTCAAATGCATCAAGTGGAATGATATCAGCCTCTAATACATCTATGTATTGGGTATTTATCCCAAACTAAAACTTACACTTCCTTGTAACTTATATTTCTACACCCTTCTTCACCCATCCAGTGGGTATGGATGTGGATACGCATAAGTTTCTAGACCAAGCTATCCTATAACCACATCAAAAATCAAATTTGACTGAGAACCAGAATCTACTAAAGTGTTTACCTTAGTCTTCTTGATTTGGATTCTGATTTGAAATAGCTTCATCATCTCTTCTGCTTATTCTACCTCATACATATTAGTGGTCATGCATCCCAGCCTCTCATCTACATCTAAATCATCCTCAATCTCCACCTCTCTTTCTGTCTTCACAGTGGCCATGGATTTCTTAGAATCCTTGGTTCGGTGCTTTGGGTGCAATTCCGGATGTAACTTCCAACATGTGGCTTCATTATGTCCATTTACATCACAATTCTTACAGAAATTATTAGGATCTTTACAAGTATGCAAATCAGTAGCGGCATGTTTACCTTTCCATTTACCTCTGCTACTTTTTTTCCCTTGTTTTTTATCTTGTTTTTCTGTTGACTGATATCCCTTTGGCTCTATTTCTCCTTGCTTCTTCTCGTCATCAATGTAGTATGCTTATATACAAGCTTCATTGAGGTCCTTGGGATTTGTGGAGATTAAATTCCTCTGAAGGTGAGTGTGAAGTCCTCCCAAATACTTGGTCAGAATTTCCTCATCCTCTAAGTCCATATTAAGCAACATGGCTTGTCTCTGAAATTCCGTAGTGTAGTCTTGCACGTTTTGACCGCTGCCATGTCTAAAGTACTGCCACTTAATCATCATGTCAGTCTTATGGCCAATAAGATAGAAGTTAGCTCTAATCAATTCTTTAAAACCTTTCCAAGTACTGACAATAGGACGTTTCTTCTTCTCACAAGTGGCTAGATGGGTTTCCCACCAAACCAGAGCATGACCTTCCATTTTGAGATGTGCAAAGGTGACCCTTTGTGCCTCAGTGACATTATGCACACTAAAATAGACTTCCAACTGCTTTATCCATTTATCCAGTAATTTTGCATCTACTTGTCCTTCAAAATTCTTAATTTCCACTTTCGTTTCAACTTTAAAAGGTGTATGTGCAGATTTTACCTTCTCGCTTACAATTGGTGTCTCTTCATGCTCTTCCCATTTTTCCTCTTCATGGCTCTTTCTGATACCAAATTTTTTAGCCAGTTCTCAAACCACTGATTCCATGGAATCTTGCTTAACTGATGCCGTCTTTTTCAGATCTGAAAGCTCTTCTTATTTTCTATGCAACCTATCCATCATGGTCTCTAGCATCTCGACTCTACGGGCCAAGTTATCTTCCTCCATTTGAGCTCAAATTCTCTATTTCCACTTATTCTTAGAAATATTTAGCTTGCAAGGTAAAAATCTTCACTGTTGGACCTTTTCAATGTCATACAAAATCACAAGAAAGATTCAAATTCCACATTCTTGATTATATAATTAGCTCTGATACCAAAATGATATGTAAACTTCTACTTTGGAACTCTATGAATCACACAAATATGTTGTTCTACTTTTAACTTGGGAAAATGATAGATTTTCTAGAAAATTTTAGAACTTAGTGACATTTTGAGTATCTAGTGCTATAGAAACAAGAAAAATGAAAATAGGTAAACGGAGGTGAAGAAAAATTCTTCACCTTGCTCCTACAATTCCATTCCAGCACTGAAGATCTTACTCACTGCTCTCATTAAACTATGCTTCTTGATCTCTCTAGATCTTTCAAATCCCCATTCCCTTGTTCCTTTCATGTATTTATAAGCCTTCCCATGTCCTCCCATGCACCGGAGGATGTGAAAGAGAATGGAAGGAAACAGACATGACTGGGCGCTTCAAATTCGTGTCTATTCGCATTCCATTCTTCTTTTCTGTTTGAAAGTGACAGGACCCACCGCCCTGAGAAGACTGGTAGTCTTAGAACCGCCCATGTATCGAGGAGGTGGTTTCAAAACTGCCACCCTGTATCAGTGATGAATTATTGTTGCACATAGGACACATGGAGTCTTCAACTAATGCACGAAATCAATTACAAACTATGTATGAAGGCAGCCACCTTTCTAATATCATTAGCTAATCATGGAACTATTTACAACTCCAATGAAAGGAGATGAAAATATAGTTAATTATCTAGCTAAAATTAAGAACATTAAGGCTCAGTAAGATGGTTGTAATTGTGAATTATTTCAAGATAAGTTTTATTTTATTATTTAGATTAATATTCATGAGAAATTTAGAAATTATATCTCTATTTTGAATTCTAAATATCAAAATGAATATGATTTACCTAGTTTGGATACTTTGTCTGCTCTCCTAGTTCAGGAAGAAAGAGTAATGGAGAACTTTGACTCAAAAGAGAATGCCTCTCAGGCATTGTTCTCCCAAAATCAGAAATTTGTTAATCAGAATAACAACAATTCTAATCAAAAATCAAACTTTAAATCTAAGTTCAAAACTAATTCTAAAAATTATGTAAAGAATAATAAGAATTTCAAGGTTAAGTTTGATGGTACTTGTACCTTTTGTGGAAAATTTGGTCATAAAGAATCTGACTGTTATAAAAATGCTCAAAATAAGAATAGAAAGAAGAATAAGAACAAGAACCAAGAAAATATTGTTGAGCAACTATTGCTTTATGAAAATGTTCTTGGTAATGTTATTTATACATGTTTAATGTATTTGTGATTGCATGTTTCATGGATGCATGTCTGAAACCTATTTTCTTCTTCTTCTCATAATGTTCTACAACTTTGGCATGAATGTTTTAGGAATGTATATGCTATAGAGAAACCATTTTGTGTATTGACCTCTTAACTCTCCTTTGTTTTCTCCTAAAATAGAAATCCTAGAGTTTCTTAATCCTTCTTTGGACAATTTGGAAACAAGATGTCCAAGAGGATGATCATCCTTCTTCAGTTTTGATGGATTTGGATATTGAGGGGGAGTCATCTCAAAATGTGTCTCTGTCTAGAATTCCTAAATGGGCTCAAATATGGGTTTTATTCCTCTTCCTAATAACCTAAGGAAGATAACCCGCAAGCAACCTTCTTATCATGCTTGGTTGAGGTTGTATCTTTTTTGAAGAAGCTTGTCTTGTTGAAATGGTTTGAAACCTTTTTGCATCTTGGTTGTAATCCCAATCAGTCTCTCCAAACCAAATTTGAGAACTTTGCATCAAGTCTTGTGCAAAATATATGTTTCTCCTCTTATAACCCTAGTTGAGGGTTTTCTAGGCACCCGAGAGAGGAAAAATTTTGTATCTTGAGCAATAGAAGGTTTCATGATCTAAAATTGAACTCTAAAGTTTTGTTTCATCCTCCTGCATCTTTCCTTTTTTGAGACATCATGTCGCAAATGCACCAGATGCTCTAGACAATAAGTTTTTTCCAAAACAGAGCATGTTTAATTGTGCTTAGGCTGAGTTTTCTTGGAAATATGCATTGTCTTCCATTACATAGTTGTTTACATGTTCTTAAACATTGAGGATCACCTCATCATGCAAATGTAATTGGAAATGGAGGAGTCTTTACAACTTTGTATACTAAGACTATTTGATTCTTTCAAGATCTTGCTTTACAAAATCTGTCTTGTTGATTATGATTTGTAAAATTTGAAAACAATCATATTTGTTATTATTGTCTTATATATGATCTCTTAATTGCTTGTAGCAATAAGAATCTAATTCTTAAAATCAAAAAGAGATTAAGACAATCTATTGATTTAAGGTTTCTAAATCATTCTTTTAAGCATGGTTATATGTCAAGATCACAAATATGTTGTTGCATCTCTTTTGTTGTATGCCACTAACTTACTTCAAAGAAGTTAGAATCATTGATTATAAACTTGCATGTGATAAAGTTATTTAACTATCACTAATATCCTATGAACTAGGAGTTGCTCCTAAGATTCAAGCAGGATCCTTATGAGGACCATTGGAAAATGGAAAAAAAGGATTTTGAGGTATAATCAATTATGTTTTGTATTATTTTGTTAGTAATAATGCAAATTATTTTGTTTTTTGTGATTCTAACCATGTTGTTGATATTGTAGATAGAATATCTACTTCTGGATATGCTTGTTTCAAGTTGAATGCAGGTGCAATCGCTTGGAATAGTAAGGAGCAATCAATATGAAGTACTATGGAAGCAACAAAGGAAGCTATGTGGCTGAAAAGACTGTTGATGGACTTCATATGGGCGTCAAAGGAAGCATTCTTCCTCTGAGTGACAGCCAGTGTTGCATTGCTCTTGCAAACAATCCAGATCAACATTAAAGAATGGAGCATATCAAGTTGGTGTGTAGTTCAAATGGTGAATATTTTCTCCACCTCTGAATCTAATGATCATGTGGTAGAATGTGACTCAAATGATCATGTGGATGAATTTGATCTCCACCTCTGAATCAGATGGGAAAGACTCAAATGATCATGTGAATGATGTCTTCACCTCTGAATCAGATGAGCTTTGGCCTTTCAGAGTTTCCCTTGAGGGGGAAATAAGGAGGAATGAGCATGTTTTCATGTTTTTTGCAATGACACCTCTTTGCAATGCCACCTCTTATCGACCTGATTGTGCCAATTATAAACTCCCTAGACTATTTCCATTTTGTTTAAATAAATTATCACTTTATGTGAAGTTTACTTGTAATACCCAATGAAGCATTAGATATGAGAGATTCTTGTTTTATAAAAATACTCCATAATCTTATGTAAGAACTTCATATGTAATCACTTTATCTTGAGAATTATGCTTTGTTCCTATGTATCACATGTTTTTTATAAAATCCAAATGAAACACTTGCTTTGTGTTGCGGCTTCTTGAATTCTTGCAAAACACTAAAGCAGTGTACCACGATTTTCTAAAACCCACAGAAACACTAGCGGTTTTTTAAAGTTTGTGGACACTTGTTTAAGTCCATGCGGATCCACAAAATACTACAATAGTGTACCACAGATTTTCTAAAACCACATAGAACACTGAAGTAATGTACCATGTATTTACAAAAATAGAAACTAAAGTAGTATTACCATAAGTTACAAAATCCATAGAACAAATGTTTTATTGCATGCTAGCCTAAATCACTTAGATGATTTATGGATTGTAATTCCTTTTGTACAAAAAGGTGACTTGGCATGTGTTATTTGGAACAAGCTTTATATATTTGCATGCTAGCCTAAATCTTCATGTGATGATTTATGGATTGTAAGTCCTTTTGTATAAAAAGGCAATTTTGCATGTTTCCCTACTTAACATTAAGGGGGAGTGTTGGGGTTGTAATATTAAGTAGGAAACTGCTTAATTAAAAAACCCGCCAAAGACTAAGAACTTTGGCTTATAATGTGGTGGATCCCCATATCAGGTCGGCACATGTTTGAATTTAAAATATAAGAGCGGATCTAGACCACCTACCTTGATATAAATCAAGGTAATCTCTTTGAGATTGGACACAATGAAAAAAAGAGAAGTGTGACACACATGCGAATGAATATATTAGTTTGACTGATCATCGACCAAGAAGAGTGAACTATCATGCGAGCTAGATGTGAGCATTTTATAATGAGTGAATTAATTGTGTGATTCAAGGAAATAGTGGGAGTTCTGGGTGAAAATACATATTCTCAATAAAGATAAGTGATTTTTCAGTGGGTTTTTTACCGAAAGGTTTTCCCACTTAAATCTTGTGTCTTGTGTTCATTTACTTTCATGTTCATGCACTAAATCTAATATCTAATTCATTCTGTGATGTAATCTATCATAACTTGTTGTTCAATCATAAACTATAATCCTGGCTATTTATTTTGGTGGATATATAAATATGTGGTATTATTTATCCCCGTATTTCCTAACACTTAGAAGTGAGAATTTTGTGTGTTTGGATTTAAGGGCAGATAGATTCCTTAACCTAGTTGAGTGCTTAAGAACTATAGTAGTGGGTTTCATAATGGATGTGCATCATCCTTGAGAGGATTTAGGGGGCTTTAAGTTCCTTTTGTGAGTGTTGCAAGTGAATGTGTTAATAGAATCCCATGTGATTTCTAGGTTAGTAAATGAGGTGATGTTAAATTGATTATATATGGTTTTCAAGGTAAATTATCATGATAAGGTTGACCCAGAAATATGAAAAGACCTAAAAAATTAAAGTGCATTGAAAGAAAATTTGGAAAATGTGTCAATGTAGGACTATACAGGTTTATTAGGACCAAATTATACAACTTGAATGAACTGTACATTTTTTGATAGAGAGGACCTATGAAAAATCTAAAATTTGCATCTTGGAAAGTAGATTTTGAAAATTGGTATTATACATCAACATTCAGAATTTTTTGACACATATGTGTATGAAAATTAACAAGTTAGGAAATAGATAGTAATGTCCAATGAATGGGGATAGGATGTGGATTTTTTTCTTACCTAAGAGGCACAATTGCAATAAGTAATTTTAGAAGGCTAAATTTAAAATTTTGAGTGTCTACATTTCTAACATTTTTTAAATTTATGGTGATGATGCTTTTATTCTTAATGAAGTTTCTAGTCATAATGATGTTTCTAATACTATGGATGTTTCTATTCATGATGTTTTTTCTATTCCTAATAAAAATTATAACCATAATTATGTTTATATTCCTAGCACTATTATTATTCATAATAATGTTTCTCTACATCATGATGTTCGTATTTGTGCTCCTGACAATAATAATATAGTTGTATGTGTTTTTAATTTCCCTTATAAATATAAAAATGATGGTATTTTTAGTGATGTATGTATTCCTCTTGTTCAAATAGCTAATTCCAATTCTAATATACCTTTTATATGTCTAAGTTATCCTACTCATGACCCTCCCTCATGCATTTCTTCTAGTGTTGTTAATTCTACCAAGATTATTTATGATCCCTTATATGTACCTAGTACTAAGGTCACTCTATATAATGTATCTAACACTAAACCTCTTGCTCTTAATGTTCCTTCTTCATAATAAAGTTTGTTGAAATTTTATTTGTACTCTAAGAAAGACAAAATATGATTTTCATTTTGAAAACTTGTTAGTTTTTAGCATTGTCTAGCACACTAGGTCTGTAAACCATCTCAATGGAATACTTGTGTTCCCCAAATGAAGGATGGGGGATAAAAAATGAGGATGGAACGGTCATAGAATATACCTTCTCATTTTTCACTCTTGGGACTACCTAAATATAAAAGGCTTTAAAATATTCCATACAATCCCAAATTCTATTTCTATAATGCCTAATCCTTATGTTCTTCACTTAAAACTAGTTCTTGACTTGTTTAACAATTAGTTTTTCATCCCTATAGCATTACAAATTTTTGATTCGCATATGTTCAAAAACTCTCATACCAAGTAACATGGATTTATACTTAGCATTTTTATTTGTATTTGAAAATTCTAATTTGTATGAGAGAAGAAATAACTAGCCAAAAGGGAAAGTGAGCACAATACCAGCAAGATATGGAAGTAGAACAACTGTCATCAAATTATAGAGTCCATAGGTCATCTTCTTATTCATCCATCAAGGTGAGAAATTCATCATCTTTTTATGCAGTCATGAAATAGATTCTCATCCCGTTATCTTGATATAAAAAAAATTCTCACATGTCATTCAACTTTTGAGCATTATATTTCATATTCTTCACAGGAAGGAGATTTTTCATTTCGAATTTGACTAGAATGGTTTTATAGGACCAATCCATTTTTATCTCTCCACCTACATCTTGGTAAGAAAATTATACCCAATATCTTATAAGAGGAGGTAATTTCAGCCACCAATATGGTTATCTTCACTCTCTTGTCTAGGAAAGCAGCAAAATCTACTTGTGCATCCTTAACTCAGCCAAAAATAGGGACTTATTTTGTTTCAATACAGTAGCAGTGGCCATAAGCATGGGGTCATGGTGAGACTAAGGGAATTTATAATTTTACAGGTATGAAGTTGATAGAGGCACCATAATAAATTATACAATTATTCATTTTATGACCTCCAATCAGTAAGGAGATGTAAAAGTTTTTTATCTTGTTCAAAGTGGATGGGCTTAAAGTAAGGAGGTTATGAGATAGAAATGCACTAGGGGTAGGCAGGAGTCCTTTACAAGCAGATGGAACAAATTTAGACTTATGACTATAATTCTTGATAAACCAAACTAGTGTATTGAACTAATCAAGATTGGTTTATATATAATCTAATTATGAAATTTTCACCATCAACTTATTTACATGATCAATTATATCAATGAAAGTGGACATGGATGCTTTATAAGTTGTACCAAATTTATTAGGGGGAGTAAAAATACCTTTGGAAGTAGAAACAATATATTTAATAGGAGTAGAATTGTTAGCATGATTATAAGATGATGACTTACCCAGAGAGTAAGATGCAACCTTAGTTGAGGTACAATATAACCTCTTTATCTAATCCATAGAAGTAGGGAGTGGTGATTGTTTATTGATTATTATTTTTGTCAAGTCACCATAGGATGATCTGCAGAATTATTTTGGGTAGAAGAAAAGGAAGCTTCTTTTTTTGCTTCTGAATGGGTGAACATCACACATGAGTAACTAGTCATATCATTTATAGATTCATCATATTCCTAATTCAAATAATATTCAAAATATTAAATATCTACATCTTCAATTTCTAGGAAATTTCCTTCTTCTTCTTCATGTTCGGGATCTACAATTTATTATTCGTCTTTCTATCAAGTTTTTTAAGATGTATTGATAGGTGGGGCTTCCAAAGTAGGTCTCTTTGGAGAACTAGCAATATTTATCTTATTCTAAAAATTATCCTTAGGCACATCCTTATAAGGAGTACTTTGAAAAAATTTCTTCAATATATAAATCACATCATTAGTTAATTTTTGTAGCATTTGATAAGTATTTTTTGAGCTAGAACTTAGAGATTTATCTTTACTTGATCCTCTCTTGAATTTTTTGGACATGATCATATCGTCTTCGAATTCTACTATAATATCTTGAGCATCCTTCAAATTTTTTGTTTGAGCTCTTCTTCAGATAAACACAACTTTTGTTAATTAATAATTCGTGAAGAATCTGAGTTGATTACCTCCAGTATGCTTGTTAGCTCTAGGAATATTGTTGATAAATCTATTGAATTTAGCTATGAAATATCTCATAGCGTTATGAAGTTCTTTCTTCACCTATGACCACTAAGTAAGAAAGGCATGAGCATCCTTGGATAGTTTAAATATGAGTTAAAATTTTGATTTCATCTGATCCGAATAGGTGATTGATATTCTTAGTAGATGATATAACCAATCATTAATAACATATTTTAATGATTTAAAAAACAATATGGTAGACACATCTTCATTTTCAACTCCAAACACACTACAAGATGTGATAAAATTAGCAATGTTCTCTTCAAGGTGTTGTTTTCCATCTCTTATGGACTTGGGAAAGTTCCTTAATGACCCTCTATAAAATTCATGAATTGGAGGAGTCAAAACCAACCAACCACTATTTTTCTACAAGTCCCATGTAAAGGCATCTACAGAGGAAGAGCATTAAGTGGTTGTGGAGATATGGGAGATGCAATAGGGATAGGAGGATGACTTATAAGTGGGCCATGAGGAGGTATTTTAATAGCTTGTCTTGGAATATATGTGGGAGAAAATATGAAATCAACCTATTGTTATTTCTAAATGTGGGATCTACAACACTACTTTCTCAATCACCACTTGTGTACCTTTTATCCACTAGTTTTACAAAATGGGTGATTAACTCAAAATAAGAAAATAGATTTTCATATTATAAGGAGACGAATTTTAGATGTAGTCATTATTTTACCCTCAATACTTCTTTCTACCCCCAAGTGCATCGACCTATCACCCAGCATACGTTGGAAACTCACCTAAGGCATGTGTGGGTGTCAAGCCCCTTCTTTATGTGATCTTTACAAGATATTTCCTCCATTAATGGAGGATTATTTACAGAAATAGAAGTACATGAATCTACTCAAAAGGTAGAAGATATAACTAACAGATCTACACATCAATGCATCACAAAAGCTAAATAAACATTGTATGAAGAACAAGAAACCAGATATGAGTTATGACAAGCTAAATAGCATGAGGGTTTACACCCATAAACAAGATGTATAGAATAGATCCATGTATATTGATTTAAAAATATTCTCTGGTAGCCATACTACATTCAAAAGGGTCATCTCAGACCATATACATCAAATGAAAAAAAGATCCAACCCCTGTAAACTAATCTACTCAGAGATCCTAACTATGCTTTCCCCATTATAACCCTTGTTACAGACCCCAGTACCTAGACTTATTCTTAATGTTATCTCTTATAACCCTCTAGTATTAAGAACTCTAAGCTTGTCATCATGAGCTCCAAACCCTTAGCATTTCCTAACATTTATGTAGAACCTTGTTACCTTCCTTCTTTCATCACTCTCATACCTTCTAGCACCTTCGCACTACCTTCTTCCTTCTCCCCTTTTCCCTTCTCCTGTCTCTCTCCATTATTTATGTCCCAAGCACTTCTTTAAATAGGATCAGCATCCATTGCCATGACTTCTCTCCTAACAAGATCACGTGCCAAGTGTTAATGTGGTCCTGATCTGAAAAACCAAATTTAACTAGAAATTGTGCACACACATTTTTCTTGCTTTGTATTGATTTTCGATGTAAAATTTGAGCATTATATCCTTTTGTATTTTTAATAAAAGATAAAAACTGCAAGTATTGTACAAATATTGAAAGAAATGAAGAGGATTCACCAGCAATTTGACGCAAGAATTACTCCTATGGCATGGAAATCAAGAACTATCATTTCTTTGCAAACAAGATATCGATGGTTCGTCTAATTTTTCTCCAGGTGCACTTTCCAACTAACTGAAAATTATTCTAAGAAGATCTTAGATCTCAATGTTTCATGTGAGGATCCTATGGATCATTCCTCCCCACTGAGAAACATTTGGACCCCAAAATTCAACTTAATTGGTGAATATATGAGGGTATTTCTCCCTCACCTTTCTAGTTTCCATCCATTTAGCCTTGTTTAGATGAATGAGCCTTTGAAACCCAACATGAAGATACTCAATATCACCGTTCATGAAGTTCTAACCTTCCTGATCCAAAATGATGTCTTCCTGCAACTCATCAAGATACTCAGGAGCAAAATCATCAATGGAAGGCACTATGTTAGCATCATCATGATCAATGATCATAGGCAAGGTTCATACAATCTTAAATTCTCAACATTTACAACTGAGGGCCTATATTTGCATATATGGAGGTAAATCTAACCGGAAAGTGTTGTTACCAATTTTTTCCAATATTTAGAATTTCTCCATACCGTATAGGTTTCAACATTTACCTTCACCTATCAGTCTTTCCCTGCGGATGTGAAGCCAAACTGAATCACCAACTTTGAACTTGTGTTTAGTTCTATGTTTATCATGCCTAACTTTGTACCTAGCTTGAATTTTCTCCAATTGTTAATGGACATACTGATGAACTTTTTGAATTCTCTAAGCAAATATTTTAGCCCTATCAGAATCACTTGAACAATTAATACCAGTTTCATGTCCATGATATACATCTAAAGGAGAATTAGGCAGATATCCATAACAAGTCTCAAATGGAGACTTCAAAGTAGAAGAATGTAAGGCACGATTATAAGCATGTTGCACATAATATAAGATGTTCATCCCATAACTTAGGATGTTTTCCACAATATCCCGTAAGCAAATGTACTACTGTGTGGTTTACAACCTCTATTTGACCATCAGTCTGTGGATGAAAAGCAGTGCTCTTTTTCAGTTTTGTGTCCATTAACCCCCACAATGTTGACCAAAATTCCCTAAGAAATATAGAATCCCGATAAGATATAATTGAAGTAGGTAAACCAAAATGAACCCAAACAAACTAAAAAAAAATGTGTAGTTCCCTCACTAGTTATCTATTTAGTACATGGAACCAACACACACATTTTGCTAAATCTATCCACTACCACATATAAGTAATCATGTTTCTTCCGTGTCATGGGCAAGCCTCCTACAAAATCCATGGAAACACTTTCCCAAGGCCTTGTCAGAACAGGAAGAGGAGTGTAAAGTCCTAATTTCCTATTACTTGGCTTTCTTGTGGCACAAAGAACACATCCCTTAATATACATGTTTACATGTTCATGCATTCTAGGCCAATAACAATATTTTTGTAAATGTGCAACTATCTTACTAACACCAAAATTCCCCGAAATAAGAGAAGTATGTGCTTCCCTAATCATATGCACACGTTCATTTTTTGGAATACAAAGTTTACTAGAATGATATAACAATCCTTCATGCAAATGATAATATTTTTCTCCTACTTGTTTCCCACTTAATAGATCCTCATACACTTCTCTAAAATCAACATCATTAACATATTGTTCCTTGTAACTAACATGAGCCAAAGAACTATGTTGCAAAATAATATATGCTACTACCACTGGTGGTCTAGATAACATGTCAACCTTGTTTTGAATACCTTTTTTATAACTGATTACAAGATGAAATTGTTGCAAAAATCCCATCCACCTGAAATGTCTAGACTGCTGCAATTTGGTTTGTGTTTGTAAGTACTAAAGCGGTTGATGGTCAGTATGTATAATTTTTTCTTTTCCCATTAAATAATGCTTCCACTTTTTAACACTTTGAACCAAAGCATACAACTCTTTATCATAAGTTGGATAGTTTCTTACCACACTTGTAAAGGTTTCTGAATGGTAACACACTGGTCATTTTTTTTGCATCAAAACTACCCCCATTGCATAGTCACTAGCATATGTCTCAATCTCAAATGAATGTTGTAAATCTGGAAGTGCCAAGATTGGAGTGGTACTTATTTTCTCTTTCAGTGTATCAAAGGCTTTCTATTGTTTTCCTCCCCACTGAAAGACCTGTTTAATACTTGTCAAAGCATGCAAAGGAGATGCAATATATGAGAAGTTAGCAATAAATTTTCTCTAGTACTGAACTGCACCTAGAAAACTCCTAACTTCCTTCACATTAGTGGGTCTAGGCCATTTCACAATAACCTCTATTTTTGCAGGATCAATTCTCAATTCTCCATTTCCTACAACATAACCCAAGTAAATTAAAGATGTTTTTCCAAATTCACATTTTGACATCTTCAAATACAATTTCTCTTTCCTTAGTGCATCTAAGACTTTTTGGATGTGTTTAACATGTTCATCCCATGATTTACTGAAAACAAGAATATCATCTAAGTAGACAATAATGAAATTATCAATGAATGGTCTAAAGATATCATTCATAACTCTCATGAATGTTTTGGTGCATTGCACAAACCAAAAGGCATCACTAACCATTCAAATAATCCTTGTATTTCATTTTAAAAGTAGTTTTCCAAACATCACCTTCTTCAATTCTTACTTGGTGATAACCACTTCTTAAATCTAACTTAGTGAAATAAATTGCATTCTTTAATTGATCCAGTTAATCATCTATTCTAGGAAGAGGGTAATGATTCTTTATACTAGTATTGTTTAAAACATGGAAATCAACACACATTCTCCAAGTTCCATCCTTCTTAGGAACCAAAATAATTGGCAAACCACATGGGGATGTACTTGGATGAATTATACCTTGAGCCAAAAGTTCCATTACCTGTCTCTTGATTTCCTCATTCTCTACTACTGACAACCTATACATTCTAATATTGGGAAGAGGTGCATCCTGAAGCAACTGTATCTCATGTTGAACCCCTCTTTTGGGAGGTAGACCTTATGGATCCTGAAAAACATCATCAAAATCATAGAAACAATTTTTACCAATTCATCCTTATGTTTCAGATCACAAATCTCAAAATCCATCTCATGTTATTTCTCTTTGGCTTTGACCACCATGAGCACAAAATTTTTTGCTTGAGTTTACAAGCCTTTTCATTTGACCTGACAGTTATCAAGGATAGATTATTCTTTTCATGGTGAGCTCTAACAATAAACTCAATTCCATCCTTTACAAGTAAATATTTATTTTCTTCCCTATAGAAGATTTCTTTACGATCATACAAATAAGGACTTCCCAAAACCACCCCACAAATATCCAAAGGAACTACATCCAATTCAACCTCATCTATAAACTTGTCTGTAATGGAAAATCTGAAAGTACAAGTTTTAGTTACCTGTAGTTTTGCATCATCACAAACCCAACCCAAAGGATAAGGCTTAGGATGTGGTTTAGTTTTGAGTCCTAATTTTTTTAACAACCTCCTCAGAAATTAGATTAGCTTGAGATCCACTATCAAAAAGAGTATCAATTTTCGTATGCTTTGAAATTACTCTAATGTGGAAAAGCTCATTCCTTTTCTTATCATCATGTATAGTTTGTTTACTAGAAGAAGATGCAACATTTGTATTACTATTGTTGGAAATTGAAAGTTTTGATTTACCTTGAAAACTCATCAATGTGATCTTGGTTTCATCACCTGAATCTGACCCAAGATCATGAACTGTAGTGTTTGTTTTCTTTTCCTTTCCTTTCTTAACCATCCATTTAGGTTTCATTTCAGGATGTAATTTCCAACATTTAGACTCATCATGGTTCTTTTTACAATGATTACAAAATGGTTTTTCATCTTCCTTCTTAACAGTAGAGTTTGTCTTATGCTTACCCTTTCCTTTTCCTTGTTCTTTCAAACCTTTTCCTTCGATTGCTTGTTCTTTTGATTAAAATAAGAGAAAGAGGACTCCTTTTTCATTTTCCCTCGTGCTTCCAAATGGGTTTCTTGAACACATACTGCATCAAGATTAGTAGGACCTAAAACAAGAATCATATGCCTTAGATAACTATGCAATCCACCAATATATTTAAGCAGTGTTTCTTCTGTGTTTAGGGAAATTCCTAGAATTAGAGCCCTTTTCCTAAATTCCTATGTGTATTCTTGAACAATTTTTCCCTTAGCTTTGTCTTAATGTTTTCCAATCTATCATATCTTGTTTCTTATAACCAAGAGGATAAATTTTTTGCCTAAGATTTGAAACAAATTCAGACCAAGAAGTGATTTCTATACATTTGGTTTCTTCCACTTCCTGAAGCTTACTCTCCCACCAAATGAGTGTTATGCCACCCATCTGAAGAGTTTCCAAATGAATCTTTGCTTCATCATCAACAATTCTCTGAACCCTGTAATATACTTCTATCTGCTTGACCCAGTTATCCAACTTCTCTGCATTTAGCTCTCCAATATACATAGGCAATTCAAACTTGATATCTAACTTTAATGAAGGAAAATCAGATTTCAAAGGGTCTCTTTTAGGATTATCAGAACTAGAGATTTCTTCTTTCTTACCTTCTCTAGTTCCCTTTTCCCTTTGTCTATCTTGGTACATTTATTCCACCATTTCCTTCATCTGTAGGAATGATTGATGAAAGTTTTCTTCCTCTTGATCTGCCATTGTAGGACTTTGAGACCATCTGGTACCAATTTTGGGATCTCCTTCAACTAACTCTCCTTCACCCTTCTTAGATCGAGACCTTTTAACATCCAACACACAACTTGCAATCCAAAAATAGTTAATCTGAACCAAAAATCAGTCAAAACCAACTTCTGATACCAGTGATCTAAAAATCAATTTTAACTAGCAATTGTGCACACACTTAACTTTGATTTGTATTGATTTTTGATATAAAAATTGACTATTATATCCTTTTGTATTTTTAATAAAGAATTAAAACTGAAAGTACTATGTAAAATCAGAAAATAAAGAGATGAATCACCAGCAATTTGACACAAGAATTGATAATGGAGTTCGGCACTTGTGGCCTACATCTCACGGGTCCGTTTGAATGGGACCGATCTATTAAAATCTTGAAATTTTTTTTAAAAATATTTATACAATAATATTATCTTCTCATCACGTTCCTCTACCAAAAATAATAGGTCAATTTTTACTTCACCTCAAAATTCCATCTCTAGCTCAAGTTATGAGCAAAACAATAATTTACACAGTCCCGAATGCCACTTCAAATACAATAAAGCTCCTTTTATAATTTTTCCAAGTGGTTGGCTCAACGGTTAGGCACCTATTATTTTGCATGGGAGGTTAGCAGTTCAAATCCCCCTACCTCCACTTCCCTAGGTGCATATCATGGGATTTATCCCACATTTGAAGCTGGAGGGTGAGTTTAGGTGCTTTATATGGCTTATTTCACACGCATGTAGGTGGCTATAAAAGCCATTGAATATTCAAACCTGTTTGGGCGCATAAAAGGGATCTTTGGGTATGTTTTGGCATTAAAATGTGGAGATGTGATATGTTTATATCTGGAATTTGATGGATATATTTGCAAGATATGTGCTTAAAAATTGGGATTTAATGCATGGTATATGGAAAATGTGTGGGATTACTATCTATTATTTAATTGCATAGTTTAAATGTCATATAAATTAGTCCAACATGAATAGTAAAAATGAAATTATAGGCATATATATACACAAGTTGGTATAATGATAATATGAGGAGGTGAAGACACCCCTCCATAATTGAGTGTGTCAAACTTGGTTGAGGGCCCCCAGCTAGTAAATAGCAGGGTCCATTTGTCCATGAACGAGTGTCCAAGACCGGCATTCCAAAAACTACTTTTATTCCATCACAAAAATTGTCCACGTGTCACAATATGATTGAAACACTTGGTGAGCGTGCACACATCCAACCTGCTTACAAAATCCCAAATTTTGCCAATTGCCCAAAAATTTCAGTGGGCCATAACTTTTGCAAATGAACTCGGTTTCCTACAAACAAGATATCAACGGAATCATCTAATTTTTCCTCCACACTTTGGAACTGACTAAAACTTATTCTTAGAAGATCTTAGATCACTGTTTCTTGGTGAGGATCCTCTGGATCACCAAGTGGTCCTCCAATGGAGCATGCCTCCTTTGACCTGATCTCTCCACTCTGTGTAATGATGCTCTTCTGTAACCTTCTATAACATGCCTAGAATATTCCCTGTTTGATCCTATAGTCACCAGGTTGGCACCTTATCCACAAGGTTCACGCTTTTCTCATGTGCTACTTGGAACACTGAATATGGCTAAGTCCAAAACTTGTCTTGTCTTGTGTGCACATGTCGTATGTCCTGAAAAACCTTGCTAGAACCCTTCCCTGCATGATTTCAACCCCGCGCGCTCGTATTCAACTAGATCTCACATGACCATGCACCTTCTCATCCTTGTTCGTTATTCTGGTGCCCAACATCACCCCACACTATGCCTATTCTCCATCCTCCAAAAGACTTTTCAAAGAATAAAGAATGTCGGGCTCTAAAAATTTGAATAAAGAATGAAGTGAAGAATTGGGGGAAAGTATGAAAGAATTGGGGGATGGGGGGGAAATCATGATCACTATTGAAGGAGGAGAGGGAAATTCTTCCTCAAATCTACCTCCAACTTATCCCAGGGATCAACCTTGTTCTGTGCTTGTTGATAGAGGTCACCTACCAGGGCCCTTACCTCCTTAAAGCTTAGCCCTTCTCCCTTGGCATTTATTATATCTACAATCCCCTCTAATTGTTTTCCCAAAACCTCAAGCATTTCCATCCTTTGAGTGATTTGGGGGTACAATTATTTCAGCTGGTTCTTGATTGATCCCTGCAAGGTCTCACTATCCTCTTATTTCTTTTCCACTTTCGTTAGGATTTTTTCTCGCTCATCCCTATTCACCTTTTTATTTTTTTGGAACTCCTTAAGTTTTGTTTCATGGGTGCCAACCAAGATAGTTGACACTCTATTCCTATCTATGCAATTATCATAGGTAGCCTTAACAACTTGCATGAAGACTTTTACATTGGTGAGGATCTTGTTGTATTGATGAAAAATTTCTACAACCCTTGAATGTTATCCTCTTTTTCTTAGTGCACCAACGCCCCTTCTGTAGATTCTAAGGGAAGTGGCCACCTCTCCATAGTGAGTATGCATGTTAAGTCCTCCAGAATCTATAAGGTTGATCCATATTTTTATGCGGGTTGTGTTAATTTTGGATGTTTCAAGACAATTCCATCCATGAGCATCTCTATCTTCTTGCATACCTTGCACATCCTTACCTTCTCATCTTTTATCTCATGCCTTAATTAAGCACTGATTAGCTCCTCCTAATTCAAGTCCTTTCTTTTCTCAAGGATATCCTCTTCCTTTTTCTCTAGCTCTTCCTCTAGGAACTTCACCCTATCATTTCTTCTAAAGAGTTTGGCTTTAGCCTCAACTGAAACTTTGTTGAGCGTGTTGCAAATTTTCTCATATGATAATTGTTGAGCCTTCACGAAGGGGTTTTTTACTTTTGTTTTAGGCACCTTCATCAATCCTCTTTGGCTTATTTCAAATTAGGTCTCATCAATGTGGGACTCAAATTCCCATGATAGCATTTTCCTCATCTAAGGGTATGCACCTTCCTTATCAAATGAATCCATGGCCAAGTTTTTTTCTGTTGGTACGGTGCTCTTAAATGGAAAGTACAATAGCTTGTTCAGATCATCGATGTAGCCCATTCCTTGACCTTGTGATACTTCTATGCTCTTCCTCCCTATGTGTGCAGACCTTGGAAAGCTTATAGCCAAACTAGGATCTCCCCCTTGCTGCCATATTATTTTCCTACGCATTCCTTCTTAACTTCTTTCAGCACCTCATCTGTGTTGCGTTCCACCAGGTCCTTGATGATTCCCACCACTTCTCTCTCTATGTCCTCCTATACCCATTCCTTCATGGGGCTTGGGGTCCTTTGATCCTTTGTATTTAATTCTCCACTCACCCCCTTTCCTTGAGCCTCAGCTTATTCTTCGTCATTCTTCTCTTCATCCCCTTTGTTATACTCCTCATCCCCTTCTTCCTCAGAATCATGCACCTCATAGGCTATATGGTCTTCACCTCCTTCAGGATCATCATCATCACCCTTTTCACTCATGTAGGCATGTAGACTCTCCATATCTTCTGAGTCGGCCTCATTTGTCACCTTCTTCTTCTTTCTTACTAGGGATTCCAACACAGGAGATTCTTCCTTTTCCTTCTCCTTGATAGGTGATCTCTTCATTGGTGTTTCCTCATGGGTGACATGATATTTTCACTCTAGTTCCTCTTCTTCTAGGATATTTTCCTTGACATGAGATTTATTTATTTACGTGTAAGTACTAGGCTTAGCACTTTCCTTTGGCACACTCACCATTTGTGCAGTTTGAACACTTGATGCCTTCTTCTCCTACACATCTTCTCTTTCTCTCTTCTCTGATGTGGCCTTCTCCCTTCCTATAGGGTATTCAAGAATGGAGAAATCATTCTTGAAGTAAGTTCCCTTTTCAAACTTTGGCCCTATGCACAGATACACCCTTGTTATGGTACTCCCAGCAATCGAAAGAGTTAAAGGCTTCATCATTTGTACTTCATGGGAGACATATTTCTCCATGTATGCGTGCTTATTTGGGTAGACGAGCTTCTAACACAGCTTGCAGTGTTCTAGATATACCTCCCTAAGGTTGAAACTTAGTCTCTTAAACTCCATTAACTAATTGAATCTATTTTGGAAGTATTACGTGGTGAAGGAAAAGGGTAGCTTGCACCATGGACTCATAGTCCCATCTATCAATGTAAATTTGTTAATGTAGAAGTGTTGGTACACTACAAAATTTTCTTCTCCATAAACGAGTGCTTATAACTACTCTGGGATCCTCCATTCTGCTCTGAATGTATTGTGCATTCACTTGTATCACTTTTCCAAGTGCACCTTGTGAGCGGCCATCATGGTTTCACAAGTTTACTTTGCAAACATTTTTGTGGGTAAGGGGTCCTCATCTGGATACTCCCAAAAATACAATATCTAAAAATACCATGGTTAGGAGGATGTTACCGAACAATATATTCTCTCTCTCCTACCCACTAGTTATACTCTCATCTGTAATGAAAGCAGACAAGTTATAGATGGTTCCCTCTGATATATTTTGGCATACATTTAGCCATGGCTTATTCACTTATGTAGATCATTCACAGTCATTGAGCTTGGTTACCAAGTGCACGAACATCCTCATAAAAAGGTCTAGAATATTAGAAATGTAAAAGTATCGCAACCTCTTCTTGTATTCATACATGAATAAAATCTCCTTGATAGCCTCCTTATTGCTAAGATCATCAACTATGTTATCTCCTTCAAATTAAGGCATGTGAACTTGGATATCAGTTGCGATGTTATGCGCATCTTGTTCCCTGCAAAATAAACTCAATCCTCATGAACACACGACATCAACCATTGATAAAGGTTCTCAGGCTTTTCAAAGTAAGGCAACTCATATAGTTGTAATTATTTAGCCTTCTCCAATTTGACCTCCACCTCGTCACTTTAAATAGGCATTCCATCTAGCATCCTCTTGTTAGCTAGATAGACCAACTCTAATGCCATTTCCTTCTCAGTTACACTCATGCGATGGTTATAATCACTCACTATGATCTGACTTAGATGCGATACCCATTCCTTCCATAATAATACTCCATTTAGGTATTGGATTTCTACGTACCATTCTTCGTTGGTGCTCACGACGACACCTGATTGCTTTCCCTTGCCCTTTACCTTTGTTTTCTCCGGTGAAACAGTTACTTTATTGGGTGCCATATTTTCTGTTAGGATCAAGCTATGGAATTATAACTCTTCTCTGGTACTCTGCTACAGTCTAAATTAAAATCCAAAGCTTCAACTCCTAGAATGAATCCTTCTTTCTCTATGTCATAGTTTTGAAACCCTAACCAGGGAAACCTTCCATAAGATGAAGCTCTTCACACAACCTTTCCTCATGCCTGTGTACTCCTTCTTTTTGGTTTGAAATTCTACTTTATTCGCACACTTAAATTTCTTAAATTCTTATTCCTTCACACAAATTTCTCTCTGGATGCCCTAGTTTACAAGAGCTCTTCAACTTCGTAACAACAATATAGAAACATGACTTACTCGACCTTGTATTTATAGTTTTTTATTCCCTCCAACAATAAATGATATGTCACCTACCAATGTACTTTAACATTCAATGTAGCTTTTTTCATCGAGATGGCTTTAAGTTCCCTTACCCACGTACTACATCCTATGCAAAACATCCCTTGAAACCTTCTAGCGCATAAAAATCCAATCCGGCAAAAGACTATTAGACGTGCGTCTATAGCACCAAAGGAACTTCTTCTATCCTTTACCTGATTTTTTCCCTCACCTACCTCATGTTGTTCATGCGCTCTTCATCCTTTATACATGGTCTTTGTTACAAGATTTTTGACACCATAATTCAATATCCATCGTTTCCTCACTTGATTTCTCCACCTTACGCACTTCCTTCTACTGGGACACTTAACTTGTATTACAGGATTATACTTTGCATTACTCCACCCCACACTAAAAGATATGTGCAGTCCTCTATGCATACACAACCTTAGAAAAATAATGTGGTTACTGGTGCACAAGGCACAAAACAAAAAAAGAAAGGAATAAGAAATGAGAAATGGAAACATAAGAAAAGAAAAGCATAAAGGGAAATTATAAGCTAACAAGCAATACTACCTTATTAAAAATACATAGAAGAATTATTTATAATAGGGCTTCAGCCTACTTCCATTGAAATAACCTGGTAATCTCATCTCATCCAGTGCTTTTAACTGGCAAGCACATGAATCAAGAATGTATGAGATGATGTAGGGTCCTAACCAATGGAATTTCAACTTCCCAGGATGGTGCATACACTTGGAATCATACAGAAACACCATCTCCCTAACCTCAAACTTATTTTTCTTGATATGAAGATCATGTCATACCTTTTGTCTTTCTTTTTCTATCTTCTGACTCAATCTAGCAAGTTATTTCTTTTCATCCCAGCTTCATCAACTTATCAATCCTTTCTTCTAGCACTTGTTCATTAGCTAACCCTCCTTTGGGTGTTATATGTAGTGATGGTAACATGAATTCAACTCAAAAAATAGCCTCCATGTTAAACACCAATTGAAATGGTGTGGCTTTGTTCAACCTCTTGTAGGTTGTCTTATATTCCCATAGAACAAATGATACTTTATCATCCCAATCTTTTCTTCCAACATCATAGATATTAGTCAATGTGTGACTTAGTATCTTGTTAAATGCCTCAGCAATTCCATTTTCTTGAGGGTGATAAGGGATAGTCTTATGATGGGCTACGATAAATTCTGCTAACAGAATTCTAATTGTTTCATTAAGAAAATGTGTACCTCTATCACTTGTTGAACTTAAAGGACAACCATACCTTGCTGATTATGTTCTCCCATAAAAATATAGCAGTTGTGGCTATGGTGTAATCCTTTGTAGGCACTGCCTCTGCCCACCTTGTCAAGCAATCAGTGCAAGTAATGATATACCATGAACTAGTCTTTCACGTGGCTAGCAAAATTGGCCCTATAAAGTCAATTTCCCATTTTTTAAATGGTTTATTGTTGGCTATTGGTCACAAAGGAATTTCATCCCTCTTTCTAGGTTTTCCAAGGTGCTGATAATGGTCACAGGCCATTGCAAAACTCAATACAATCTTGTAGATGGTTTCACACCAAAGACTTACTAGTAAAATCTTCCGCATGGTAGCATTTCCTACATAGTGTCCTCCTGCAATCCCACCATGCACTTCTTCCATAATTACCACATGCTCATGTTCTAATACGCATCAATGCAGAACATCATCATGACCTAACTTATACAGATCTCCACTAATCAACATGTAATGTGTGGTGCATATTGCTAACTATTTTCTTTCCAGAGCCCTCATCTCTTCTAGCGCCACACCTATTTTTAAGAACACGTATGATATCTTCCAAGTC
This sequence comes from Taxus chinensis, assembly GCA_019776745.2. Lineage (NCBI taxonomy): Eukaryota > Viridiplantae > Streptophyta > Pinopsida > Cupressales > Taxaceae > Taxus > Taxus chinensis. The sequence goes on from JAHRHJ020003375.1 coordinate 55,261, forward strand.
TGAGGACCCACACCATAACCTAAATAGTTTTATGTATGGCATGGTATCCTCAATGATTTTCGTGTCATCTCCCTGAATTAATCCTTGATAACTGATCAGGTCATAAATTGCTCTTTCTTAGTTTCACAACCATTGTGAACTCAAATCATTGAAATAATAGGACCCAACGACATATGTGCCCTTGCAAAATGAGATTGTTGACTAAGTATTTAATGCCATGTGGTCCGTGTAGAATATAAATGGTGTTGCCAATAGATACTGTGTAAACTTGTGCAACGCGTAGATCATAGACAATGCTTTGCACTCAGTAGTTATGTAATTATGCTTTGTTGGTGTCAAATTTCTACTTGCAAAGCACAAGGGATGATCAACAATTCCCTCACCAGGTTGTGCTAGTACTACTCCCATAGTTGTCCCTAAGGCATCAACATGCACATGGAAAGGCTTATCCCAAGAGGGGAAACATAGTATGGGAGTTGTGACAAGCCTATAATGCATTCTAATGTGCCTCTCCCCAATGGAAGGCACTCTTGTGTTTTAATAATTCCTCTAAGGGCATGGCGATCTTGGCATACCCCGTAATGAATTTTTTGTAATACCCTATATGCCCAAGGAATCCACGCACTGCACTTTGACTAGTAGGCTCCCCTAATCCCATAATAACTGACAACTTTGGTAGGATCTACTAGTAAGCCTTCTTTGCATACAATGTGTCCTAATAGGGTTCCAAATGGAGTAACAAAGACACATTTCTTAATGTTGAGGGATATCCTTAATTTTTGACATCTCTCAAACATTAGCCTTAAATTTTCACAATGGTCTTTCACCAATCCATACACAGTCCAATCATCTAGGTAAACTTAGAGAAATTTATGGATGAAGTTCTGAAATGCTTGTACCATGATGCAAGAGAACACAATAGGTGCATTCTGTCAATCCAAAAGGCATAACCATGTAGAAAAAACTTCCCCATTTAGTGGCAAAGTTTATCTTTCTCTGGTCTTCCTTTGCAATCCTGACTTGGTGATACCCTAAGAACCCATCCATGAAAGAGTAGACTTTGCGCCCTGGCTAATCCCTCCAAAATTTCTTCAGTAAAGGGGGTTGGAAAAGGATTGATGACACATACTACATTCAGATCCTTGTAGTCAACACAGATTCTTATCCTTCCATCCTTCTTGATATTGATAACCATTGGGCTTATCACATTTTGATTCTTCCACTATCTCAATGATACCATATGCTATCATCTTTTCTATTTCTTCCTTAACAGTACATGCAAATTTGGATTCATCTAATAAGTCTTCTTTTGAATCATCTACACACCTTCCTTCAAATTGATCTTCATCTCCCCTAAGGAATGGTGGAATACCTTTGAGTTCATGATACCCATGAGGGAATCAAATATTGGAACTCACATAACAGATAAATGACCTTTGAAATTTATTTTTCTAACCAATAGTCCCCAATGATAGCTTCCTTAGGTTCTGTCTTCTATTCCAATGTTAACCTTATTTGTTTTCAAGGGATCATGGTAGGTGAGTGCTTGCTCATCAATGTTATCTATGAATTCGCACATACCTTTTGAATGGTTAACATCCAAAGTCTCCATTCTTCTCCATCTACTACATAAACCATTTTTATTTTTTTATTTTTCCATGCATGTGCGCTCAAGCTACACTTCCTCTAATTCTTCTTCATTGAGGCACATTTCTAAATAAGGATCACCCAATAATTCTAGTAGCCTATCTTCTACCATAGCACTATCTCCCATCATGAGGCACTTGATTACTTGTAATGCCCTATCTACCATGATGGCTTGGTAATCCTATACTCGAATTCTTGAATGAGATCAACCACCAACTCCTGCCAATTACCTATTTGACTACGTATCTCTAAATGAATATACCATGCATGTACACAACCTTGTAAGTTGGAATACAACTTATGCACCCATAGCAAAGGTGGTAATGATTCTGCTTCACATCTAGGCCTTCTCACATGCTTGGATATGAAATGAGGTAGTCTCTTTACCATGGTAGTCTTGTATGACCGTGGGCGCATGTTGCTCCTAGAGAACCTTAACAGAGAATGTGATTCTTACCTTGTGCCAATGTAGGAGATTCTCCCAATGTGTAGCCCACTAGTCACGCTGTAGTTTCGAGTAGGTTATAACTAAGCATTCCTCTTCTCTCATCCTCATTCTTCCACTAAGCTTCCATTTCTTGGGAGAAAATTTTAGGGTATGCTCCTCAAGAGTAACTTGGAAACTTCTTTCCTCCTAGGTGCTTGAATGAGCATGCCTTTGTCACCCTTGTTACAGATCCTCTCAACTGTCACCCAATCAACTCATAAGTCCCATGCACCCAATTTTCACATGCCATACTAGTGGTATCACTCAAGGACTAAGAATCTTCAAAATGGATGACTCCCTCCGAGGGATGAATTTATCCAGGATCTCTGATGGAGTGCACATAGATTCTGTCAAGGAATTATTCTCCTAATGGTTTAGTATAGGGTGCTGAATTTCCATCTATTAAAGGAATGATCACCCTTTCTTCCTTGTTCTCAAAGCTGATATACCCTTTGTTAAATTATAGGTCAGCATTGTTCTTGTAACACCATGGGCACCCAAGAAATGCTGGAAAGTTTTCATCCTCGGTGAGCACCAAGACTTTGAAGTCTCCAGTGAACTTGGCCCCTTGAATGGTGATAACTGCATCCTTCAGGACTCCAATGGGCATTTATTTAGTCTTATTTTCCATATACAGCACATTCAAAGATGGATGTAATGTCGGCCTTCCCATTTGATGTCTAGGCATCTAAGGTAAGAACATTGAACTTTGCTCCTATGTCGATGAGGATGTTACTCAGAAGCCATCCATCAAGCATATGCATTCAAAGTAATTTCCTTATCATAGTTCAAGGCTATGAGTAGGAAGGTTTGCATGCAAAACCTACCTTTCGTGCTCTACTCTGGTACATGGTACCTTCTCCCTCAACCATTATCCTAGTAAGGGAATAATATTCTCTTTCCTTAACATTTTATATACTTCCTTAACCTCATCCAGGTCATTCTTTGGAACCTCAACATTCTTCCTTTAGCTCCAACTCCTTTGATTTCTCCTTTAGACATTGGATCTACCCTTGTGCAAACTTTGAATCACATCCATAGTCTCTTGATACACCTCCTTCTGATGACCAGGGTCTAGATATTTTCCATGTACCACTTCCTCTCTTGAAACTAGTGTCCTTTTCTTGGCATCTCCCTTACATGTGGCCTCTACTTGCATCATCACCAGTATAGGTTCTAGCCCTGACTCACGAACCTACTCTTGGCATCCACTGTGAATTGGCCTTATTGATGCTCACCATCCTAGTGCATTTTTCCTTCTGAGTGTCATGCTGGTTCATATGCTCATAAATCTCTGTACATTCTTCATACTTATATTTCTTTCTGCACCATGAGCATTGTAATAGATCAGGACACTTAACATTTGTAATGCTCTGTAGATCTATAATTATAACAAGTTCCTCCTGGGAATTCACTTCGTCCTCCACCGTGGTTCCTGAGACCAAAAAATCCTCCATGAAAATATCTTCCACATGCTCCTCCATCTACGCGCCCTTTATAACGATGGTTATCATCCTTGGAACTACTTAGGCGAAAGTCTAGAACACATCCACATCAATAGCATCATGGATATGATCAATCAATCTGTAATCCTTAGTATCATGGGTTTTTGGGCCCCTAGAATATGTGACCAAGTATTAGGCACATGGGCAAGCAAGATCCCGGTTACTAGATGGCGTGCAAGGAAAAGAACACTATAGTAGAGGCTTAAGCAGGCAACTAGCATGCATGATCACACGAAAGGAAGGTCTCATAGACTTAGCCAATTGTGCGTACCCCAAAACTTAGTGAAAAGGATGATTTTGCACATGGATAAGATGCCAGCCTGGTAATCATGTTGGCCATAGTCTATACACTAGATGGAAATCCCAGAATGATCTTCATGCAGATGGAATGGAGACTCAGGCATGAAGGAACAAACTGACATGGAGGACCACATTAGACACTTGGTATGGATTTGAGCCTGTAGAAAAGTGATTTAACACTCGATTAGTCGATAAATCCCAAGTAGCCTTTGCGTGCAAATCTTTAGATATATATAGCCTAGACGGGAGTGAAACATATTGTGTGACAGAGACCATTTCCTATAATAGGTGTTATCAATTAGAGAAAAAGCATCAAGCATGTTGATTGCTGCGAATGGATATATCATAGGAAAGGATGTATAGCATGGGTGTAGACACTAAAATTAGGTCACACTCCCCTTTGGTCCCTCGACAAATAAACACCTTCATCACATTTACCTAGCCATGGCCCCCTTCACCCCACTAATATTAATTTAATTAATTAATTATCATTATCCTCACTATATTTATTATTTAAATATCTTAATTTAAATAATATCCACACATACACCTTCACTTAGACACCTCATCAAGCCAACTCAACCTAAGACTTATTCTTAGTAAGTTGCCATAACTAACTAAGACTTACCCAAACCCTAAAAATCAATGCCTACATTCCCTCTAACCACATTCCCACATGCTCACAAGAGGCTCCCAGTCTAATCTGCAGGATAACGACACGAGATCCAAGGAAATTAGGAGGATCTCCCTAGTTTAGTAAACCTAGGAAATCCTGCCTTGACCGATGTCGGTTACCCCTAACTGTCACCGGTTAAGTCGAACCACCATCGGTTACCCCTTTTAACCCCAAAACAACCTTATTCTCAAGGTTGGAAAGTTGGAAGTTGGAAAACATTGGGAGAAAATTGATGAGCAAGAACACATCTCAGAGAGATAACACATCTTAGAGAGAAAATTTCAGCGAAAAACTTTCACATCCAAGGAAGGAGATTGAGCATCTTCTCCTACATAGCCATCCCAACCATGATCTGATCTATCCAAGAAAAGAGGAGTGTACATGTAGCCCATGCAGAAGCTTTCTTCAGTTGGTGATCACTTTCAAACCTTCAAACCCATCATCAAGCACCTCCATCCCTCACACACAGGCATTCAGGAATAGAATCCAAGTAAGTATAACATCATACTCCTCTGGTTCATTTCATTTCATCATCATTTTATCATTCATTGTTTCTCCTTTAGCCCACCTATTGACCTTCCTCTGACATTTTCACCCCCTCCATATACCCATTAAAACCTCGTCAAAATCCTACTCCAATCACCCAATACCTCATCTTGACTAACCAAAGTCCTTTGTGCAATCACAAAGGAGACCAAAGCTTCATTCTGTGCATTCCAAGATCTCACAATAATTGGCACCGGTTACACCTAACTGCAACATCAGTCACCCTTAACCGACACTTGGTATTGGTCTCTGTATTTACCCACACATCCTAGAATAGACCTACCCACCTAATTTCATCTTACCCTCATTCACCTGTGATCTACCTGAGACCTCTATCAGACCTGTAGAGACCCAAAACCAATCATTTGACCTTGGATTCTATTCTAACTTAGCCTGTTAGATTAGATCTATTTTTCTTATTGTGTTTTTAAGTGAGATACCTAAATCATTTCAATTAAAAATAGGATTTATTTGATTTACAGCATTAAATTGTTTAAAATAGTGGATTGACAGCCATCTAGGAAGTATCATACTTCTTGGATCTAGCATACGCTAGGCAGTTCACTGCCCATATTGTTTAATTCCTTTTGGTGGTCTTGTTTTCATTATTAGGTAGTTCCTCCTAGCCAAAAGGAAGCTCTCACGATCAACTATGGATTCAGAAGTCATACGCACACAGCAACCCATCAACCAACATTTGAACAGGTATTCCTCCTATGCCCGTTACCCTATCTATTTCATCAACACTTCAAAGAAACGATCTAAGAATCAGGTGAAACATTTTGGCATGCCTGGTGGGACCCATCCGGGGTTCCTTGCATTTCATTCATTCCTAGGAAAAAATTGTTTGTGTTTATTTCCCTTCTGAAAAATCATACACACTAATTTTCTTCCCTGGTAATCCACCTTTTCTTTCTATTTTCTCTAAAGGAAAATTTTCTTTTGGTGTAATTAAAAAGAACCATTTCTTCATGTTTTCTACATTGTAGTGAAAGAGCATCCCTCTTCCTCTTCATCTTATTGTGTCATCCAATTTCACATTTTGATTTGGGCTTAAAAATAAGTGCATTCCATTCTGATTTATTGCATTAGCTCACATTAATTGAGGGCAACCTATACGCTGGAATTCATGCCCAGCTGATGGTTGACAAATGAATCGTAGAAAAGCACTTCTATCCTTTTCTCTTTCTCTGAGTCTTACCAAACCACACAAAAATTCAAAATACATACATTCTTAAACAACATCCTACCTGGAAGAAGTTGTAGGTGATCACATGATCATGGCACAGTGGGCACCCAGCTCGCTGCTCTATCGAGTCATACTTCAGAGTGAAGCCCGCCCCCACCATAACATACCTGAAACCTCACCTTTTAGATCTCCTTCTTTGTAGGAAGCCATCCTCACCAAAAAAATCTATTTCACAATTCATGTGTCAGTCCCTAAATAGCATAAGCTAAACAAACATAATAGAAAAGGCACTCTTAGGATTGCATTTTCTTAGTGTTTTTGCTTGGCTTGCATTTTGAGGTGAGAGATCACATTCATCACTTTTTTTGTTCATCCTTGCATGCTCCTCATCATAGCTGGTGTATTCCAGCTTCACCTGAGTGTGCCTAGGCCATATCATCATCATTCTCTGAATTTTGGGTCTGATTCTACATCAGATTTTAATTCACAACCACTTTCTTTCATCATTGTTTCAATTTCACAATAACCATTGTCAGTTACCTCTAACCACCGTGGTTATACCCAACCTGACATCGGTTCCTAGGTCCTTTTGCTAACCTACTCAAAAGGACATTTTATTCATTTTCTTCCACTTTTCATAGTCCCTGTCACTGTCTATCATTCCCATTGATGTTGTAAACATCATCAAATTTGGCATACCTATCAGATTTTACCTTCTACCTCGTTTTTACTCACTGTCATTTTCTACAAGTAACCGGCAATGGTTACCCCTCACCAGCCGTCAGTTTTCCCTAACCGGCATCGGTTAGCCTGTTTCACATTCTAGCCACCATTTGGTACTTAATCCACTTTTTGTCACCAGATTCACCTGTTCTTGTTGTTCTCTATGTCATTTACAGAGAAGCAGCCCTACCTGATCAGTACTGGTTCACATGGTGCTGACCCGAAGACAAGAAAGCACACTCGTATTTCATGCTAGTTGTCAACCACTCCCACCTAGTCCTTCACCACCTTCTATTTTATCACCAGCCATGGATCCCATCCAGCCTATTACTATCACTACCAGAGATGAGGAGTTCGCATGACTCCTTGACCAAAACCCTGTCACCTTGCAGTTTTACCTTTCCCACTCATCCATTCAAGATGCCTCAGGTCAAGTTGATATATGACATGCCTGTATCTATCCCCTGACTCTCACACCCACTCCCGCATCAGCCCCATCTGGCTCCATGCCACCCGCATCTACTTTACCCCCAGTCATTTCACAGTTAGGTCCTATACCCACTATGACTGCCGCATCTACTACCTCTGTGGCACCCATTACATCCACCGTACCCTCGATGACTACCCCAAACACAACCTCATCCACCCCTAATGTCTCACACATACCTATAGCTACATTACCACCTCTAGTGTCGGTGACCCCTACCCCATTTCAGAATGTGGTTCTTTCCATTCCACAATCATTAGCCCCTATTGCCACTAGGGTTACCATGACCCTTCCACCCCATATACATACTACCAACAACCTCTTGTTTCATCCATTATTCATTCTGGGTACATACCCCCTATTTCACTACCTTCTTCTCCACCACCCTACATGGCAGCCCCATACACTTGAGTGCCACCCCATTATATGCCCAAACCAACCTTCTCATGCTATACGGGAGGCATCTAATCATCACAACCCACCAATGACCTAATTAAATTGATGTTGGACAAGATGCAGACATTGGAGGCATCAGTTTCTGGCTCCCGCAACACTATCACCTACGACAAGATTTGCAACAAACCTATTCACCCATCCATTCCTATCCGTTCATACCTGTGCATTGGGAAATGCCTAAATTCAATCATTTTCAATAGCAAAGAAGACCCACAACAACATTTGCGGTCATTCAAACACGGGTGTTATCTGATCACTCATGATGATGCCTTGCTTTTGAGAACCTTTCCCATGTCCCTCACTGGACCTGCATTAGATTGGTATAGTGGGTTACCTAAACACTCTATATTCTCATTCAATCAGGTAGCCCAAGCCTTCTTGGATCATTTCTCTATCAATATTGTCAAGAAGGTTACCATGACCGATCTATATTCCACACGTTAGTATGAGGACGAATCTATCGTAGATTTTGTCACTCGCTAGCGCAGCTTGATCAATCAACTTACCTTCCAACTGCCACAAACTGAACTCATCGAGCTCTTCACATGGGCTTGTGCTAGACATATCTCCCTGACCTTGTAGGTCCAAACCTTCTGAACATTTGATGAGGCATTCACTATGGCATGAAAGTTAGAGATTCGGGCCATCGAAGAGAAGAAAATCCAATTACGCAATAAGAATTCGGCATTCAAGTTGAATGATACCTCTTCTTCTTCCAAACCACAAACCAATTATTCAAAAGCTAAGGGCACCACTAACGCAGTGGTACTCAAGGCCAGCCTAGCTCATCCGTCAAATCAGGCTACACCCTCATCTAATCTCTCACCTGTCCAGAATTTTCAATTCAGACGAGAGCAGTGAAAATATACCCCAATTGGGGAACCTTACTCTTCTATCTTAGAAAAGCTTATCAAAGCCAGAGCCATCACCCTTCCACCTATAAAACCACACACTGGTTTTGACCCTACTCGCCCCATGCCCGCATGGTATAAAGAACATGATTTCTATAACTATCATCGAGTAAAGGGTCATAGTGACAACAACTACATCACTTTCAAAACTATTGTCCAAGAAATGCTTGAGAAAGGTGAGTTAATTGTGGATAATCCCAATGCCAGCCCCAATCAAAATCTACAAATCTTCAAAAAACCATTTCCCAACCATGCCCCTTCATCCAATCAAACCTGGTGAGACATCAACTCATGATACCCATACTCCACGAGGTTCACACTATCTTTAACGAGGTACCTGTCATCTCCCAATTGCCTCATATTCCTTCCATAGAGGAGATCCTAGCCTGAAATCCTCCTTCTGCATTAGAACCAACCTCTCGTGTTCCTACACCAACAAAGGAACACCTTTCATCTCCTTCATCACCAATGGAGGGGTCTTCCGACTAACATTGAGACCATCTCACCCCTAGCTTCACCACTTAGAGAAACCCATAGTACCTCCTCCACCCATAGATAAGATCCCATTACCTCCTCCACCCATAGAGGAGCACCTATTACCTCCTCCACCCATAAAGGAGCACCTATCCATTCCTCCACTTATAGAGGAGCTCCCATCATCTCCTCCACCTATCATCGACCCAGTTGAGATACCTTTTCCTCTTGGCGAGCATTCTCCATCCGCTACCCAAAATCCAACAGACCTACTTTAGGATCTCTTACCCACAGAAGCTGAAGCTAGCCAATTCCCTGTCTCTAAGACACATTTTATGGGAATTTCCATTAGGTCCTCACCAACTCCACCCATAGACGTGTGCCATTCTCACGTTTGGCCTGATCACTTAGATTATGTGGATAGGGCTTTACTATGGGGGCACCTCTTACTCCTGTCTCAACAGATGCAGAGATCCCTCGCTAATACCTCCACTATCTACCCAAACACATTTTGACCCTTCAAACCAAATACAACCACTATTGTCAGAACCCCTTCCACGATACCTGTTAGTGCTCAAACCACACCCTTACCCATAACCCAACCTACATCTAAACCTAAACCCACACCTATAACATTTTCCTCAACTAAACCTATTCCCACTTTAGGGGTCACCCCGACCACCAACCTTACTCATCCACCTATTAAACTAGATTTAGCTACATCCTCCAATGTCAATACCACACCTACTCTGACACCCAAACCAAAGAAACAAACTCATCGACCTCATACCCTGACCACACCAATCATGCCCACACTTGTCCCATCTGCCTTAAGACCTCAGCTTGCCCAACATGGTCAAGCAACCTTCACCCATCCATAAACCAATAACACAACAACCCATTCCTTCCTCACAAACCTCTAACCTACCCAGGCACACAACATGACTTACACCCACACCTACAGTCTCTTTACCACCAATACCTCCAATACCTTCAGCTATTGCTTCACTACCCACTACACTTCAGTCATTGTCCCTCACACCCCAAGTATGACCCATGTCATCTACCTTCACAGCACCCCCATTATCCCCATGGGTAACTCGCCCTCTTCCTCCATCTGCTTTTCCTTCTAGACCTCGTACACCCACATCACCTTTACCCAAGAAGGTGTAACCCAAAAACAAAACCCCACTACCCCACAATAAGGTAGTCAAAACAACCACACACCCTCCTACCCATCCATCTACTGTACCCCTACCCAAACAAACACAACTGATACCTAAAACCACACCGGCACCTAAACCCATAACTCGACCCATTCCTACTCTTCCAAAAATAGTTCCTCGACAATCAACCACACCTACACCCAAACCCACGTTCACTTCCCATTGTGATCCACTAGCAGGGTCCTATGCCAAAATTTTAACCAACCTCCTCGAGACTTCTGTTATCACATTACCACCACTCTGACCTTACGACCCCCTCAAACCCAAGCCAAAAGGGTTTGATGATACTAAAATTTGTGCATACCATCATGTGCCAGGGCATGATGTGGAGAACTGCAAGGCCTTGAAAACCATCCTTATCCAATTGTGTCCACCAGAAACCAACTTTGATGACAATGACCTTCTTGATGAGGATCCTGCTTCACCAACACCCATTCCCACACTACCCACTCAACAACCACAACCTCCACCCTCACAGCTCCTAGAGCCACCCTCAAGATTTGAAATTAACATGGTTCACATCAGAGAACTTGCCACGCCACCACCCAAATGTCATTGTGCCCAGCTGACCTCACAGGGTTTTTCTCCTCTAGTAGGTTTTTTCCCTTCATGTCGTTATACCACTCACCCTACACCTTCTCCATTTGCCAACTCCCCTCAAATCAACATGATACATGTCACTACATGTGTGCAGAAGGGAAAAGAAAAGGCAACTGACCCACCAACCAATCCTATACCCAACATACCATCTGCACCCATACCTAAAATAACTATCTGTGGCCCCACATACCCCATTTCTAATGGCATCACACATCGCACCATGCTCAAACAACTACACCAATCTCCCCTCAAAATGTCCTTATATGACCTCATCCAAACCTTGGAATCCCATCGTCAAGCCCTCATGGAGGTTCTTCAATCTATTGAGGTTTTACCCAATGACCCTACACCCGTAGCCTCCATTATCACACCCCATCATGTAGCCTCTCTCACCAAATTACCACCTTCATCCTCACCTCACCTTGTTCACCAAGTGGCCTCCCTTAGCTTCTCAGAGGAGGAGATCATGCCACACCAAAATGATGACCCAGACCCAGCCCTCTTCATCTCCATCCACATTGATGACATACGGGTACGCCATGTGATGATTGATGGAGGTGCTAGCATTAACATCATTTCATCCCATGCATTTTCTCAAATGCACATACCTGACAATTACATGCATAAACATCTGGTCATGTTGTGTTCATTCAATGATGCTATCACCTCCACACTAGGCACTGTCATCCTTCACGTTCACGTGGGCCCCCACACTATTCTAGAATTGTTTTATGTTTTGGAGGGGGAATTCCAATATAACTTGTTGCTTGGTAGACCCTGGATCCATGTCATGGGTTGTGTTCCTTCCACTTTGCATCATTGTGTAAAGTTTGAACATGAAGGACACACTTATACCATTCCAGCTGACCCATCACCTTTCAAAACATGCAACATGCTTTACCGACCCAATGATGTGCTCATACCTGTCAAGCCGTCTACCTCCGCAACCAATACCACTTCACCTACACCTCCACCTACTAGTACAGCCACTGCTTTCACCGCACATACCTCCTCCATTCCTACCACTGCTATAACCTCCATGGATGACCCATTAGCTTCCCAATCCATTAACTCCACCTCTGCATCGACCTCTGACACATCATCCATTCCAGCTACCTACATACCAACCACTGATCCCTTGGAAGGTGTTTTTCAATGCCTCACTCTGGGGGAGTACCACCTATATAGTGTCAACACATTCCTTACTCCACATGAGTATGGAAGCCTTCACCAACACCCTCACTATGATCACTGTATAGGAGAACACCTCCTTTATGGTCCTCCTCATCTTTGTACTAGTCTCACCTATGGGGGACTTGATACTACCACTTACACACCTGAACCACCATCACAACCCCACCCATTTTCCACTGACTTCCAATCACTTACCAATCACCATTTCACCCACACCTTCCTGCACCACTGTGCATGGAAGGGTTTTGGTTTTGGCTTTTACGAGCAAGGCCACCATACATTATTCCATGTACCACCCACAAACATAATGACCATAGTGGTATCAGCTTCCCCAAACCTCCTACCAAATAGGCCCGTATTGAACTCATTGAGGACCCTAGCCCTTCTCCACCTTCATCTTCATCACTACCTTCACCCGCTCCACCTTCATCACCACCCTCACGACAGAGTCGATGGATCCTAAATCTATCCCCCCTAACTTTTTTTTTTCATAAACACCATTTCCTTGGGGCCTTTGACTTATCAACGTGAAGGCGAGGCCCCTTCCACTCTTCCATTCCTATATCCTGAGATGATCGATGATGACACACCTACAATTAACATCGTTCAATGTTAGGATGATGAATCCATACTCACCTACCTTGGTGCAGAAGACTCATATATTCATCGGTCGTTACCCTCTGAGATGCAAACCATGTTGAATGAATCGACTATCGAGATCAACATTCATACTCAGGATGACCCGCACATCCTAAAGATCAGACAATCTTTAGATGCTACTGAACAGGAAGCCATCACTTCTTTTCTCTGAGATCATAACCATGCTTTCACTTGGTCTTACGCAGACATGCCCGGTATTGACCCCACCATAGTGGTCCACAATATCGTAACCATTCCCGATGCCAAACCTATCAAAAAAAAGCTGAGGAAAATGCACCCTCACATTGCTCTTCTCATCAAAGAAGAACTTCAGTGCCTTCTTTTTGTTTCCTTCATCTTACCCATTGATTATCCTCATTGGATTTCTAACATTTTCCCTGTTACTAAAGCAACAGGGGGACTCACATTTGCATGGAATTCCGTGACCTCAACCTAGCCTACCTGAAAGATGACTTTCCCTTGCCCGGTATTGATCAACTGGTTGACCTCACCACTGGTCATGAGATGCTCTCACTCATGGATGGCTTCTCAGGTTATAACCAAATTTTTCTTGCCCCAGAAGATCAACACAAGACCACATTCATTACCCCTTGGGGAACCTTTTACTATCAAGTCATGCCTTTTGGCCTTAAAAATGTTGGTGCTACATATCAGCGTGCTATGACTTACATCTTCCATGATATCATGCATCACATATTGGAAGATTACGTGGATGATCTCTTGGCCAAATCTAAACGTCACGTCGAGCACCTCGCCATCCTCAAAACCATCTTTGACCACCTCATTAAATATTGTGTCCACCTTCAGCCTAAAAAGTGTGTCTTCATGGTTCTCTCAGGAAAGCTCCTGGGATTTATTGTTTCCCTCCATCGTATAGAAGTTGACCCTACTAAAGTTAAGGCCATTTGGAAATGCCTCCACCCACTAACCTTAAATAACTCCATAGCCTGCAAGGTAAATTATAGTCCTTTCACTGTTTCATTTCATAATTATCTGATCGGTGTCAACCATTTCATCATCTACTTAGGAAGGATGTCTCCTTTAAATGGGATGATGACTGTCACAAAGCTTTTGAGGCCCTAAAACAATACCTTCTCCAACCACCCATACTCATTCCACCAAAATATGATCAACCTTTTTACCTATACATATTAGCTACCGATCATTCCTTGGGAGCCATGCTCACTCATCGTGATGAACAACATAGGGAGCAAGGTGGTTTATTACATAAGCCGTACTCTTTTGGACTATGAAACCCGATACAACCATCCAGAAAAACTTTTCTTAGCCTTAGTTTTCGTTGCCACCAAACTCCGCCATTACCTACTCAACCACAAAACCTATGTCATGACCAACACTGATCCCTTACACTTCATGTACACCAAACCTTATCAAAATCAGTGCACCGCGTGATGGCTTATGCTTTTAGCTGATCTTGACCTTGAATTCATTCACCAAAAGTCCATCAAGGGCCAAGCTATCGCTGACCAACTGGCTGATGCACCTATTTCTGGGGATCAACCCTCTAATTTTGAATTTCCTGATGAGTCAATTGCTACTCTTTCCCTGGATGAACCCCCTTACCAAATGACATTGTTCTTCGATGGTTCCAAGTGTCAGTGTGGGGGAGGGCTGGTATTATCCTCATTCCTCTAGATGGAGAACCCATGCCTTTGTCTTTCAAACTAGACTTTGAATGCACCAACAATATTCACCTGAATATGAATGATGTACTAGGTCTCAAGCCGCATATGCCCTAGATGTCAAATCAATCCACATCTTTGGTGATTCACAATTGGTCGTCAACCAAGTCAATGGTATGTACCAATGTCATAACGAGATACTTCAAAAGTATAAACATCATGTAGACATAATTTTGACCACCTTTGATCATTACACCCTTCAAACCATCCCACGTTCAACCAAAAAATTTGCAAATACCATGGCCTGCTTAGCTTCCCAAATACCCACTTCCCCTGCCGATTCAGCTTTCAAAATATTTTGTCACCGTACAACATGCCTCCATTCACCTTCTTATTTACCTCATGATGTTTACTCATTGTTTAGAACTATTGACACCCCTGACCCGAAGTGACCTTTGGTATAAACAATACTATGACTACCTTTCCTTTCCATCTTACCTCCTGATCTCACTCGTAATGGACAACGTGCCTTCCTTAAAAAGTGTCTCTCATTATTCATCATCCATGGGGGGACTCCTCTATAAATACATCTTTGATGGTATTCTCTTACGATGCCTCACAAGTATTGAAATTCCTTATACCATTAAGGAGGTTCATGATGGCATATGTGGAGGTCACTTTAGTGGCCTTGCTATTGCTAAGTGTATTCTTCCCTAGGCTATTACTAGAAATCCTTAACCATGATTGTTTTGACTATGTCAAACATTGTGTGAAATGTCAACAACATTCTAATCTTCATCATACACCCATTCATGCCTTATAGGTCACTCGTGACCTTTGGCCCTTCTCTCAATGGGGTTTGGATCTTGTCGAGAGAAATTAATCCTCATTCTTCCCAATGCCATCAATGGATCATTAACTTCTAATGAATACTACACTAAATGGGTGGAATCCATACCACTCATCTCCATGAAAGTCTGAGAAAATATGTGAGTTCATACAACCATCACATCATTTGTCACTTTGGTGTTCCTCATTGCCTCATCACTGACAATGGAAAACAATTCAAAAACAAAACATTACAAAAACTATGTGATGCCTTTGCATTCAACTTAGTTTTTCTTCACCTTATTACCCACAAACCAATGGCCAAGCCTGGAATCCACTAACAAAACCCTTAAACAAAATTCTCATGAAATTGGTTGACGATACTGGAAAGGATTGGCATACGCACATTCCTTTTTCCTTATGGGCTTACCACACTAGTATTCACTTACTTCTAACTATGGCCACACCCTTTCTCTCTGGTCTATGGTACAGAGGTTGTTCTACCTCTCAAAGTCCAGATCCCATCACTCTTTATATTCACTCAAATATATGCTCACTGATGATGATTTTCATCAGGACCGTTTGGCACAACTTGAGTTATTAGACGAACATCATCTTAATGCTCTGGATCACCTTCAAGTTTACCAACAATGTATCAAACGTGCTTATGATAAACATGTTCATGAATTAACCTTCCAGGTTGGTGACCTTGTCCTGAAAGAAAATCAACATGTAACAAAAGAGAAAAAAGTAAATGGGGAAAATTTTCTCCTAATTGGCTTGGACCATACATCATAACTCATACCTATGGATCAAGTGCCTTATCGTTTATCTTCACTTGATGGTAAACCTTAAACATGAGCCCCTTAATGCATTGCATCTTGACCATTCTATTTTTGACTCATAGTCCTACCTCACCCTTTGTCTCTTTACAGCACTCATCCCTTGAGCACATATCCACTTCCATTACCTCCCTAATGATTAAGCAAGAATCATGTGAGTACTCCATCACATTGTGCAATCTTATCTTAAATATGTGTACCAAGACACTACACATAGCATGATTCTCATGGATACTTTTTCATCTACCTTTCAGATGAGATCCCATGGTCGTTCCACCTAACAACCTTGTGTGTTATGGTTTGAACAAGAGTCCTATCCTCCACCTTGGTCCATTGTCCATGATATAAAATTCAAATGACCTCACATGGGACATTCAAATTCAAAACTCCTTGAGTCAAACTTCTCACCAAAATATGAATCCCTCAAAAAGGACATCTTCCTCTCGACTAAATTGCTGCTATAAATAGACTGCTCCCTCGAAGGACAACTATAGAGAATTGCATAGTTTATCACAAAAAAAGACTATTCTTGTAAAAATGAAATAAGAAACTGAAGCTTCCCACATCGATCAACTTCATGAAGACCTCAAGGAGTATATTCGAATTATCCCATATAGACTTCCCACATCGATCAGTCTATCAAAACAAAAAAATGTTTTCAGTCATGGACTTGCCCTTTTGATCTTGGGTCTCTTATCAAAGAGGCATGTTGTCTCACAACATATACACTTAACTACCTTTCACCTCACCTACCATTTCCTTTCTCACCTTCTCAATTGCCTCAAGGGACATCTTGGAATTGTGACATTTTGTGATCCCATGACTACCTTCATGTAGAACACATCAATCATGCTAATGCCTTTATGGTCTTATGTTCATCATTCCCCTCCAAGGTATGATCTACTCGGTATGATCCTACCCAATCAAGTGTGAGTTACTTTTTTTCCCTCTTACCATTCACCTCTTTTCTTACTTATTGATACTCTTAAATTGGTATACCATCACCACCTACATTTAATGAAACTCTTTCACTAACAGGATTGTATTCGATCTTCAACCTCTCAAAGACCTACCTCCCATGCTTTATGACCTCCACTCAATCATGCCTTCACCTAAACTCAATCATGGTTACCTCAATAATCTACCCAAGCTAATTAAACATGTCTATAACCCACTTCATCATGCCTAAACCCTACCAACTCTCTTCATCATATTCTTCCCTAGCTCATGGGAGAACTACATCGTCCTGAGGTCCCTTGTCATCTGGGGCTATGTAGGAACACTCTGAGGGCATGGGGCCCTTAGAGGATAGCTCGGCCACTCTTCCCTAAATAATAATTCATCAACCCTACCTATTCTACTCACCATTTACAATCTAACTTAATTGATCCTTTCATAACAAATATTACCTATTAAGCCACATTTATAACAATTTCTTACCATATCATACATTAATATTGGATCACTCTACCACGATGCAACAATATTTGAGCCATTTCACAGCACGAACATAATATACATCATCATTTATTTTCCATAATAACCCTTGGAAATTACATCAAATTATTAACCAAAAATTAGTAGACAGATCTACATCCTCCATCATGTTGTTAAATAATCTTGACTGAATGCGTAAATAACCTTAACACCACCATGCCAGAAATGAACCTTGACTCCACCATACCTTAAAACCTTTACTCCATCATGCCTACATGAGGATTTCCTAACTTAAATCATGCAAACACAACCTGAGGTCTCATTCTAAAACCTAGAATCCACCATTCCTCATACCTAACTGCAACATGTCCTACAGTAACTGTGACTCCATATGAATAACTGACCTCAATTCAACTCAGGAAACTCCATCATTGCCTATGACCTACTCAAATCAAGCTATAATTCAACAAATGCGTTTTTACACAATAAAATGGAAATTAAAGCCAAGTACATCATTCATCTAGGTCATATCATCCTTAGTATGAAATGGTTAGAGTTTTTGGATCAAAACTATATACACAAGTACGAAATAAATACTATAGTCTTAAAAAACATCATATAGCAATCTCATGTCTTTCACAATCCTCTACATCATATCAAAAATAACAAGTGACCTCATACAAAGGATGCCACATATAGTTGACTAATAATGCCCCCTCAGTACTTGATAACAGACACCAATATCAGATGTCTCCTCATATCCCTTTCTAAGGCCTGCTCCTGAACGCTCGTAACCTCACCATGGCTCCCCCAGTTCGATGTACAAAACAATCTCATCTGCTCAAGAAATGCATGCTGAGATCTACATGGAGTATGAAACATGTATTCCTCGGTTGTTAGATCATCCTAGGATAGATATGAGCCTCTTTCCTGGCATCCTTCACTTGCCATCGACACAATCTAGGTGATTCCATGGGTCTTATACAACCTATAAGTATGCTCTAATAATAATACATCCCTGTCTTATGCCATATCTTGTGCCTATGGCCTTCCACTCAGTCCTGGTGCAGGTGCCATTACTGTGGCAAACACCTATCCCTATGCCTACGTCAAAACCTCTGTAATGTAAGGCCACAACCTATTCAGAATATCTATGGAAAGAACTTTCCCTGACTTCACCTGTCATATGTTCTCATAGGGTGGATCCAAGACCTCCATCCCTGATCCACCCTGTGATGGAAGTACTTGTGCTACCTAGGCCTGTAGGGAGACCACCAAATGCCTACATATGTGGTCACCTGTGCCATGAGCCTATTCAGTTAAGAACTACAAACCTAAATTTTTCCTGTAGAATGGCCACCTGACCCTGCTACTTTATTCCTCTACACTATGACTAGCTTAAAGGGTATCACTAGCCTTGGTGGTGTCACCCGTAGTTGTGCCAAAATACACTGAAGCCTCAATACATTCATTTGATACAACTCATGTCAGAATTCATCAAGGCTTCTACATGAACCACCTTCTTGAGAAAAGGGATCAGGTAATCTTGCATATTATGGTGGAGACACTCTAATGACGTCATCTATATGTACCCATGGGAAAGGTGGGGGTCAATATGGCGTATTGTAACATCCTCATTTTAGACAATAGAACAAGTCAATTTTTTTTTATTTTTTTTTGATAATTGCATACTGGTTCTAAATACATAATTTAGAACTCACAATTCAAATAACCATTTATATAACAGACAACCATATGCAGCTGTAATGACTCGGAGTACCTCCAATCTATTCATTCCATGACTCGGTAATCTACCGATCTATTCATGAGTAATAAGAGTCGGTGTTTTATTTAACACATTACTCTTGCGGTTCTCTTCCCTAATCTGGGATTCAGAATGCTCTGTCCAAGGAATCTAACTGAATAATTGTTACCATTATTCATCGGCATCTCATCCCTTAGACTAGGTGAATTAGGACAACGCAATCAACAGCTTGCGATACTTTGGCCAAAGATTTGAAACATACTGTTCATGTCTCGTATTCCTTAACGGCATACTCGTCAATCTGGAATACGTCCTTCACCCCATTCTTATGTTATATAGAATGTCTTATATTGACTACTGTCAGTCCTTCCTTTCACAACTGAATCACTCGGAGCCAGATTAACAAGGTGATAATGTTATATGGATGCCCACGAGGATTAGGGATATGATGACATACTGGTTCAACCTTACAGTTCAACCAGTGTGTCATGATACCCTGAATCTCCTAGGCAGCCTTATAACATGACCACGTTCTTAATCGGTCCCAGGGTAACTCGTGTCGAAATCAAGTGTAAATCTTAGCGATCAATGCAAAGGGTGTCGCCATAAGTCATCTGCATTATTGTAACTTCGAGAAGATCCTAATCTTCTCGGAGGTACAACTCTGCAGTTGACTTATGTCGTCAACCTTTAAATCCGCCTCGAAAAGATCTACTCAGTATCCAGCGTTACGCACTTGAGGTTTAAATTACTTTAAAGACTTTTCCCTAAGGTTAGCCTTTCCAAATCCCTGGATTCTTCGTCTTAAGACGACCCTCCTCTATAAAAACCCATTACATGGTAGAGGTATTACGGTCAGTTCTCATCAAGGAGTCATTAGAATACACTTGATTCTAAAGCAACAGAATCGGACAATATCTCATAACCTTTGCTTGAGATTGCCTTCTGAACTCCATTTGTTTGCATATCAGTTCTCTTAACTGAATTTATATCATAATTTTTAGTATAAAGATATAAATGATTAAGAATCCAATTTAATATTGCCCTGTCATACTTAGGACTAGGGATTAGTAATTTAATCCAGTTTGTTTATCGTTCACTTTTAGGCTTACTTTTAACCTATCTTCTAGAAAGAAAAATATTTAATTCCAATATTGCTTTCGCTAGAACAGATTAGAACTTCTAAATACTCATAAGAATTCAATCTCATTTTCTTGCAAGCTTTCATTGTCAATCACAAAAGCATCCATATTATACAATGATAACAATGCCCCTTCGTTACATAAACCGAAGAAGGTCAACTTTCAGAAATAAGAATACAACACATAAGTATCAAACACTTATTTCCATTCCTTTCAAAACTATACAATTACATTTATGCAACAACATACTTGATACAATGCTTAACGGAAAACAAACATCTTTTCTCATATAGAACATCTATAAAATCAAGATGTAATTTATTATAAATCAAATAAACAATCTGATCAGCCTGTCAGATCTGCATTGCTTTTACCTCTTACGGCAACCATCTGCAAAAATAGTCAACATGAGTCAGTTCAATGAACTGAGCATGATAAGCACTAACTTTTAAAACAATTGCAATCCATCAATTGTTTTCATTAAACACCTCATACTTACCTTTTTCATAAATATGAGACCAATATGAATATAGCATTATCCTCCCACTTTGGATGTGAAATCTCTAAAGAGGTACAGAGTGAAAAAAGGTGGCAAGTCAATCATGGATATGTATTGCATTATATTTGGGATTGGGAAAGCATGAAGAGTTAACTTTGAATCCTTAATCACAACCAAGGCTTGCATTGTCAATCTATCAAGTTAAAAAACATCTTTTGAGGTTGGAATATACTTAATTCCTAGGTATCTTCCATTTTATTTACCATTACTAAGGTACTGGCACCAAAATATATCATGTTGTTATATACAAGGTGATTTCCAATAATTAGATACATGTAGAAAGGAGGAGGTTTGACAATTGTACTTATTCTGACAGATGTTGACCCCATAGTCTTCTATATGCATGGCGGGCCTGGGAGGTGATAGATGCTTCAAATATTCTTGCAATATATCCATTTGATATGGGATGGATAGGGCATCCCATGTTATGATGTTCAAGTTTGTCCTTTTGATCTATTCAAAAATATTAAGGGGAATACCCACAACCTTTTGTAATGAGGGAACAACATTTTATTTCCTTACTTTTTCCATCCATGGAAAATATTTAGATGATAGAATTAGTTCATTGCGAGGATTTTTCTTCAGCAACGGGTTTTTCCTATCACATGGATTTTTTTTTACTTTATGGCTACTGAGTGATACACTGGTGACTGGGTGAAACTGAATTTTTATCCAAGTCCTTGGGTTCTCCAAACTTTCCATACAGAGTTGGAGAAATAGGGGGATGAAACATTACATATATTTATCTCTTTTTGGATCTTATATTATCCATGACATGAAGTTATAGTTTTTTTAAATTTCCCATGGCTTGGTTAACTACATGTACATATTGAAGTCAAAAAATTATGAAATTAGGCTCAGGGGAAACCTCTTGCATTTATTCTGCATTGCTTTATGATGGATCCATTACTTGTTATTACTTATAGAATGGAGTTTCCCCCATGAGATCCTTCTCCCACGATGAATTCATTCTAGCTTCATACACATATGATATCACCATTAAAAACCATTCAAAACCTTGGGTCATGTGTTTGGATTGGGGTAATGTGTTTACTCAAGATGGGAGTTAGTGGAAGTTATAGATTTTGAGTTGGTTGTCTCCTTGGTAAGTAAATATGTCAAAACCTATGGTTTGTATATTAAGATCCTTGTTGTGGATAACCATGAGAAGGATTAATATAATTTTTTGGGGCTTGATTTTATTATCTCTTAAGGGAGACAATCTCATTCGTTAAATTTTTTAGCTGAACACTAAGGCTTTCAATTTATTCTTATTTCATAGAGGAAACATATGTGGACATGGATGATGAAGTAGATGGTTGAGGAATATGAGTAATGATAGGTGAGGTACTTTGTGGAAACTTAGGTAAGATGGGAATTGGTAATATTAGAGCTAATTTACTTAGTTGGATCAAATAGTTTTAAACCCTAATGGATATTGAATAAGCATTGGGTAGTAGAGTAACACCCATAGACTGAATCATTACTACTATATCATAATTTAAATCTCTAATAAAATATATAAAAGAACTTTGAGGGATTGGTATTAAAAGGATTATAATTTTTTCCCATGTCTTATGGAACTGAAGTTGAAATCGACCATAAGTTGGCTTGGATCCCGCTCGATAGAACTTAAATTCCCAAGGAGGGAAATATTATCCACTTTCTCACCAAATTACTAACAAAGGGAGGTATTTATATTGTCCCAAGTATGGATTGAAGTAATTAGAAAAATTAAGTACCATTACAAGGACTTTACTTTGAGAGATGACACCAAAAGATGCATCATGCCATCATCCTACAAGACCACATGTATTAAAGAGACATTCAAAACATATTGAATATTCTCTGTAGGTGTGGTAGTGTTCTCCCCTATGAATAAGGGGATACTATTTAAGGATTCTAATGGTATATCATGTTGTATAGAAATGAGAAATGCGATACCACCGCTAAAGCTTACAAAAGGTAAGTTCTTTTGATGCACCATGAATGAGATGGGTCTCAAAATTTTGATGGAGAAGGGTAAAGATATACTAGGAGGAAGATTTGAATACGAATTTCTTGGAGGTGATACAAACCTCTATAGATTTATCCCTTTTCTTTTACTTTATTATAAGATATATAGGTAGTCAAATGGTTCACCTTTGGGTATGCTTAGCCTCATATTAACTCTTCTCATGAAATGAGGAGGAATGATATGCTTGAAACTAGGAGAGTCAACATTTAGGATTCACCAAATGTGTTGAAGGAATGCCTTGGGAGGATGAAGCTACTAAGTTACTCATAAAACTTAGTATCAATTATCTAAATCTCATCAAACCTGTCCCACTAGACATGTCAACACTTTTGGAGCTCTAAATTGTAGCCTGGATTTGATCATGGAAGATCAAGAATTTTGGGCCAACATGGGACTATCTCCAAGTGTGGGACTTGTGGCTTGAGAATGTATCTCTAGAGAAGTATGAATTCCTCTATGTTCCACATACTAAGAGAAAACCGCAAGAACATAACCTACTCTAATGCTAAAACTACTCCTACAAGCTAACCTACACTAATGCATCTGAAGGAAACCAGGGAGAGAGAGGAGGGAAAAGAAATGCAAAAGTAAATCCTAAGCTAAAAGGGGCGGTGATAGCACCATATTGAATAAGGTGGACCTCCTCGATCTATTACAAGTGACATGTATGTAATTTTGTATAATGAAGATCATGGAGGATGATGAAGATGCACACTAATTCAAGATGCTGAGCAAGAGAAATAATACAAGATATACACAAGAGGGCGGATATATTCACGCCAAACACAAAGTATTTGAAGGAAAGAAATAATGCCACACTTGTATTAATCTGATCCTTTACAGTTTTACACATAGAGTCGAGGTAAGAAAATCTCCATTCGTGATGTTGCAAAGGTCTAAAAGCATGAAACTTCGAGTTCTCCAAGCATGACATTGTGACCAATATACGAAGTGCTAAGGAAAATGAGAGAAGAACCCCTTATAATGTGCACAAGAACTTACATTTATAGAACTTGTGTGGGAATGAGATAAAGGTAAAGATGAAATTAAAGAACTACCATGATGGGTAACCAACCCCTAAAATGTTGCTAGTGAAGCATGGATTTCCATGATTTTAATACAGTGTTGAATTGTACTATAAGCATGGGCAACCATGATTTCTTACAATGTTGACTTGCAGTATAGAGCATGGGCATGTCATCTAGAAGATGAGCTAACATACACCAACACGACACCTTGAATCAATCGCACACTACCATCAGACTATGCAAGGATGATACCATACTTCAATAAATTATACTGGTTGTTGATGGGTGGTTTGGACGTCTGGTTTAGAAACATGCAGTAGCTTTGAGACTTTCCGTAGAATTCTGATGTTCTTGATGGGTTCCCGCAGATTTTATGGTTCTGAAGGTTTCAGTGCATGATTTTCTATGTTCCCTTGAATGATGAGCAGCGCTTCCCTTGTTTCCCATGTTGCTTGAGTGTTTATACAATCCATTTATTCAGACGCTCCTTCCTATGTCACGCAAAGGTCTTTCCATTTTCTATTCTGCGACGGTGCTTGACTCGTGGCTTTGTTTCCTTTGTTCCATGGGATATTGATCAATCTGCGTAAAACACTATGATTTTGGAAACCCATGGTAATACTAGGATTTAGTGTTTCACGGCTTCCGACTTTTAGTAGCATATAAACTTCAATTTTCCTTACCGTTGCATGGGTTTTGCAACACCTTCTTCGTGCATTGCATACTATTGTAACTTAGAGAACTCCATCCTCGACTCCACTATAATTGACATACTCCACGGAATGTCTATGTCTTATCAAATCGCATGACATTGGCATGACACTGCATGTTTCCATGTCATGAAGCACTAACTAATTTTTCATTCCTTTACTTGCTGCATGGATCCTGTCTCTTAGCCAATTTTCTAACCATCTTTCGTGGGCATGACAACCCCATGGTGCTCCTTACTTGCCTTCGACCCGTGAGAGGACCTAAGTTGGTGCTCATGCAAAATAATTGGCTTAATTCAATTCTATGAAAGGTATGACAAACCTCCATGTGAAACACTAACCCCTACCAAAGTTTTCCTAAGTCCTAAATGCTCTTGACTCCTTTGTCCCGTAGGTTAGGAGAATCTGCGGAACACTACATTTTCATACTTCATGAAAGACTGAATCAATGCCCACAACTTTTCCTGAGAAATTTTTTTCTAAGTCTCAACTTATATGAGTTTTTCAAAAATTCATGGAGGTGTAATATTGGAAAAGAGGACCTTCTATAGGATTTTAAAGCATTCAACATTCATTCCATACCAAGAAATGAAAATAAATCAGTTGATAGGTTAGATGTGGTGGGATCAAAATTTGACATTACTAAATATTTAAAAAGGGATGGGTTACTACTAAATATTAGATTAGTGGTGAGGCCTTCTGTCCTAGAAAATGACACAAATTTGAAAGTGTTTGAAATTGATTAGTATATTGTCAAATTCAATTGAGAAGAGGTTGATTTATCTTTAGAAAATAAGAGAAAGTTGGAACAACAATATGGAAATCATATTTTCCAAATAAGATCAAACAATTTTCCCAAGGGATTAGTTACCTTGGAGTCCATTTTTTAATTCATATGATCAGATAAGGACAGATAAAAAAAACATGGTGATCAAGGGTGAATATTATGAACCAATTTTAGTTGACAAAAAACAGTTGCTTAATATTGGAAAGGTATGTACTCCACAAGAGACACGCATTTTTAAACTTTATCAAGAATTTTCTAAACTTTTTTCATGGAGTTATGAATACCTTAGGGGTTTTCATCCTAATTTGGCATAACATACCATTGAGCTATATTTTATGGTCAAGCCCATTAGGAAAAAAAAAAAAAAACCTGTTAATCCAAGAATTGAGCCTTTAATGGAAAAAGAGTTAAACAAGCTGATTGAGGAAAATATCATTTTCCCCATCAAAAATTCATCCTGGGTTGCCGACCTATTTCCAGTGTGGAAGAGAAATGGAGAAATATGATTATGTGTTGATTTCTGGGACTTAAATAAGGCTTCCTTGCAATATCATTACCCATTGCCTTCTATGGAGTAGATTTTTTAGATGGTAGTGGGGTCAGAAAGGTTTTCTATATTAGATGGATACTTGAGGTATAATAATATTATGGTGAAGGAAGAGGATCAGTTAAAAAAACCTTTAACACTAAGTCGAGAACTTATTCCTATAGAAAAATTTCCTTTGGTTTTTCCAATGTAGGAGAAACCTTCCAAAGATTCATGGATATGGCATTAAAAGATATAATTAATAACATTTTTCTTATCTACCATGATGATATCACAATGTTCTCTAAGGATGAAAATGATCATCTACTCCATCTTAAGAAGGTATTTGAAATATGTAGATATTTTGGGGTTTTATCATTACTAAGAAGATTATCTTCCTATCACATGAAGGTATGATCCTTAGCCAAAATTTCTGTAGGGATGGATTATCAATTGATCGATAAAGGGTAAGTTCTTTCCTTGCATTTTTATTACCTAGTCATAAGAAGGCACTACAAAGCTTCTTAGGAAGGATCAATTTTATTAGGCATTTCATTCCAAATTATGATAATCTTGTTAATCCATTGACATATAAATTAAAGAAAAACATTCCTTTCAAATGGAATGTGGAAGGGAAGGGTTGTTTCAAAGACAACAAACATGTAATAGCACAAGCCCCTACCCTTATCAATCCTAATTTCTCAAAGGAATTCACCTTGTATGCTTTTGAAGGAAAGGATACAATATATGCCATGCTAGTATAACTGAATGAATAAGGTGTAGAACAACCTATTACATTTTAAAACTAAAGTATAGAAGATTATGAGGTAAGGTATTCATTTGTTGAGAAATGTGCCTTGGCTGTCATAAGGAGTTTGAAGAAATTTAGATCCAACAATAAGATCCACCTAATGGCGTCACATTATGGTGTGAAATATTTATTTTTAAACAAGGATTTAAATGAGACAAGGATTTAAATGAGAAAAGGGTTAGTTGGATAACCAAAGTGGTAGAGTATGATGTTGATGTTGATTAACTAAAATTAGATTATTCTAGTGTAATCTAATGTTATAGGAGTAATTAAAAAAATGAATAAATGAAGAAATAAAATACTGGAATACAACTACACAAGATAAGTTATAAAATGTAAAACCATAATGTTCAAAGAAGGTTAATAATTCCTTAGATTATTCGAAGATGTCAGGTGACTGTGTCACAGTGGAGACCAGATGAACAAGACGAGGAAACATTTACACATGAGCCTAAAAAAGTGCAGATTTGGACTGTCTGGATAGACTGGGGTACCTAGAGAGTGATAGGGGTGCATGTGGGTGCCCTGGTTGGATATCTAGGCACCCTGGTCTACAGAAATAACGAAAAAACCTCCTTTGAGATGTTTCTAAGTGTTATCATTTTTTCACTTCCTTTCACATGAATGTTGTTGTATGACCACCAATGTCATTGTAGGCTTGCAATGAAGAATCACCTGAAAAACCCCATACAAAGCATCAACATCCTAAAAAAATAAATATGCATATGAAGGGGTCGAATTTTCCTTAACTTCCAAATCGATGGACTTATCACTGAGCACTGCACTACATATTAGAAACAATGTAGTTTTAGGTGTGTGTGTTTAATTGTTCCCTAGGTACTCTTGTGTCAGTCACACTTTGTGAAGCAACAAACAAGTATCTAGATGTAGAATGCAATAAATGTGTGCATGGAAACAATAAACTCCCATCCTATGAAGTGTTATGTAGATGAACCAACCTTCTATGCCTTATGATGGAGCTAGATGGATTCAAATGCAACTATAGGTAACTTTAATGGATACAACCTTAGGTGGTGATAATAAGTGCTTAATGCTTGGTACTTAGTCCCTGATTATGGCCACATAACTTTATATTTATATGGTTATCTTGCTTTAATTTTGTAATTGGCCCTTAAAATGTTGACCACGTAAAATATAAGAATCTCAAATGACTAGAAAGTTCCCAAAAAGTTAGAGGAAAGTACAAAGAGTATCAGGGTGTCTAGAGGGTAGCAGGGCACCTAGGGCACCCCAATCTTGGCTGGGCACCCTAGTCAGAAATAGGAAAAACACAGTATGAAAGTACATACTGGGAAACTATAGGTGTAAGATAAAAAATAACGATAAAAATAAATGTAAAATGACCAATTATATGGGTTAATTATTACTCTTTTCACTTAAGAACCATATGAATAGTAGTATGAGAACGAGACTAAATAATGACACAAAGTGCATGATTTTTTGTCTAAATTTTCCCCTACTTTATGTTGGTGAGAAGAATGCTCGGTAATCTAAAGTAGATAAATATGCATACTTGATATCCATGTAGAGTGATGTAGAATGTGTGTCGAAGGACTAGAAAAAGTGTGGAGTGATGAAAACACGGAGTGTGGAGACTAAAGAAGCAAGTGTAAAAAGTGATGACAGTGAACCTAGCGCAAAAACATGTGTGTAGATGCCCATGTGTGTGGTGTACCTATATGGTTAGTATCGTGTGTGTGATGTACCTATTATGTGTGTGATGTTTAATGCTTGATTCCCATAGTGATCGAATTGCAAAAGAGAAAATGACCAAATAGTCAAATACGCATGTATATGTGTAAAAACACATGTATATATGTAAAAAAATGTACATAAAGTATGAAAATGAGAAAGGAACATGTACACCTGATCCGTGATGAGAAAAATGGTGTAGAAAGGATCTTGTTGATGTCATGTGAGTTTCTTTGGTGATCTCATGCCATATGATGAAGAAGTGTAGGGAGGAAAGTCTGATTTATCATCAAACCTATAACTACTTCCCAAGAGTGAAGAGATCTTTGTACTATCTAGATTTTGGGTGATACAATGCCATATAAGTGTAGAGAGGAAGCTCTAGTTTATCCTCTATCCTTTAACTGCTCCTAAAATTTTAAGCCCCTGGAATATTGACCAAGTATAAAGGTGCGTGGGCGTGCAAGATCCCATTTATAGAATGGCATGCAAGGCACAAGCACGCAAGAGAAAGGTTTAAGGAAGCAAATAGCACGCATGACACATGAAAGGAGGTTTGTGACTTAGCCAAATTGAGCACCCAAGGTAGAACACATGAAAAGAATGATCGGTTGCATGCAGATAAGATGCTATCTTGGCAATAGGTTGGCCCAGGAAAGAGCATGCCCCAGATGGAATCTTCTAGAAAGATCATCATGAGATGGAATGGAGAGCTCAAGCCTGAAGGAACATGATCGTAATGAGGACCACATTTGACACTTGGCGACGGATCTAAGGGCACGAAAATGCGAGTTGGAAGCTCAGGAAAGTGATAAATACAAGTGCTTGCCATGGGAAAAGATATATAGATATACACAGATAGATATATATACACAAAGAGAGAGTGATATCATGGGGATATACATAGGGAATAACGGGTTAGAGAGTAAGGGAGGCTCTATAGAATTACTGCGAATGGATATTCTGGTTTAAGAAAGGATGTACTAAGCATGGGTTTATTTTTATTTTCTGATTAGCTTAGCTACATACGTCTAGTGATGCGCATGACTGTGGTCTGCTCTCTGTGACAATCAATAATGAACCAATGAATATAATGAGGTTACATGCTATAAATAGATATGAACATCAATGGGTTTAATGTTTATTTCATTCATATGATTTCTCTTTCCTTTCATGCTATGAATGAATGGTTGTATCTTTATTTTTGTTATATTATATGTTCTGGAATCTATTCAAGCACTCGATCTTAAGTGACTATAAGGATATGGAGGCCGTTCTGAGCGCTATGGTTCTTGTATGTCTCAACTTATTTCCTAAATACTCTTACACTAATCATAGATAATTCTTCCCACTAAACTCACATAAAAGAGAGACTCGGCACCCGTGTGTGCCTCGGGTGAGCGCTCAACTTCAGCTAGGTGATAAGACGACATGCATGGGATTCTTCCTTTTGTGATAGGAGTAAAAATGACTACATCTTGGTTCCATTACCAAGACCTCTTTTTGAACTTATAGTGGGATATAGCATGCATCATGATCTATGTAAAGAGTAATGATGGATCAGTTAACATTAGAAAATGTTGAATCATGGTTCAAGAGCATAGAGGATGAATTTTCTTAGAGATTCAACACTGGGCCTGAGTTTAATACACGCAGATAGGTAGAAGAGAACATTTGCCATGATCTGTATGAGACTTTTTTCTGCTACTTCCTAGTAGAGTTATATGGATGGTTTTCAACCTATGCACCTAGATCAGGTTGGTGTTATAGATCACATGTGTGGATCAAAGAAGACTACTAGAGGTTACAGGATGCAGATATGACATGGACCCATGTTATAGATCATTGGTGGAGAGGAGTACTAGCTAGCTACACTATAGAATACACCATTTCTACATATTGTTGCCAAGAGGTTGCTAAGTTTGAATTTTTGTGAGAACCTAGAGGAATGTTTCTACATGCTATTCCTCTATTATGAAGATATTGATGGTTAACATGAGTTTAGAGGTGCTCCTAATGGCTAGCTAAACCATTATGAGTGTTGGGTAAGGAAGCTTGGGTGGAGGAAGATGGCAGATGATATGACAGAGAAGGAGAGGGAAGAAAGATGGCTCAAGTATAGTGAAGCGTGTGAAAGGGAGATTGCTAGATGATTAGAGGCTACTAGTGTGATGGATTTATGGAGACAGACGTTGTGGGAAGGAGTTAAGATTCATGTGAAGGACGTGGAACCTGAGCAGTCTGTGTTACCCCATCTTGGTAAGCACATAAGGGATACCCCTTCGACTTCTGGTGAGAACTCATCGCATGGAGAAAGGAGAGTCATTGGCACATATTTGAACCACCTAGTGACCGAGCCCTGATGCTTGGTTTTCTTGAACCAGGAAGAAGTATTGATCTAGTTGAAACTAGTGGAAGAGATAGGTCCGTGCCTAGGAGATATAATTTTTTATTCCCTTCTTCTATGGCTGCACACATTCTAGTATTCGGAGGAGTTTTTGGACAAGGGGCAAGTGTACAAGCTTTCGGTCTCACATCAAGGAGTGACACAGGACAAAGTAGTGGTAGCGGGGTGCTATCATAGACCGAAGGTGCACAGTTTAGTGGGACTATGGGAGCACTTGGCACAACTCCTATAAGCCCTATTAGACCTAGCGGTTTTGGTGGGTCTGGTGACTCTGGAGGTATAGGACCCAGTGGACCTGGTGGATCAGGTGGTGGGAGAAACACCAGAGGGAACCAAGGCTCTAGTTTAGGACAAGGACCCCAGCCACCACCTCAAGTATTCTTTGAAATGTCTCTACATTTTCTAGATTACATGGGAATTAAGGATGTTGTGGAACATGTTCACAAGTGTGAACTGTTATGGCACGCGAAGGGTATCATAACCCCTAAATGAAAGGCTAGTTAATTTACAACCATGTTGCAAGGGCACGCACATAGCTGGTATAGAAAGTATGACTCTCATCAAATGGTGGTGGACTACACTACTTTAAAGAATGCATTTTTGGTAGATTTCTACATTCCTAAGTTTAAGCAGAAAAGCATCAACACTTTGAAGGAGATTCAGTAAGGAATGGTAGAGAGTGTGTGGGAGTATGATGCATGGTTTAAAAATCTCTTGTCTAAATTGTCATATGATATTAACCCTTCATAGCATGCACAGTGGTTTTTTGGAGGATTGATCACCCCTTTTAGATGGGCTTTGTCTAATAAAACTTTTATAGATTCACGTGAAGCATTAGAAGCTGCCTTGCGCACCAAGGCTTTTGGTAGTATTGATACTAGTGTTAGCCTATTCCTTGAGGCTCAGATTACTACTATGGCCAAATAGTTGGAAAAATTGTCTGCTTACTCAGTCCATGAGACTCACAGTCACTTATGGTGCATGAATTATGAAATAGAGGGGCACGTTAAGGATAATTTCCCCCAGAGGATGGTACACACTGTGATAGTAGATTGTGAGATTTTTCATGGGGACCGTGATGTAAGTAGATGTCCCTTGCTGTAGTGTGTGATCAATAAGAATGTATTTTGTTATTGCAAAATTTACACCTCCACAATCCATGGTACGAAGGAATATAGGCTCATTGATCAGATCCATGAGGCCATTGATCATGGGTATGCCAAACAAGAATTGTAAGTGGTTCTAAAAATGATGATCACTGCTATGAGGAGCATGCAGATGGAGGTGCACGTGGAAGAGGATTTCAAGGAGGATTCCATGGATGAGGTAACCACAGAGGAGGGAGTGAGTTCCCATGCAGAACATGTTTCAACTGTGGATCTATAGAACATTATAAGCATGAGTTCCCAGACCTGTTACAGTTCTCATGGTGCAGAAAGAAGCATAAGTATGAGGAGTGCCCGAAGTTATTTGAGCATATGAATCAGCAACACCAGAAAGAAAATTGTGCTACGATGGTTAGCATCAAGAAGGAAGAAATATAGTGGATGCCTTGGGTAACATGGGATGAAGGTTAGGAGCATGTATTGGTAAAAAAAAGGGTAGAAGCTACACGTGTAAGATAGGTACCAAGACAAAAGACCCTGGTTACTAGGGAGGAGGTCATTCATGGAAAGTATCTAGACCCCGTGCATCAGAAGGAGATTTATCAAGACACCATGGATGTTATTTGAAGTGTACAAGGGGAGATCTAGTGTCTAAAGGAGTAATCTAGAAAGGAGGAATAAGGAAGGAGAGTCGAGGCACAAAAGGATGACCTGGATGAGGTCAAGGAGGTGTGTAAAATGCTAAGGTAGGAGAACATCATTCCTTTGCTAGGATCCTAGTTGAGGGAGAAGGTACCACGTGCCAGAGAGGAGTGTGAGAGATAGGTCTTACATGTGAACCTTCCCCCTCATAGCCTTGACTATGACAAGGAGATCATGTTGAATGCAGTTGTAGATGGATGGCTCCTCAGTAATATACTCATTGACACTAGCATGGAGGTTAATGTTTTGAATTTGGATGCATGTCATCAAATGGGAAGACCTACATTAGAACCATCTTTGAATGTGTTGTATATGGAAAACAACACCAAGGCAATGCCCATCAGTGTCTTGAAGGGTGCAACTATTACTATTTAGGGAGCAAAGTTTACTAGGGACTTTGAAGTCTTGGCACTCGCCGAGGAGGATAATTTCCCAGCACTACTTGGGCACCCTTGGTGTTATAAGAATAATGTAGACCTTCGGTTCAACAAAGGGTACATTAGTTTTGAGAACAACAAGAAATGGGTCATTATACCCCTAGTTGATGGGAATTTGAAACCCTATATTGAACCGTTGGGAGAAGAAATTCTAGATAAGATTTATGTGTGCTCAATCAGAGACCCTAAGATGGTACACCCTACTAACGAAGTTATCCATTTTGAAGATGCTCCGTCAGTAAGTGATACCACCAGTCTGGATTATGACAATTGGGTGCATGGAACTTACGAATTAATGGGATGGTAGTTGAGAGGGTTGGTGACCAAGGTAACAAAGACACACACTATTAGACACCTTAGAGGAAAAGAACTACCCAAGTATTTTGGAGGACCCTTCCCTGAGATCTTTCTGCAGGAGGTAGAAGCCCAGTGGAAGAATGAGAAGGAACAGAGGGAGATGTTAAGTTATTTCTTGCTTGGCACGACAAATCGTTGGTGGGCCACACATCAAGAGAGCCTTTTAGAGTGGCACGAGGTAAGAATTGCTCTCTCTGTCAGATTTTCTAGAAGTAATGTACCCACCATCATCAAGGATTACCATGTGAAGGAGATCACCTCTTTCCATATCCAGGAGTGTGAACGAGTCGAGAGAGAAGGTGCAGAAGATTTACCACCATCCCTCTGGGTACACAAGTTGTATTCTACACTGTAGGGTTGTGCGCGTGCATGGTACATTCATTCAGAGATAGGCCGCCAGACAAGGAATTGGAAAGAGCTCGTGGTTGAGCTTATTCAAACCTTTAAGTATCAGAGTACCAAGCCATTGGTTGATAAGGCCTTGCAAGGTATCAAGTGCATTACCATGGGGGATAGTGCCATAATGGAAGATAGGCTGTTAGAATTACTAGGTAAACCAGGATTGGAGGCGTGCTTTGAAGAAATTGAGGAAGCATAAGAGTTACAACTTGAGTGCGTGTGTTTGGAAAAAGAGAAGGGAAAGTTAGTATATGTGATTGATGGAGAGGAATTGGAAAGCTTAGATCTTAGCCATTTTGTAGGAACACACGAGGTAGTGGATAGTGTAGATGCTCGTGCACGTGCCTACCATGAGCCTTTAAAAATGAAGAAAGTTAACATCGGTTCAGAATAAGAACCTAAGGAAGCTATTATTAGGGATTACTGGACAGAGAAGGAAGTATCAAAGATCACTAATCTGCTACACAAATTTGAGGATTTATTCCCGTGCGGGTACCATGAGCTCAAAGGAATTCACCACTCCTTGGGGGAGATGAAGATAAAATTGAGGAATGGTGCACACCCAGTTAGAAAAAGGCCCTACCAGATGAATCCCAATTTACGCTTCATAGGAGATTTACCAGAGGAGATAGACAAAATGATAGCTTCTAGGATCATTAAGGTAGTGGAAGAATCAGAATGGATAAGTCCGATGGTAATCAACATCAAGAAGGATGGGCATATTAGGATTTGTGTGGAATATAGGGATTTGAATGCAATTTGTGTCATTGATCCATTTTTGACCCCTTTCATTGAAGAGATTTTGGAAGGAGTCACTGGGTGTGAAATATATTCCTTTACGGATGGATTTTTAGGATACCACCAAGTCCAAATCACAAAGGAGGACCAGGAAAAGACAACTTTTGCCAATGAGTGGGGAAATTTTGCATATACAGTCATGCCCTTTGGGTTGAAGAATGTGTCTACTGTTTTTTTGTACATAGTGGTGTAAGCATTCTAGGACTTCATCCATAAATTTCTCCAGGTCTATTTGGATGATTGGATAGTATATGGTCTAGTTAAGGACCATTGTGACAACTTGAGATTAATGTTTGAAAGGTGTAGATATTTGAGGATATCCCTCAACATTAAGAAGTGTGTGTTTATTACTCCCTTTGGGAATATTTTGGGGCATATCATATGTAAGGGGGATTGCTAGTAGATCCCACTAAGGTTTCAATTATTGTGTGGTTAAGGGAACCTACTAGCCAGAGCGCAGTGCGTAGATTCCTTGGGCATACGGGCTATTACATGAAATTCATTAAGGGATATACGAAGATCACCGTGCCTTTAGAGGAGCTGCTTAGACACAAAAGTGCCTTCCATTGGGGAGAGGCGTAGTAGAGGGAATTTGATACATTAAAAGATAGGCTTATTACTACACCTATTTTATGTTTTCCCTCTTGGGAAAAGCCCTTCCATGTTTCCATGTCCATGTAGATGCCTCAGGAACCACCATTGGAGCAGTGCTTGCACAACTAGGTGAGGGGATTGTTGATTATCCTCTCTATTTTGCGAGCAGGAAGTTAACACCAGCAGAGTAGAATTATACCACTACCGAGTGTGAGGCATTGTCAATGATATACATGCTCTTCAAGTTTAGACAGTATTTTTTGGCAACACTCTTTGTATTCTACACCGACCACATGGCATTAAAGTATTTAGTAAACAATCCTGTTCTTCAAGGAAACATATATCGATGGGTGTTTTTGTTTCAAGAGTTTGAATTCACTATTGTAGTGAAGCCTAGAAAAGCAACTATGGGCTTGATCATCTATCAAGGATTGATTCAGGAGAGGACGCGTAAAGTATTGAGGAAGCAATGCCAGATGCCCAATTGTTTAGATTACAGTGCATGCCCTTAGATTTTTAGGAGATTGTAGTATTCATAAAAGAAGGTGTGGCGCCAGATGGAATGAAGGCATTGGACAAGAAGTATTTAGCCATACGCGCCACTCCCTACATGTTGATTAGTGGAGACTTATACAAAGTTGGGACAAGATGAAGTTTTTCATAGGTGTGTGTTAGAGCATGAGCGTTTGGCCATCATGGAAGAATCACACGGAGGAAGTGTGGGTGGGAATTATGTAGGTGATGGCACCATGCCTAAGATATTAATGGAAGGATTATGGTGAGAAACCTTGTACAAGGATTGTAGAGATTATTGTAAAACATGTGATTGTTGTTGCAAGATCATAGCACCCCTGGATGTTGATCAGATTTCTAGGTTGATCACTCTAGCATCCAGTGTGATTGCACAACATGGAAACCTCTCTCCAAGTGTGGGACTTGTGAAACTGAGAGAGGAATATCCAGATTAGAGGTTGGTTCCTCAAACTCCTCTGATTAGATCTAATGCTTGCACAACTACAGAGGTTCAGATCCTAATCCTACTCTAAATTGCAAGGAGACAGGGATAGAAGTGCAAAAATTGAAACTAACTAAAGATGATGATGCACCAAAAGGAGTGGTGAATATTTTTATCATGTAAATAGACACGAACCAAATATTGCAGCATAAAACATACACAGGCTGATAAGATATAATTTAGGATCTAAAATGAAGCAAATAATACAGACAAAGGACTAAAACTCATTCACAAAGCTTGCATTATCATTTCCAATGTCAAAACCACTGCATTACAACCTTAGAGAGGTAAAAATTGTTACAATCTTTGAAGAGGTCTGATTCTTGCAAACAATCACTTGCTGGAGGTGAAAGAAGAAGTCTGCTATGCCCAAAAATGTTCCACCTTTTGAAAATGAGCCAAATTTGGCTTTTACATTGCATGGGTCGAGCCCAGGAGAGAGAAAACATACAAAACGTGGGAGCCCATTCCTCATTGACTACAAATGCATTAAAATGACATGGGGGACCTTAAAAACCCATACCCTGTCATTTTTGATCGAATTGCAGGAGAATGCGACCCATTCTGTGTTCAATTAGGTCGCTGAAATGTCACTTCTGGCCATGAACACGCGTCAGAGCCGATTCTCAACTTTCTCTCTCTAGACTACACCAAAATTCAAAATTGACCCCGGAATCATGTAGAGAATTTTATAAGCTTTCTAATGATATAAATAACGTGCAAATCTGAGCTCTGGATCAAACGATATACCGATATGAAGATTTAGGGCACAAAAAAGGCAAAAATGGGTTTTGAAATTTTTCCCCGCGCTCTGCCACCTGGACGACATGTGTCAGGCACTGATTGGATGAGAAATTCTCTCTCTAGACCTTGCTCGTGGGTTTTCCTTTGAAAATTTGACGTTTTTATGATTTTGGAACATTTTCCATTTTTTCCCCGCGCTCCTGCCACTTGGGACACGTGGCAAGATCTGGTTGGAGGACAGGGGTGCGGGGTCATCCTTTACTTTTTAGTTTTTGGCCAAAACTTCTGCCAAATTCTCTAATTCCTCCTCGAGCTCCGCACTCCCTTTCTCCTTAGGACACGTGTCCTCTTCTGATTGGCTCGGGCCAATGCTTCAAACCTTTCCCTTTGAAAATTTGGACGCCTTCCCTTTTGACACGTGGCATTTCCTGATTCATCCGCGGGCCAGCCGGCTTTTCGCGTCCCTCACGTCCCCTTGGCCTGGCTGTCGCAAACTATCTGGGACAAAAACTTATGATCCACCCGATTCGGGATTCCTTGTCCCTCTTTCAGCCGATGACATGTGGTGTGATTTGATTGGCTCTTAGCTCTTTTGGCTCCGCGCATCTGCTGCGTACTTATGTCCCAAATTTCCCGGACTGTCTGGGACAAATTCTTCCAAACCACCTGAAATGGGCTTCCTTGTCCCTCTTTGCGGCTGCTTTGCCTTTTCGCATCCTTCGCGTATTTTTGGCCCAGATGTCCCAACCTGTTCTGCACAACAGTTAGTTGATTTTGCTTTTACCTTCAGCCGATTTGCCCTTTCGCGTCCCACACGTCCCCATGGCCAGGATGTCCCTTTTCTCTGCGGACTACCTGGCAGCCTTTCGGCTGATTCGCACCCCGATGTCCCAAGGACCGACTAGACTAGGACTTAGCCGATTTGCGTGATTTTTTCTTGCCCAAGCCTGTTTTTTGTAAATTTTTCATCCTTTTTTAGAACTTTCTCTTTTCTCCTTGGACAGGAGAGTTAGAAAAAATCTGAGGGGAACCTAGAAACATGATTTTTTGCCTTGAATCAATCTATTTACCTAGGACTTGAGTATTCTGATGCATGTTATCAAATTTACCCTTGGGGGTGAATTTTGGATAACAATTTGGTGACTCAGCCGGGTCATCTGCCTGTTAGATGAAAAGACCAGTAGCGTGAAGCAGTCCATAGGGCATGGAGTCATCAAATATTCTGTTTAGAACCCCTACTGACTTAGAATGTGTAAGGAGGAAGATGGAATATCACCTGATGGGAGCAAGGACTGTAAAAGATTTCCAAGGACAACAAGCTGTGCCAAAGCACTTAGGGAAAACAAAACTAACCTACAGCAAAAAAAAAAATTGCACAAGCACTTGGAGGAATGAAAATCTAATCTAATATTTACAAGGTAGTGAATTTCCCTCAAGAAGTAACACTTGAGATAGATTCCATTCACTGGAATATGTAGTTCTTCACCATCCAATGAGGCCAATTGGAAAGCATTGTTGTTCTTGCACTTCGTGACCATGTATGGGCCACTCCAAATGGCATAAAATTTTCAATGCCTTCCCAGTTTTGCTCTATCCACATCCCATTTCAACACTAGATCTCCAACTCAGAAGGATCTATCCTTGGCCTTCTTATCAAAGGTCTTCTTGATCAATGCTCGATCCTTTTCCATTGCTTGGGATGCCTGATTTATGATCTCTTGTAGCTCCATCAACTCTGCATACCTCACCTCCATGGGCTCAAACTCAAGCAACTCCAGCTACTTCATGAGTTCCAATGTTGGAAACTCAAGCGACATGGGCAAGATTTCCTCTCTTCCATAGACAAGTTTGAATGGAGAGCTACCTGTGGATCTTTTGGGAGTTATCCTATCAGCCCATAAGGCTGATTTCAATTTGGTATGCCAAGACCTCTGATTCTCGTCAAGAGTCCTCCTAATGATCCTCAACAAGTTCTTGTTTGTAGACTTGGCCTGGCCATTACCTTGAGGGTAATAGTTTGATGAAGTGCTTAGGTAGATACCGTTCTTGACAGCCCACTCAGTCACCTTAGATCTAATGAATGCCAATGCATTATCAGAGATTATTGTAGCAGGTACACCAAATCTGGTTGTTATCCCCTCATAAAAGTCTAAGATGCTAGACTCATTTGCCTCTTTGAGTGCCACTGCTTCTATCCATTTGGTGAAGTAGTCTGTGGCTATCAAAATCCATTTGTGCCCTTGGCTTGAATTGGAATTAATGACTCCAATGAAGTCCAAACCCCATTGTATGAATGTCTGGTCAACTGAGATTGGATGCAATGGAAGGGCAGC
The DNA here is from genome assembly GCA_019776745.2 of Taxus chinensis. Lineage (NCBI taxonomy): Eukaryota > Viridiplantae > Streptophyta > Pinopsida > Cupressales > Taxaceae > Taxus > Taxus chinensis. Next base: position 95,042 of record JAHRHJ020003375.1, read on the forward strand.
AAGTCTCTCTTTTCCTGTGAAGAATGCACAATTCTTACACCTCTTGATCCATGCATAGCAATCACTGAAGATCTTAGGCCAATAATAACCAGCCTTCATGAGTTTTAGAGCTGTCACTCTTGGTGCAAAATGACCACTAGCAGGTCCACCATGAAAATCTTCCAACACCCTTCGAATCTGATTTTTGCTAATGCACCTCAGCAACACTCCATTCACATCTTTCTTGAACAAAACTCCATCAACAATGGCATATGGGACAGCCTGCAATCTGAAGTGTCTCCTTTGGGTCTTGTTCATCTTTGGAGGGCATAAGCCTATGCCTAGGAAGTGTATTATATCTTGGGTCCAGCAAGGAGTGGGGGCAGCATTGTCTTCTTCTTGATTGCCACTTGGCTCATGGCTGTCCTGGACTGTCAAAACAGCCTCTTCTTCATTGCATACTTCTTTTTGCTTCCCCAAAACTAGCTGCTCACACAATCCTTTCCCTCTTACTAGCTTGGTGATCTTGATCTCAATGTCATACTCCATGACACGTGTCATCCAACCTGCCCTTTTCTCATTCAAATCCTTGTTCAGGAGGAAGTCCTTAACCCCAGCATGTGAGACCAGCAACTGGATCTTGTTGTTTGAGATTAAATGCTTGAATTTCTTCAAGCTTATGATTACTACAAGTACATGCTTCTCATTAAAAGAGTATCTTACCTCATAGTCATCTAGGCTCCGGCTTAAGAAGGAAATTGGCTACTCATCATTATCCTTGTTCTGCTGTACCAAAATGGCAGAAATAGTGTCATTACCTCTAAATGCATAGAGGATGAAATCCTTGGAGAAGTCCGGGTTGATGAGAGTTGGTGCTTGAGAGATGGCTTCTTTGATTGCCTCAAAACTCTCCTTGCCTTGTGCTTTCCACTTGAAAGCCATGCTCTTCTTTAAAATTTTGGTGATGGGCTTGACAAGGGCTACAAAATCTGGGACAAACCTCTGAACAAAGTTTATCCTTCCCAAGAAACTCTAAAGGGCTTTCTTGTGGCTGGGCAATGGTAGTGCTCTTATGGCTTCAACCCTCTCTGGATCAATTGCTAATCCTTCTTTGGAGACAATATGGCCAAGGAGCTTTCCTTCATGTGCAAGAAAGATGCACTTATTAGGATTCAAAGACACTCCAAATCTCCTGCACCTTGTGAAGACTTGTCTCAAATGAGAGAGGTGGTCTGCTACATTTTTGGAGAAAACAATGATATCATCAAGGTAAATCAGCACCATGTTGTTAATCAAACCTTTGAATGCCATGTCCATTTCCTTTTGGAAGGTAGCACCAGCGTTGGACAGCCCAAATGGCATTTTCCTGTATGCAAAAGTTCCCCATTTGGTTGTGAAGGCTGTCTTGAACTGGTCCTCTTCCTTCACCATAATCTGATTGTAGCCTGAGTAGCCATCAAGCAATGAGAACCTTTATGAACCAGCTACAACCTGTAATATTTGCTCCATGGGAGGGAGTGGGTAATGGTCCTTGAGAGAGGCTCTATTTAAGTCTCTGAAGTCAACACACAATCTGATCTCTCCACTCTTCTTTTTGACTGGAACTAAGTTGGTGACCCAACTAGAATGCTTGATTGGGAATATGATCCTTGACTCAATCGGCTTGTCCAATTCTTTCCTCATGAGTGGCTCCATGTGTGGAATGACTGGTCTTTGTTTCTTCCTGATAGGCTTAGTATTTGGATCCAATTCGATGGTATGCTGAGCTAAGTTGGGATTGAAACCTTTCAAGTCTTCACAGCTCCAAGCAAACACGTTAGGGAACTCTTGACATAGCTATATGAACTCATACCTTTCTTGTTCGGTTGTCATCCTTCCAATCTATAATGGTTTGTTCTTTTCTACCAAGATGGATACTCAATCCTCTCTCTTGACCTGAATGCTTACTTTCTCCTTTCTAAACTGATCATTGGGGTTAAAAATGAACTCCAAGGTGATAAGTCCTTTGGGCAGCTTGTTAGTTCTCAGCTGTACTACCTGATCACCATACTGTTGTTCTAACTTTTCTTGATTCTTGGCTGAGAACTCATCTTCTTCTTGCAAGAAATGGATGATTTGTTGGTCATTTTCAAACACTTGCCAACTAACATTGTTATCTGGCACTGAAGGCCTCACAATCATGTGGATGTTTGGCTATACCTTGTCTTGTTGAATGCTTTCCATAATGTCAAAGGCTTCCCCTACTGCTGCAAGCCTGTCAGTAGCTTGATTCTCTTTCCTAGGAATGGATTTGATGCCAAAACCCTCAAAATATTCCATGAGGTCCCACACCCTGTTCTTGTAGCACCTGAGTAGATCATTCTTGGCAGCATGTTGTCCCTTGACCTGATTTATAATCAATTCACTGTCCCTAAAGACTTGCAAGTTCTTTATTTCTCTTTTGATTACCCAATGCATCCCTTGCACCAAGGCTTCATATTCAAACGTGTTATTGGAGCATGCAAACTGAAATCTGAAAGCTGAAAATCACTTTACTCCTTGAGGTGAAACAAGCATGGCTTCACCTCCTACACCTTGTCTACTCCTTGATCCATAAAAAAAAAACTGCCATACCTCATTGTCATCTTTTTGGTTTGGCTTGGCGATGCTAGGAATAGGTTGATTTTCTTCATGTATACAATAGACCCCTAGCTCAGATTCTTCCACTTCTTGATAAGGATCAAAATCATGTACCTTGTTTTCCCATATATCAAGAGTTAGATCTGGGATGCTTCCAACCTTAATGTCAGCTTCATCGGTGCTTGGGTGATATTCTTGATCAAATGCTGAGCAATTGGTATTAATCTGACTTGGAGTGTAAGGCTCAATGTGGAAATTTGCAATAGGTTCTGACCTGATTGTAGCCTTAGTTCCATACCTTGTTCTGAACAACATGTGTGACCAATCAGTAGATAAATATCCCCCAATCTTGGTTGTGAAGTCCCTTGACAAGCACAGGGTAAAGAGTGGTGGAAGGTCTATGACTAATACATCTTGTAAAACAACAACATTTGGACATGCATGCAAGGTAAGACTCAAATTTCTAATCACCCCAACTGTTGTTACTGTTGTCCCATCCAGCTACACTACCCCTTTGGATATGGTTTCATACTGGAGCCCTAGTTGATCAGCTATTTGTTTAGGCATTACCGAGCTACTTGTCCCGGATTCTATCATGCAATTGTGCACTAGCTGATTTCCAATGATCAATGAAACATAGAAAGGAGGGGGCTTCAACATTTTACCCTGCTGTCCTCCATGATTTCTCTCAGGCTGGGCAGCATTTGTAAGCACTTTGTCTTGCATATGAACTTGCTGATTTGAAGTTGACCAGTCCTTCATGGCAGCTTGCAGCCGATCTCTTTGGCCTGGGATAGATAGGGATTCCCACATTGATATATTCACATTTGTCTTCTTCATCTGATCAATGATACTGAATGGTGATGAAGGATATCTTTGCTGTCCCTTGGTTTGCACATTCACTCCTTGCATGTGGGCAGCAACAACTGGTATTTGAGTTGGCCTAGGGGCTGTCCTTGGCTGCCCTTGTGCATTTGAAATTGGATTCTGTTTGCCAACCACTTGTGGAACCATAGAAGGTCGTGGATTGGTTGGGGCTAATCGTTGTTCTTCACCCAAATTCCTCCTTTTTGACCTTGTGTTGGCTGTAACGCCTTGAGAAACAACCTGGTTCATTCCACAAAAATCCTTTGCTTGCCAATTTACCAATGTGGTGTCATTTGGGGCTGATTGTTGTTGGAATGTTTCTTGTTGTTGACTGTTTCCTTGAATGGCCTCACCCTCCACACTAGTAGTTGTCACCATTAATGCTCGATTCAAAGCACCATTGAAGCACATGGATTGGTTATGATGCTCATTGCATGGAAAACACCAATCATACTCCTGAGCAATGTTGTTTTGTGTTGGCACCAATGCCTTAGAGGCAGATATGGCATTTGGATTGTAGGGCTGAAATGGTCTATTGGCAAGAGGCCTTGTTTGATTCATATTTGCAACTAGATTAGGCAGCCTTTGTGGTTGATATGGCTGCCTATTAGGCTGAGCTTGGGGTTGATAAGAAGGTCTAAAACCTTGGGATTGCTACCTTTTGAGAGTAACCAGCTCATTGCCTAGGTTTTGCAATTGCTTCATGACTTCTTGAAGCTCATTTGGGGCACTTGGAGATGAAGTGGAAGCTTCATATTGAACTCAGATTTCTAGGAGTGGGAGAAGGAGCCAAACTAGGTGCTTGATTGGTGTTTGGGCTTTCTAAACTTGGAAACAATGGCATGGGCGGTCTAGGGGCAAGTTTGCCAGCTTGGTATCAAACAATTTTCAGCCCTAATGGCAATGCTATAAGCCATAGGGATAGTTATGCCTCCCATGGACTGAATTAACATAGAAATATCAGAATTTAGAGCTTTGAGATAGTAAAGAAAAGCACCTTCTACTGTTGGCCTGACTGCCACTGGAATCCTCTCCCAAGTCTTTTGAAATCTAAAGTTAAGATCGGTCAGCTGCTCATTGGGAGCTCTCTTGATGGTTGTCAGCTGCTCCAAAAGAGACAAGTTGTCTCCCTTTTCTCCAAATTACTCATGAAGTTCTATACACAACTGATTCCAATTTGTGATAGAACCAGCTCCAAGGCTCCTAAACCATTGCAATGCTTTACCCTTGAATGAAGATGCCAGTAACTTGACAGCCACTTGCATCTCATCGATTTCATGGATTACACAAAGGTTGGAAATATCTTTAACATGATCACCTAGAGTAGTCTGATTTTCTCGAGTGAAGTAGGGAATGTTCTTCAAGGCTGCTATAGGAATTGGGTGTTGTGCATTGAGGGCAAGTGGGCTACTGCCTGTGAAGTTGACGTAGGGGTTGTTTTGTGCCATTCTAATTGGTCTTAAAACCCTTGTTGACTAAATGAAAGGCCTACCAGGTGGAGGATTTGAGAGAGTTCTGTTCGGTGGAGATGGAGACCTTTGAGTCCTTCTTCCTCTTTGCCTTCTTCTTGGAGATAATTGTAGGTATTAAAACAACACTTCTTCTTCTCTAACTCTTGACCTTGTTGTGATTCTTCTCATGAGTTTTCAGGCCTGCACTGCTGAAACCAGTTGATTCTTCCCCTTGGAGTTTCCAGATATGCAAATAATAGCTCTTTTCAAGCAAGAAAATTATAACAGATGCACATCAACTTTGATGCAATAAAAAATGAGACCTCTAGGGTCCCACCGGGCGTGCCAAAACTGTTGTTGCAAGATCACAACACCCCTGGATGTTGATCAGATTTCTAGGTTGATCACTCTAGCATCCAGTGTGATTGCACAACATGGAAACCTATCTCCAAGTGTGGGAATTGTGAAACTGAGAGAGGAATCTCCAAATTAGAGGCTGGTTCCTCAAACTCCTCTGATTAGATCTAATGCTTGCACAACTATTGAGGTTCAAATCCTAATCCTACTCTAAATTGCAAGGAGACAGGGATAGAAGTGCAAAAATTGAAACTAGCTAAAGATGGTGATGCACCAAAAGGAGTGGTGAATATTTTTGTCATGCAAATAGACACGAACCAAAGATTTCAGCATAAAACATACATATGCTGATAAGATATAATTTAGGATCTGAAATGAAGCAAATAATATAGACAAAGGACTGAAACTCATTCACAAAGCTTGCATTATCATTTCTAATGTCAAAACCACTGCATTACAACCTCAGAGAGGTAAAAACTGTTACAATCTTTGAAGAGGTCTAATTCTTGCAAACAATCACTTGCTGGAGGTGAAATAAGAAGTATGCTATGCCCAAAAATGTTCCACCTTTTGAAAATGAGCCAAATCTGGCTTTTACATTACATGGGTCGAGCCCAGGAGAGAGAAAATGTACAAAACATGGGAGCCCATTCCTCATTGACTGCAAATGCATTAAAATGGCATGGGGAACCTTACAAATCCATACCCTGTCATTTTTGACCAAATTGCAGGAGAATGCGACCCATTCTGCATTAAATTTGGTCTCTGAAATGTCACTTCTGGCCATGAACACGCGTTAGAGCTGTTTCTCAACTTTCTCTCTCCAGACTGCACCAAAATTCAAGATTGACCCCGGAATCATGTAGAGAATTTTATAAGATTTCCAATGATATAAAGAACGTCCAAATCCAAGCTCTGGATCAAACGATATGGCGATCTGAAGATTTAGGGCACAAAACAGGCAAAAATGGGTTTTGAAATTTTTTCCCGCACTCTGCCACCTGGACGACATGTGTCGGGCGCTGATTGGATGATAAATTCTCTCTCCAGACCTTTCCCGTGGGTTTTCCTTTGAAAATTTGACGTTTTTATGATTTTGGAACATTTTCCATTTTTTCCCCGCGCTCCCACCACTTGGGACACGTGGCAGGATCTAGTTGGAGGACAGGGGCATGGGGTCATCCTTTACTTTTTAGTTTTTGGCCAAAACTTCTACCAAATTGTCTAATTCCTCCCTGAGCTCTGCACTCCCTTTCTCCTTAGGACACGTGTCCTCTTCTGATTGGCTCGAGCCAATGCTTCAAACCTTTCCCTTTGAAATTTTGGACGCCTTCCCTTGTGACACGTGGTGTTTCCTGATTCATCCGCGGGCCAGCTAGTTTTTCATGCCCCTCACGTCCCCTTGGATCGGCTGTCCCAAAATTTCTAGGACAAAAACTTCCAATCTACCTAATTCGGGCTTCCCTGTCCCTCTTTCAGCCAATGACACGTGGCGTGATTTGATTGGCTCTCGGCTCTTTCGGCTCTGCGCGTCCACCGCTTACTTATGTCACAACTATCCCGGACTGTATGGAACAAATTCTTCCGAACCACCCGAAATGGGCTTCCTTGTCCCTCTTTGCAGCCACTTCGCCTTTTCGCATCCTTCGCGTATTTTTGGCCCAGATGTCCCAACCTGTTCTGCACAACAGTTAGTCAATTTTGCTTTTACCTTTGGCCGGTTCACCCTTTCGCGTCCTGCGTCTCCCTGTGGCCCGGATGTCCCTTTGCTCTGTGGACTGCCTGGCGGCCTTTTGGCCGATTCGTGCCCCGAAGTCCCAACTGTCCCAAGGATCACCTGGACTAGGACTTAGCTGATTTTTGTGATTTTTTTCTGTTCCAAGCCTATTTTTTGCAACTTTTTCATCCTTTTTTAGAACTTGCTCTTTTCTCCTTGGACAGGAGAGTTAGAAAAAATCTGAGGGGACCCTAGAAACATGATTTTTTGCCTTGAATCAATCTATTTGCCTGGGACTTGAGTATTCTGATGCATGTTATCAAATTTACCCTGGGGGGTGAATTTCAGATAGCAGTGACCGCTATCAGCGCATTGACAAACTAGGAAGGAGAGATGAAATGCCTTTGCATCCTATCCCTAGCGCGAAACCTTTCGAAAAAAGGGTGATAGATTTTTTAGGACCTATTACACTAGCAGTGCGTAGGACTGGGTCATGTTATGTCATCACTTGCATGGATTATCTCACAAGGTGGGCAGAGGTAGCCCCAACTAAAGATTACACGGCAACAATAGTGAAAAGGTTCTTATAGGAGAACATTATCACAAGGTATGGATGCCCTTTGAGTTTGACCAGTGACAGGGGTACACATTTTTTGAATGAGACCATGAGGATCCTATGCTATTTGAGTTCATGGTGGCTCATCATAAGACTACGCCCAATCACCCATAAGAAAATGGACACTGCAGAAGCATTCAAAAAAATACCGAGTCATACCTTGACCAAAATTTGTGATGTTAGAAGACAGGATTTGGATGACAAGGTATCAATAATTTTATGGGCTTACAGGACTATGTATAAAAGACTAAATAAAGCCACACCTTTTCAATTGGTGTTTGGCGTGGAAGATGTTTTTCCAGTTGAATTTATGTTACCTTCTCTTGTGAATAGCGCGCATAGGAGGATTAGCCGATGAACAAGTGCTGGAAGAGAGAATTGATGAGCTAATGAAATTAGATGAGAGACGATCACTTTCCCATTGGAGGCAAACAATGGAAAAGGAAAAGCAAAAGGATTGGCATGATTGCCATATTAGAAACAAGAATTCTGAGGTTGGGTAGATGGTGTTACTATATGATTCCACGTTTCTGTGCACTACCCTAGGAAAGTTAAAAGTCCATTTGTTGGGTCCCTACACAATCTCGTACATCCTTGATTTGGGTGCGTGAAATTTACAAGTGCTGGATGGAACAAAGTTACTTGGAAACTTCAATGGTAGTAGGTTGAATCCCTACTATAAATAAATCTTCTTGGTGTTTGTAAATAAGGTAGTTTTTTCTAGTTAGTTTAGAAGTTTTCCTTTATGCATTTTCCTTTCTTGTGTTTCCCTTCGCACGTTGTTGTTTTTGTTTTGTGCCTTGGGCACCGGTAACCTTATTGCTATTTTTGGAGAATTTGTGAGTGCGTAGAGGACCACACATCGTTTAAGTGTGGGGTTGGAGAAAAGTGAAGAAGCATGTGATTAAAGTACCAAGGAAGTTGTGTTGAAGAGCCTTGTTATGTAGCCCAGTTGAAATAGGTAGATGAAGAGAAAAGATAGAATAATTGGTGCCAGGATAAAGCTATTGGTACATCCCACATACAAAGGAAAAGGAAGCACAGTTAAAGCAACACAAAGAGGTAGGAAAAAAGCAAGAATCTGGATAGAAGAAGTGCCTTCGGTGCATAGTTAAGCACGCATGTAAGAGTCTCCTGTCAGGTTGGTTGCCATAAGGTTGGAGGCATTTTCAGGTAGAAGGTTGGAGAAGTTTTCACGCAGGAAGGGCGTGTGAGTGAAGGTGCTGAAGATGGAAACTTTGTTTGAAAAATACGCATTAAATGAATGAAGTACAAGGTAGGTAAAGTAGCATTTAATGATCAGAAAAAGGAAAAACTATAAATAAAGGGTCGGGGCACTCTCTTTTTTACTTTGCAAAAATGAAGAGTTGGAGATATAAGCGAGTGTTATCAAACTAGGGTTTTTAGATTCGATCGAGTAGAAGATCTGTGTGATTAAAAAATGTGAAGAGCCAGTTTGAGATTCCAAACTAAAAGAAGGAATTACACGGGCATGGAAGGAGTTAAAAATACGCTATCTTGTGAAGATTTTATCCAAGTTAGGGTTCGAAAAACTAGGGCACAGGTTTAGAATATTTTTATCACGGATCTAAGATTGAAGGTTAGGAGAAGAAAGGAAGAGTAACAAGAGAGAGGGTAGAGTGATAAAAATACCTCGACCATGGCACCCAAGAAAGGAAAGGGCAAAGCTAAGGCTAAACAACCAGAACCCATAGTAGACACAAATGAAGAATGGTATGCATAGATGTAATACCCAGATGGGGTTATGTTGGGAAAGGAATGGGAATCCCACTTGAGAAGCATACTGGTTAGTGACTATAATCACCACACAAACACTATAGAGAAATAAATGGCATTGGAATTGGTACGCCCCACCAACAAGTGAACACCTGAAGGTTTGCCCATATATGACAATGACGTTAAAGGTAAAATTGGCAAAGGTAGGGATGTTGCAACTCTATGAGTTTCCTTATTTTGGGAAGCCAGATCGCTTGTACCAGTGGTTGATGTCTCGGGTGCATGAAGACTATTTCCACTTTTCTGGGTGCAAGATGCACATGACTCCCCAGTTGATTTCACAATTTACAAGCCTCATATGTGAGGGAGATAGCCTAGAAGATGACCTTGGCGACAAGGAGGCTATTCAAGAGACCATCACTGAGTATGCCTGTAAGAAAGGGTCGCAGTACTATGATATTTTAGCCATCAAGGACCCCGTTATGAAGATGGCCACACATCTGGTGACTAAGTTGAATGGCCAGGAAAGATGGACACAGGTCAACAAACCTTAGCTATATGTCTGCATGAAGATTGCAGAGGGAACTATATACAACTTATCCACGTACATTGCAGAAGAGATTGTTAAGTGCACGAAGGAAGGGGATAGGATCCTCTTTGGCAATGACTTGCTTACCATAGTGTTCACAGAAATTGGAGTGTCAAATGCCTCAGAAAAATTCGTGTGGGAGTACCCAACCGAAGACCCTTCACCCATGAAGAGGTTCGAGAAGTATGATTGTGATACAATGATGGCTCCCATAAAGCATGGCTGGAAAAGTGGTATACGTGCTTGAGGAATGCATTCAAGGTAGAGTGGAGGATCCTTGAACAACTCCCAGCAGCCACGAGGGAGAAGCTGAGTTCGTGGTGTACCAGCACTACTGCTTGGGTAGATTCAAGCTTATTGATGAATCATGGAGCCCTTGGTGCAAGCTTCCTTTCACATTCACTGCCCAATACTTCCAAGTGGGAGTAAACATATTTAAAGAATCAAAGAAGCTAAGGCTGGAACTAGGAAGGTTAGACTGGGAACATAGGGAAATGAGGAAGAAGACTAAATTACCCCGGTTGTAAGTGCATACGTACATAGAGAAGTACGTGTTGCATGAGATCCAAATGACTAGGCCATGATGAAGCTTACCATCGCTGAAGGATCCACGACGCACGTGTGTACATGTGCATAAGGTTGAAGTTTGAAAAGGGCACGTATTTGAAGAATGAAATCTCCATACCTGAAGACCCTTGGGAAAGAAGAAGCCAACATCTAAGAAGAGAGGCAGAGGAGAGGAAGGAGCACCAAGTGTGCCAACTGCTCAGACAGTGAGCATGCCATCTACAAGCACCAAGCCAAGCACCTACATATGGAGAAAGAAGTCTCCAGTGAAGGAGAAGATGCCAGAAGTAGAGGCTCTCGAGTAACCCACCACCATGGAAGAATCATCAAAGGAAGAAGAGAACCCCGAATCTCCTGATCAAAAGCCACCTCTCAGGAAGAAGCAGGGGGTGGATGAAGAAGCTGACTCAGATGTGACTGATAGCTTGGAGAAGTACTTGGGAGAAGGAGAATATGAGAGTGAAGAAGATGGTAATGAGGAAGAAGAGCATGAGAAAGACAAGGAACCCACATATGTTTAGTGTCTATGGCTCAAAGGAAGAGAGTGGAGAGAAGAAGCAAGAGTTTTTATTTATGTGGTGCAATGGCGCACAAGATGAGGAAGGCACAAAAGACACAAAGGAAGATGAGAAGGATGCCAAGGAGCAGGGAGCCATAAGCCTTACAAAATATAATATTACTGAGTTAGCAGAGCGAGAAGTGAAAAAGATGCTCGAATTTCTTGTAGACCAAGAGTTAGAGTGTGGCGTGGACATAGTACTTAAGGAAGGGAAGGAGGAGAGCATTGAAAAGGAACATGATATCCTAGGAGGCCCCACTCTGACAGTTATCTTCCCCAAAGGTGCGTGCTCGAATAGGAGAACTTTGGATACAGAAATAGAGACAGATAATGGGCTATGTGGATGACACGAAGAAGGTACTATGTGCATACAGTTCCAAAGCACCGATACCCATGAGAAAGGCTCCTATAGCCATGGGGTCTTTTGAAAAGGATGGTGCGTACCCCAAGACCAAGAAGATTCTCTCTTGGGCATTTGAGTCACACATTGATGAGCTAGACTTTGAAGTTTACCAGAAAGTGCTCATCTCATTTCCAGAATCTAAGGGAGACAACCCCTTAGTAAATGCTTCAAGGATCTTTCAGACGAAGCAAGTATGCAATGCTCTAAAAAAAGTCGCGGTTGAGACCCGAGGCTAGGCTGTTCACGTGAAATGACAGAATCAAAGCATTAGAGGTGAAAGTTGGATAAGAAGGAGGAGGAACTGGCTAAGAGAAGGCCAAGAATTTAAAACAAGGAGGAATTAATCAGTGTGCAGTTAAGGCACGAATTAAAGGAGGAAAAGGTAAAGGTGCAGGAGGTCTACAAGAAGGTAGAGTCAATCAAGAGTGGCCATCATATTAAAGCACCTAGACCTAATGCCAATCCCTTAGAGGTACGCATCAACTGTTGGAATGCTTAGAAGACCTAACATGCATCCTCACTATGGAGAGTTAAACCTTGGTGCTTGGAATCTACAGAGGAAGTGGCCACATAGTTGAAACTATGAAGACTGGGTGAAAATATTAGATCACTGTTGCCAAGTACAGCCAAGTACTCGCAGAGATTAAGGTCACTGCCTAGTCTGCAAAAGCCTTGCATATGACACATGCGTGGATACAAGATAAGGTGGTAAGCTCCTTGGTGACCATGCTTGAAGTAGAACTGAAAGATTTCCAAGAAAAGAATAAAGCGGAACAGGTTTAGAGAGGGACAAGGTTTTTGCCAAGGTAGAAAAGAAATCATAGGAAATTCCAAGGCTTTAAGGAGCTCAATTAAGGCCACAGCTGAAGGAACTATATACCCATCAAATTACTAAAAGAATGGATAATACTCACAGACCTGGGTAAGGAAATGGAGCAAATCCGTGGAGACTTTGGGTGCCTAGGGAATTAGCCTAAGATTTGATGAAGTAAGCACCCTGGTGGGTGACCTATGCTAGAAGGTCAAGGACGAGGGTCGAAGTGTGGATTCTAAAAGCTAGAGGAAGATCTAGAAAAGGACTTTCCATTAGTTCCTTTTGAATTGATGTTCCCCCCCATTCTTCATTCTTTCCCCTATTATTTCATACCTTATTCATTTTTGTAAAGTATAAGTCTACATCTTGGTCACATAAAATAACTTGCTTCTTGGTCAAGTAAAATGTTTATCAAGGACGAAGAACAAGCTTAGTGTGGGGTGATGTTGGGCCCCTGGAATATTGACCAAGTATAAAGGCATGTGGCACATAAGGATCCCAGTTACTAGGGATGGCATGAAAGGAAGAGGTACAAAGATAATTGATGTTTAAGAGAAAGGCCTATAGCATAGGTGCATGACATCATGATTCAATTAGGTTTCAGGACTTAGCAAAATTTTGTGCACCTAAGGTAGAACACATGAAAATCGTGGATCAGTTGCAAGTGTGGGATAAGATGCCAGCCCTAGCAACATAGGTTGGCCCAAGAAAGAGCATGACCCCGGATGGAATCTTCTAAGGATCATCATGAAATGGAATGGAGAGCTCAGATCTTGAAGGTTAGACCTGGACCTTCGCAAGGAGGACCACATTCAACACTTGGTGACGGATCTGAGGGGTATGGAAAGGTGAGTTGGCAGCCTCAGGGGAAAGTGATAAATACAAGTGCCTGCCACTGAAGGATATATGAGATATACAGAGATAGAGATATATACACACATAGAGGGAGATATATCATGGGGATATACATGGGGAATAGTGGGTTAGAGAGTAAGAGAAGCTCTGCAGAATTGCTATGAATGGACATTCTGGTTTCAGGAAAGGATCTACTAAGCATGGAGTTGTATTTTTCATTTTCTGATTAACTTAGCTACATACATTTCCAGTGATGTGAATGACTACTAGTCTAAATCACTCTGTGACACTCTGTAATGAACCAATAAATATAATAAGGTTACCTGTTATAAATAGATATGGAACAATCAATGTGTTTAATGCATATTTCATTCATATGAGTTCTCTTTCCTTTCATGATATGAATGAATGGTTGTATCTTTCTTTTTGTTATAGTATATGTTCTGGAATCCCATGTTAAAGCACTCAGTCTGAAGTGACTGCAAGGATTTGGAGGAAGATTCTAAGCCCTATGGTTCTTGTATGTCTCAACTTCCTTCCTAAATACTCTTACACTAATCATAGATAATGCTTCCCACTAGAACTCACATAAAAGTAGAGACTCGGTTACTCGCGCATGCCTACGGGTGAGCACTAGATTCAGGCTGGGTGATAGGCCATGCACAGTGCGCATGGGGTTCTTTATATTTTTTGATAGGAGTAAAGATCTCAAGATTGAAGGAACATGCTCAGTTTCTTTGGAGGACCACATTCTACACTTGGTTGACGGATCTGTAGGGCGCAACAAGTCTGAGTTTAGTAGCATGGGAAGACCTGATAAATACAAGTACCTATAGAAGAGAAAAAGAGATAAATATAACATACAGATGGGGATATAGAGATAGAGGAAGAGATATACACAGATGCCAGAGAAGAGATATAACATGAGTGAAGCTCTGCAAGATTATCCTGCAAGTGGAACTTTAACTGAAGAAAGGAATGTACTAAGGACACCTTAGTATTGTAAAATTTCTTGTGTATAGACCTTTGTGGCACTAGTTATACAATCCTAGTGATGTGCATGACTGCAGTCTACCATCCATGGCTCTTTGGACATGAAACAGTAAAATATGAATTGTATCGTTACTGATTACAAACCCAACATGGATACCCCAGTAGCTTTTGGGGCACATGTGATATTTCATTCATAGGAAAATGTGGCTCTTTCATTGCATGACTATGAATGAATGCTTGTATTTTTATGTTCTGTTATAATATATGTTATGGAGTCTGTTAGAAACATCTAGTTTGCACAGAAGCTACAAGGTATCTAGGATGCAACGTGTCTAAGCCCTATGATTCTTGCAATGTCTAAACAAGTCTAATCCAAAAAGAGATACTCTGTACAGCTAAATCATAAGTATATAATGCTTCCCACTTAAAACTCACATAAAAGTAGAGACTTGACACCCACGTGGGTTGTAATCTTGGGTGAGCTCTTAGCTTATGTCTAAGTAAGATACTCATGACGTGCATGGGATTCCTTCCTTTTATAGTGGGAGTAAAATTGACTACATAATTAAAATGCACACTTGCAAAAATAAAGGCACACTTGCAGAAATAAAGTTTGAATGAAATAAATCACACTTGCATGAAAGAAATCACACTTGCAGGAATAAAAGAAAACGTTAGCATGTTAGAGAGATGAAATTGTATGTCAAGGTGTGAAATAAACCAATAAAGTAGTGTGCTATGAACACACCTGCAGGTAATCACAACATGAACTGTATGAATGTGGATACAATACAAGAGCTATTGTGGGGACTGGTAGTCAAGTACCCATGTTATGTGTACAGATCCTTGTATAGTTTGTGATCACAACATAGAACATCAAATGAACACATGATGGGTGTTGTTATTCCCTTCATTTAATCAAATTCTTTTGATGTCATATCAAACTAGGGGTGTGTCTAAAGCTATATGCAACAAGAGTAATCCTATTGATCTAGTAGTTGATTGTAGTTGTTTTTGTATTTTCTAGGGGATCTTTTCAATGTCTTAAGGACTTCTTGGTAAAACCTTATTTAAATCATACTATGAAAACTTTTTTGAAAGTAAACACACTGAAAGATTTGCTGAAAGGAAACACACTTTGTAGAATGGAAATAAACACACTATCTTTTAGAGATAAACACACTTGCTGTTGGAAATAAACACACAACTTAGAATTCTTTAAAAATGATTGCAAGAGAAAATAAGAATCTATCTAGACACTATGCAGGAACAAGTACACAACAGAGTTTAACTAGAAGAATTAAAGCAATATAGAATTAACATATCTAAACTATTTTCTTAAGAAATATAAATACCAAATAAATGAATATCCTGGTCCTTGGGGGAGTGGGCCCTTGCTCCTCCTTGAATCAGGATTTAACAACTCATAATTCTCTCAAATAGGAATGGATATTTTATTGATAAAACATTTGGTATTACAAAACATACTGGATCTGTGTACTTAGTCTATATCTCCCTTCTTTGTTCTATCTTTATTTCATATTATATATCTATCTATCTACTACAGGTCTGCTTATATATATAATTTACAATCATAGTTGTCTCTATGATTCTGATGAAATTGAATCATTCCCAAAATAGATGCTGAGTCGGGTTGTGGCTGATCAGAAGCTGTAAGATAGCTATCCCTAGATCTACATTTAGATATCTTCTCATCCTTTCCTAATTGAAAGGTTTGTTGATGCAGAATCTATGAATGTGGTTATAATAGATATACTTTCATCAGTTTCAAAACTTCAGAGAAGTTCCATAACCATAGGAAATCATTAAGGATCGAAACCGTGAGAGTTTCAGAGCTATAACCAAGAGTTCCGGAACTAAGTCTGAAAATTCTAGAACTAAATACTGGAGTTATAGAACTAAGTCCAAAAGTTCTGGAACTAGATGATGACTGTGTAATGGAGTTCTGAAACTAGCTTGGAAGTTCCGGGACTAAGCTGTGTTAGAACAGATGCTACCAAAAACATACTGAACACTACATAATTCATTTCTTTGACTGATTAGACCTTCTTTATTACAAAATTGAATTTCAAACACACACTTCATCAGGAATTTAAGAGATTTCAACATTAGAATCACAATCAATCAAAAGATAGAAAATTACATCCTAACTCATATCAAGATCAAATAAAAGTCACAAAATGCAATCAAACTTAATAAAAAGGAGAGTAAGATGAGATCATATATTATACATTAATTGGGCATATTCTGGCCTCATCATTTCCCCCAAAATTACTTGTTTGTAAGTCCCTTTACAAACTTCATTCTTCAAAAGTGGGGTTATATGTTCTGCATTCCATTTGATTGCTCAGATCAAATGGCTGAAACTAGATTTTCCAATGCTTAAACTTAGAGGTACTGTACCCAACTCCTACTTCTATTTTCCTCTCCCACTCTTCAAATTCAGTAGGATCTTGAGGTTCTCTATTTTTCCAAGGAGACATGGGGGTGAGAAGTAGAGGGGGCCTTGTTTGCATTCCCATCCATATTTTCCCATAGGTCTCATTGATTTGAGGAATTATTGTGCATAACACTTTTTCCCTTTCTAAACTCCAGATCAGATTTGTAGGGGATATTACTTCCCTTCTTCTCAAGGAAACAGTAAGGAGTTCCCACCTCTTCGAGCATCCTTCATAAATATCTTCAAATTTTTCCTCCTCATAGGAGGTAAAGGCATCAATACTCTTTTGTAGAATGGAAAAATAATGTGTCTTGAATCACTCATCAAAGGCATGAGTTCTAAAATGTATGAGGAAGGCAGAAGGTTTACCATAGTGAGCTCTCATACAGAGACCAGTTGAGCTAGCTTTCAATAAAAAATCAAATTCCCTTTCCTTCCATGCAATTTGGTTTTGTATAACAGAGACAAATGCATTGAGATGGCTCTCCCCCACATACAAATTGATCATAAATCCTATGTTTTTCTCTAGCATAAAATTACAAAGATAAAATTCACATAGAAGATTTTTCTACTCAGGACTGGATAGAGAGTAAGTTGTCATGAATTCAAATTCATCCTTTAGTTCATGTGGAATTCCACATGCAATCCTTGACAGTTGCCAGCGAATGAACTGCTCTTCTAAAAACACACTATATGCAGGAGAGGGCCTCCTGCAGGCAAGCAATTTTTCACTCATAATGCAGACCATATGAATTTTTGCAAGACATTTATATTTGTTTCCTTCTTCCTTATAAAACTTTTCTTCCCACTCTTTTCTTTCCTTTTTCTCTTCTTCCATCTTGGTCTTCAAATCTTCATTTGATGTTTTAGCTTCTCTGAGCTCCTTGCAGGTGTCATTCCATAGTTGTTTGAGTGGAAAATAGGTTAACTCAGTCTATGCAGAGACTGTGGACACAACATTCTATTTTCTAGAAGTCTGACATTCTTCCTCTTTTTCTATCAATTGTTTCTTAATTACTGATAGCTCCTCAGTCCTGGCTGCAAGATGAGTTGTTAGCTCTCCAATGAGCATTTCCCTTTGTTCTAATTTGAGTTTGAGGAAATCCAATTCCTCATCCTTTTCTCTAATAATGAGCTCTTCTCTAGACAAGAACAGATCATGTTTAACCTGATGTCTTTCTTCTTCCTCTGAAATTACTTGAGGAGTTGAGCATTCTTCCTCTATCAAAGGAAATTTTCCTTTTCTTCTCCAGGATGCCAACTCTTCTTCTTCCTGTGGAAATTTTGATGGTTCAACCAATTCTTGAAACTCCTGCTCTTCAAGTCTCTCATCTTCTCTGTCCATCTCAGCTTGGCTTGGTTCAGGAGGAGTCATGGCCATGCTGCCCAAAATATCAGCAGCTTCCTTTTCCATCTTTTCTTGTTCACTCCTTCCCTCTGGGGTTTCCCTTGTCCTTTTATGAATTTTCCTTCTCTGAGGGAATTTCAACATGCCCAGCAGTGGATTTATTTCTAGAGCTTCTTCTTACTCTTGTTTCTTGCTCTTGTACAGGTGAGCTATCACTGTCAGAGACAGATATTGGCTCCCCTGAAGCTGCTGCAGAAGAAGGAATTTCCTTCAAAGGCACATAAGGCTCTGTTGTTTTGATTCTTCTTACATAGACCTTCTTTTTGGTATATCTCTCTTTTCCATTTCCTTTTGTTCTTCTGCAGGGGCATCAATTTCCAAATTAGTTGAAGGAGAAAATGGAGCTGGTATTGTTCTTCTGATAATATTAGGGTTTTTCTTGAACTTGCCAAGAAACTTTTCCCAAATTTCTTCTCCATTTTTCTTTAATAGAAAATGGTGTTGGCATACTAAATGAATTAGCCCATGATGTCTTATTGTCCCAACACCCCAGGAATACCTTTGGGCCATGGTCTGGATAGAATAAAAAAGAAACCCTAGAAGTTTTATTATGTACTCAGGTTTTGTGGATCCATACTTCAGATATATGAGCATTTTTAGGACTTCTTTTCCTACGGACCCAAATTGACCATCACAGGTTAAATATTTCACTATCCAAAATGCTACCCTATCAAAGGGTTTGGGAAAAAATGGCTCTTCAGACCCCTTTTATGATCTTCTTTGTATTGTAGATGTACTAGGGTTCAGTTTCTCCTCCTTGTAGTAGGATTTCAACCAGTTCTTTCAATGTCCCTTTGGCAGGATGTGGGACATGCACAATTGGCACTCTAGACACATTACTTATTGTATTTACAGAAACAAGGAATAAAGATATTTCTCACCTTTGTCCTTGATTTCTATAGGTTTATGATGAATTCTCCTACTAATTCATCATTATACTTTGAAAACTTCTTCAGGAACTCTAGCCATCCTGCATGCTCAAAGATAGATGCCACTTCTTCATCTGCGAGTAGTTGGGAATCATCCTTCTGGTTCTAATTTCTTTTTAATCCCCATATCAGCTTGAGTTCTGTTTCCTTTGATTCTATGTACAAATTGGTTGTAGGCCTTCTTAGTTTAGACAACTTTATGGAACCTGATGAATCTTAGCTGTGGAACCTTTGTTCTTAGCTGTGGAATCCTCTGTTCTTTGCTACGGAATATAAGCATAATTCGTTGCTTCTCAAAAATCACTCTGCAACTTATTTCACTTGATTTTGTACTTAATGATTACCAATAATAACCATGCTACCACTTATCCCATCCTTATCATCTTCATGATTACTCACTTGTAATCATAATGTATAAATAGATGACTCATCATACCAACTTTTAAATCAATTCAAATCACACATGTAAACTTTAATTTAACCCTAAATAAGTTAAAAGATATAATTACCGTCATTGATGATGTAATCCTTTTGCTATGATGACTCGTCATTTCTACAAGTGGAACAAAACACGGTTAGATAAGATAGCTAGAATTCAAAAGAATTCCTTTTTATTTGAATTAGCCAAAAGAAGAGGTCAACTGCCATTTGTTGGTTTTCAATTGACCTTTGAGAGAAATATTTTTATATTTTATTTATTTATTTATTTTGGGGAAGAAAACTCCATTTACAAGTTTTCATTTTCTTCCCTTTATTCTAGATCTATCATCTGGTTATTTGATCATTTTGAAAGAACTGGGTTCTTCCATATGATCAAATTCTTTGTCTGCTTCAATATTCCTCAAGAATTCATCCTTAGTGGGAGGCTTCCTATAGAGTTTCAGCCTATGTCCATTGACCAAGAGTGTTCTTTTGCTGCCATCAATGGGAAGTAACTGAATAGAACCATTTTCAAATATCTGCTCAATCTGATAGGGTCCCAACCATCTGGTTCTCAATTTTCCCTTGAATTGTTGGTACTTAGAATCAAACAACAATACCCAGTCTCCTACTTTGAATTTCCTTCTCTTGATATGTGTGTCATGTCATTACTTCCTTTGATCTTGGATTATCTCTGTCTACTGAAGTGCTTCCATCCTCAATTCATCCAACTCATTGAGTTGAAGGATTCTTTCTTTTTGAGTTGCATCCAACTCAATTCCCACCTTAACTACTGTCCTCAATGTCTAAAGTTCAAACTCAATGGGCAACAAGGGATTTTTCCCATAGACTAACTCATATGGTGCAAAACCTATTGTAGTTTTCCAAGTTGTATTATAAGCCCAAACAGCTTCAGGTAGTCTCTTTACCCAATCTTTTCTTCCATATTCAACTTTTTTGGTAAGGATTTTCTCTAATTCTTTGTTTGTTACTTCAGCTTGTCCATTTGACTATGGGTGATAAGGAGATGACTTCCTATGGTTGATTTGGTAATACATTGTGAAAGCTTGGATCATATTAGACATAAATTGTGGTCCCTGATCTGAAACTATGCTCCTCGGTGCTCCAAATTTTACCATAATTTTGTTCCAAAGGAAATCATCAACTGCTTCTTCAGTGGCATTTGTCAATGCCTACACTTCTGCCCACTTTGTCACATAGTCAGTACACACAAGAATATATTCCTTTCCTTGTGAAGGAGGATTAAAGGGACCAACAAAATCCAATCCCCATCTCTCAAATGGGTTCAATTACATTTCACTTGAGTTGTCCCATCCTTTGAAGAGGCATTTCATTGGTGAAAGTATATTTGGTTAGTTCCCATCCTTTGACAAGTTAATTTTATTTTTTTTTGATTACACACTGGTTCTAAATACTTGATACAATCTCTTTATATCCTTGTACTCGGAGATGACCAATAATAACCATGAGTAATAAGAGTGCCAAGTATCTTATGAGTTGTTATTTTTCACTTAGAATAGTGTCCTCCACTTGCGATAGGTTGGCAAAGATCATGACATAACGGCATACTCTCTGAGGATGTCAAACTTGTTCTATTTCATACAAATTCTCTTACACATGCTTTGAGGATGTGTAAAACAAAATCAGGCCCACATTTAAATAGCATTCCATTTAACCCATTTGAATTGTGCACTAGTTTTGATTAACTTCTTTATTTGTTTCTTAGTGAAAGAAGGAGGAAACTTCCCTGTTGCAAGATAATTTTCCATACCAGCAAACCATGGTGTACTTTCTGAGATAGCAAACAATTGTTCATCTGGAAAGCTATCCTTGACTGGATCCTACTCCCCTGTAGTGGTTAGTCTTGACAAAAAATCAGCTACCACATTAGATTTACCTGGATTGTCCACAATGGTAATATCAAATTCTTGCAAAAGTAATAACCATCTAATTACTCTTCCTCCAACCACTGGTTTTTTCATTAAATATTTAATTGTTGAATGATCTGTGTGTACAAATATCTTGTAACCTGTAATGTAATGTCTAAATTTATTGATTGCATAAATTACAACAAGAAATTCTTTTTTAGTGGTGGTGTAATTATTTTTCAATGGGAGTAAGATTATTACTAAGATAATAAATAGCATACATTTTTCCTTCTTCATCTTTCTGTCCCAAAACTGCACCAATGGAATTATTTGAAGCATATGTTTGGATATGAAATGGATTTTCCCAATTAGGTCCTCTCAATATTGGAGCAGTGATTAAATTTTCTTTAATTTCTTCAAAATCATGTTGACACTTTTCATCTGAAATAAATTCACAGTCCTTGGTTAGCAAATTTAACATGGGGGCAGCAATTTTACTGAAATATTTTATAAAGCACCTATAGTACCCAACATGTCCTAGAAATGACTTGATATATTTGGGGGGGTCTAAGGAATAGGTAAATCTGAAATGATCCTAATTTTGTTTTGATCAACCAGAATTCCTCTTTTTGAAATATGGTGTTTCCTAATATAATCCCCTCATCAACCATCATTAAACACTTTTCATCACTAAGAGACATGATTGTGTTGTTCACATATTGTTAACACTCTATCCAAATTTCTCAATGCATCATCAAATGTATCTCCATGTATAATGAATTCATCCATATATAACTCAACACAATCATTTGTTAGGTCAGCAAAGATTACAAGCACAACTCTCTGGAAAGTTGCAGGAGAATTGCCATAAGCCAAATGGTAACACCCTATAGGAAAAGGTACCTAATGGACATGTAAATGTAGTTTTTTCCTGATCTTCAGCAACAACTCTGACTTGATTGTATCCACTAAATCCATCCAAGAAGGAAAATTTTTGTTTACCTAAAATGGTTGTATAGGACTTGATATATGAATGGTAAGGGAAAATAATCTTTTAGTGTGGCTTTGTTCAGTTCCCTATAGTCAACACATATTCTTCATTTTCCTTTATTTTTAGGAACAATTACAAGAGGATATATGCATTGACTATCTGAGATAGGGTTGATAAAACCTACTTGTAATAGTTTTTCAATTTCTTGTTTGACTATATCCCTTAAGTCTAGGTTAATCCTTCTCTGAGGCTGCCTAACTAGTTTGAAGGTTTTTAGTATAGTATGTGATGAGTGCAGATACTTGGGTGAATCCACTTCATGTCTTTATAATCCCGAGAAAAATATTTAGTATGATTTTTTAAAACATCAAATAGTTTATCTTCTTCATCATCCTTCAACCAGCTGTTGATGTTCAAAGTTTTACCCGGTTGAATCTCAACATGCTCTGGTTCCAATGTGTGATGAAATGATTTGTTTGAAAGGGTTCCATTAAAGTATTTAGTGTACATGCATGTGGTAACAACATATGGTATGTAGCAACATCTCCAAAAGTTCCTTGAGACAAAATACTAGAAAAAGGATAGTAATGAGAATTATGATACTTATCTCTTTACAAGCCAAACTCTTTGTCACTTCTACTTTCCAGAAATTCTTCACCACTCCTTGATGTATTTGAAACTGAAGCTACTAATTCTTCCTCTCCCCATGAGAAATCTTGTTCCTCTAGAGGGAAATTATTTCCAATCATAGAGAACTGTTGTTGTCGTGGTTCTAGAAATTCATGTGGTGGTTTTAGAACTAAATGTGGTGGTTCTAGAAATAAATTCGTAGGTTTTGGATGTAAGTTTACAAGTTCTAGAACTAATTTTACAAGTTTCAGAACTATAGTTGCAGGTTTCAGAACTATAGTTGCAGGTTCCGGAACTATATATGATTACTTCAAGGACAACTGGTGCTCATCCAATGGTGGATTAATCATCTCTTCTACTTCTCTTAAATGATCCTGCAATGTGATTGTTGTTGCAAATCAGTAGCACCCCTGGATGCAAATCAAGGTTCTAAATGATGTTTAGAGCATCCAGTGTGATTGCACAACATGGAAACCTCTCTCCAAGTGTGGGACTTGTGAAAATGAGAGAGGAATCTCCAGATTAGAGGATTGGTTCCTCAAAATCCTCTGATTTAGATCTATATTTTGCACAACTACAGAGGTTCTAGATCCTAATCCTACTCTAAATTGCAAGGAGATACGGATAGAAATGCAAAAATTGAAACTAAACTAAAGATGGGTGATGCACCAAAAGGAGTGGTGAAATATTTTTTGTCATGCAAATAGACACAAATTCATGAAGATTGCAACAAGGGAAAACATACACAGGCTGATAAGATATAATTATAGGATCTTGAAATGAAGTAAAATAATACAAACAGACGGACTGAAACCCATTCACAAAGCTTGCATTATCATTTCCAATGTCAAAACCACTTGCATTACAACCATCAGAGAGGTAGAAAAACTGTTACAATCTTTGAAAGAGGTCTGATTCTTGCAACAATCACTTGTTGGAGGTGAAAGAAGAAGTTTTGCTATGCCAAAAAGTGTTCCACCACAAAGAAATGAGCCAAATTCTAGCTTTTACATTGCATGGGTCGAGCCCGAGGAGAGAGAAAATGTGAAAAACGCATGAGAGCCATCCCTCATTGATGGAAAATGCATTAAAACAGCATGGAGGACCTTACAAACCCATACCCTGTCATTTTTGACCATATTGGAGAAGAATGCGACCCATTCTGTATTAAATTTGGTTGTTGAAATGTCATTTCTGGCCATGGACACGTACCAGAACCGTTTTTGAATTTTCTCTCTCCAAACTGAACCAAAATTAGAAATTGACTATGGAATCATGTAGAGAATTTTAACATCTTTCCAATGATATAAAGAACGTGAAAATCCAAGCTCTGGATCAAAAGATATGATCATTTGAAGATTTAGGGCAAAAATGGCCCAAAAACGGATCGGCGGGAAATTTTTTCAAATTTTACCTTTTTTTTGTCTTTGGAAAAAATTTCAAAAATTCCCTGCACTCCACTGGTCGGATGCCACGTGGCAGCTTCCTATTGGCTGCGGGCCTCAAATGGGCATCTTTTACACTTTTAGTTTTTTGAGCCAAAACTTTTGCCAAACTCTCTTAGGAGTCCTCCCCGAGCTCCGCAAACTTTCCCCCTCTAGAAAGCTTAGAGACAGCTCTGTCCTGATGGTGCTATTGGCTCGAAAGCCTTGAGTGCCCTAAAATCAAAACCTGTGCCCTTTGAGGCACAAAAGATGGCCAAAAACACAAGGACTTAGCCACATTTACATTGTGCTGGGGCCCCTTGTAGATAACAGTGTCACATAGCCAAAGATTCATTGGCAGCTCTTTCGGCTCCCCACGTCCCACGCGTACTTTTGGCAGAAGGATGTAAAGAAATCGTCTGGGACAAATTACCATCCGATACCGCCCGATATCGGGCTGACCTTGTCCCTCGATTGACGCGAAGACAACTGTGGCTAACCATGGTCTGATTCAAACTAATCGGCTAACCTTCAATGCTTTTACGCGTCCCGCGTTGTACTTTTGGCCCGGATGTCCCAATTGGAAAATCCTCTGTTTCGGCCATAACCGGCCACATCTCGCGTCCTCCGCGTACTATTTGTGCAACAAACTAGTCTGCCGGACTGTGATATAGACAAATTTCTCCGTTGCCCGCCCATTAATGGTACCGTCTTTCAGAGTTTTCGGCTATCGGTTACATTGATCCCGCGCGTACTTTTGTCTCTCATATTTCTAGTTTGATAATGGGCATCCAGTGTGATTGCACAACATTGAATCTTTCCCCAAGTGTGGGACTTGCAAAAACTGGGAAAAGACCCTCTAGATTAAAGGTTGGTTCCTTCACTCCTCTGATCAGGTGTATGCATGAACTTTGCAGAGGTTTAATACTAGATCCTACTCTAAATTCCAAGGAGACAGAGATAAAGGATGCAGAAGAAATAAAACTAAGTGAAAGTGGTGATACACCAAGGGAGTGGTGAACATCTACTTTGCAAGATTTACACAGATCATAAGAAATACAACACAAAATATGCACAGATTGCTAGAATGTAATGAGAGATCAAAAGACAATGATAAACACATGAAAGGATTGGGAAAATCAATCACAGAACATACATTATCATTCCCAAGTTCAATACAATGCATTACAATGGCCAGGAGGAAAAACATGTGTTGTAGTCTATATGAGAGGTATGAAACTCTACAAATCCACCTACTGAGGAAGAAAAGAGAGCTTGCAGAGAAAAATATGTCCAACCCTTTACAAATGAGCCAAATCTGGCTTTTAATGGTCAAGCAGAAGGAGAGAAAGCAAAAAATGTGGGAAAAATGGATTTATGAATTCAACCACCAACCAGATTCCTCAAATTTCACCTGCAGAGTGATGGGCTTCATGGATGAACCCATACTTAGAAGTACATTGTTCTGCAGATAAAAAAAAAATGACCATACTTCATTAAATTTGGTGGTTGAATGTCAATTCTATGTTTTTTCCATGCCAGGGACGTTTCTTCAATTTTCTCCCAAAATTCTCCATCAAAATACAAAATTGAACCCTCCATCATGTAGATAATTTCACCAGCTTTCCAATGACACCAAGAACGTGAAAATCTGAGCTCTGGATCAAAATTTATGCCCTTCTGAAGATTTAGGGCAAAAAAGGGCCAAAAATGGGTTGGCGGGACGAAAGTTTAAAATTTTCCCCTTTTTGAAATTTGGGAAAATTTCCCCAAAAATCTCTACCTCCCACCACTCCGATTCCATGTGGCACATCCTGATTGGTTGTGGGCTCCACATGATCATTTTACGCCTTTTTGAGATTTTGGAAAATTTTCCATTGTCGCTCCACGCTCTGCCGCTCCGATGCCACGTGTCACCTTTTATTCACTCGTGGGGGCGGCTTCCAATTTTCCATTGACTCTGACCATTTCCCTAAATAGGACACATGTGGCACCTTTCCATTGGCATGGGCCATAACCAACTCTTTTCCCTCTGCGGACCCACCTTAAGATTTTTGCTGGCCACATGGACACATGGCATGCTCTGATTGGCGCGGGCCATCGGGGGCGGAGTTTTATTGCGCCATTTGCCACACTTTGGAAAAATGGAAAAATTCCCCCCATGCCTCACCTCCACCAGTCTATGGACACGTGGCATCTTTTATTCGCTGGTGGGCCTTTGGGCCGAGATTTCCCTTTTGCGCCAATTTTGGAAATTTTTCTAACTTCTCCCCGCCGATCCGACCTTTGACGGCCCCATGGACACGTGGCCACTTCCTATTGGACGGTGGGCCATGGGGCCAAAAAATTTCCTTTGCATGCCCCGACCAATCCTTGGTGAAAATTTCAAATTTACCTCCGCTCCCACCATTCCTCCACCACGTGGCACTCCCTGATTGGGCGCGGACCTCCCTCGGGAAAATTTCCCTCCAAAACTCCGCCGAGCCATAACTTGCAAAATACAAGGAGTTAGAAGGAAAACTTTACCTTTCTGGAAAGCTGAGAAGATTCTCTATCCAATGAAACCATTTCTAAAAAATTTTGAGTGCCTAAAAAGTGAAAAAATTCAACTGAGGCACAAGGAAGGAAGGAATGAAAGGAAGTTAGCCAAAAATGAGCAAGGGGCTTATTTTGGATAACAATTTTGGTGACTCAGAGGGGTCATCTGCCTGCTGGATGAAGTTACCAGTTTCCTGAAGCAATCCATTGGGCATGGAGTCATCAAATTAACTACTTGGTACTCCCAACTCATTAGAAAATTTTCAAGAAGGAAAATGTGAGAGTAGAACATCACTTGATCTGGAACATGGCCTGCAAAAATGCATTCTTGGGACAGCAAGCTTGTGCCAAAGCACTTAGGGAAATGGAAAACTAAGCTACAACAAAAACAATGTGCACAAGCACCTGGAGGAATGAAAATCTAAGCTAATATGTATAAGGTGGAGAGCTTTCTTTCTAGTAGCAATGCTTTAGATGGATTCCATTAACTAGAATTTGTATTTCTTCACCATCCAATGTAGACAATTGGAAGGCATTGTTGTTCTTACATTTTGTGACCATATAAGGGCCACTCCAAATGGCATCAAACTTTGAATGCCTTCCTGGCTTTGCTTGGTCTGCATCCCATTTCAACACTAAATCTCCAACTTGGAAGGTTCTAGCCTTGGCTTTCCTATCAAAGGTCCTCTTGATCAAGGCTTGGTCCTTCTCCATTGCTTGTGCTGCATGCTCTCTGATTTCTTGGAGCTCCATCAATTCTGCATATCTAACCTCCATGGGTTCAAACTCTAACAACTCCAATTGCTTCATGAGTTCCAATGTTGGCAACTCAAGTGACATGGGCAAGATTGCCTCTCTTCCATAAACAAGTCTGAATGGAGAGTTACCTGTGGATCTCTTGGGAGTTATCCTATCAGCCCACAAGGCTGATTTCAATTTGGTGTGCCAAGTCCTCTGATTTTCATCAAGAGTCCTCTTGATGATCTTTAACAAGTTCTTGTTGGTAGACTCAGCTTGGCCATTACCTTGAGGGTAATAATTTGATGAAGTGCTCAGATAAATCCCATTTTTAACAGCCCATTCAGTTACCTTTGATCCTATGAATGCCAAAGCATTATCTGATATTATAGTGGCAGGTATACCAAATCTGGTTACTATCCCCTCATAGAAGTCTAGAATGCTAGATTCATTTGCTTCTTTAAGTGCCACTGCCTCAGTCCATTTGGTGAAGTAGTCTGTTGCTGTTAGAATCCACTTGTGTCCTTGGCTTGAGTTTGGGTTAATGACTCCAATGAAGTCCAAACCCCATTGCATGAATGGCTGGTCAACTGAAATTGGGTGCAATGGAAGGGCAGCTAATCTCTCCTTGCCTGTGAAGAATGCACAATTTTTGCACCTCTTGATCCATGCATAACAATCACCAAAAACCTTGGGCCAATAATAGCCAGCCTTCATAATCTTGAGGGCTGTCACTCTTGGAGAAAAGTGGCCCCCAGCTGATCCACCATGGAACTCTTCTAGCATTCTATTAATTTGGTTTGTCCCAATGCATCTTAGCAGCACTCCATTTACATCCTTCTTGAACAAAACACCATCAACAAGTGCATATAGGACAGCCTGCAATCTGAAGTGCCTTCTCTTGGTTTTGTTCATCTCTGGAGGGCATAGGCCTATTTGTAGGAAGTGCACTATGTCTTGGGTCCAGCAAGGAGTGAGTACACCATCATTCTCTTCTTGAACACCTCTTTGTTCTTGGTTGTCTTGCAATGCCAAAACAACATCCTTCTCATTGTTTGCTTCCATTGATTTGCTCAAGACCAGTTGTTCACATAATCCCTTTCCTTAGACCAGCTTGGTGACTTTGATCTCAATGTCATACTCCATGACATGAGTAATCCACCCTGCACATTTTTCATTTAGGTCTTTGTTGAGGAGGAAGTCCTTAACTCCCACATGAGAAACCAACAGTTGAACCTTGTTATTTGAAACTAGATGCTTAAATTTCTTCAAGCTCCTAATCACTGCAAGAACATGCTTCTCAATGAAAGAATATCTCACCTCATAGTCCTCCAGGATTTGGCTAAAGAAGGCAATTGGCTGCTCTACATTTTCTTTGTTCTGTTGTACTAAAATTGCAGAGATTGTATCATCACCTCCAAATGCATAAAGGATAAAATCCTTGGAGAAATATGGGTTAATGAGAGTTGGAGCTTGTGAGATAGCCTCTTTGATTGCCTCAAAACTTTCCTTACCTTCAGCTGTCCATTTGAAAGCCATACTTTTCTTCAACATCATGGTTATTGGCTTGACAAGGGCTGCAAAATCTGGAACAAACCTCCGAACAAAATTGATTCTTCCCAAGAAACTTTGAAGGGCCTTCTTATGACTTGGTAATGGCAGTGCTTTTATTGCTTCAACCCTCTCTGGATCAATTGCTAATCCTTCTTTGGAAACAATGTGGCCTAGGAGCTTTCCCTCATGAGCTAGGAAAATACATTTCTTGGGGTTCAAGGATACCCCAAATCTTCTACATCTTTGGAACACTTGTCTCAAATGAAAGAGATGATCTGCTGCACTTTTAGAAAATACAGTAATATCATCTAGATATATCAGCACCATTTTGTTGATCAATCCCTTGAACGCCATATCCATTTCCCTTTGGAAGGTAGCTCCAGCGTTGGACACCCAAATGGAATTTTTCTATATGCGTAAGTTCCCCATTTGGTGGTGAAGGAAGTCTTGAACTGATCATCCTCCTTTACCATGATCTGATTATACCCTGAATAACCATCTAGCAATGAAAACCTCTCAGAGCCAGCAACAACTTGCAAAATCTGCTCCATAGAGGGAAGTGGGTAATGATCCTTGAGGGATGCTCTATTCAAATCTCTAAAGTCTACACACAATCTGATTTCTCCACTCTTCTTTCTAACTGGAACCAAGTTTGCTACCCAACTAGAATGCTTGATGGGAAATATGATACTTGCCTCTATTAACTTATTCAATTCCCTCTTCATGAGAGGCTCCATGTGTGGATTGACTGGCCTTTGTTTTTTCCTGATGGGCTTAGCACTTGGATCCAATTCAATTGTATGTTGAGCTAGCTTGGGATTGAAACCTCTCAAGTCTTCATAGCTCCAAGAAAATACATCCAGGAACTCTTGGAAAAGTTTCCTGAACTCATACCTTTCTTGCTCGGTTGCCACTTTACCAATTTGAAGTGATTTGCCTTCTCCCACTGAGATGGGCACTGAATCTTCTCCCTTGACTTGGATGTTTTCTTTCTCTTTCCTAAATTGATCATTAGGATTAAAAATGGACTCCAAAGTGACAAGTCCTTTTGGTAGTTTGTTTGTTCTTAGCTGTACCACTTGATCACCGTACTGTTGTTCTAACTTTTCCTGATTTTTGGCTAAGAACTCAGCTTCTTCTTGCAAGAAATTGATGATTTGTTGGTCACTTTCAAACACTTTCCAACTTACATTATTGTCTGGCACTGATGGCCTCACAATCACATGAATGCTTGGCTGCACTTTGTCTTCCTTGATACTTTCCACAACATCAAAGGCTGCCCCAACTGCTGCAAGTCTATCAGCAGCTTGGTTTTCTTTCCTAGGGATGGAATTGATGCCAAAGCCTTCAAAATCCTCAATGAGGTCCCACACCCTATTCTTATAACACTTGAGTAGGTCATTTTTGGCAGCATGCTGCCCTTTAACTTGATTAACAATCAGCTCACTGTCGTCAAAGACTTGTAAGTTTTTGATACCTCTTTTCCTTGACCAATGCAATCCTTGTATCAAAGCTTCATATTCAGCAGTGTTGTTAGAACATGCAAACTGAAATCTAAAAGCTGAATAATATTTAATGCCTTGAGGTGAAACAAGCATAGCTCCCCCACCTACACCTTGTCTACTTCTTGATCCATCAAAAAATAGCTGCCATACCTCATTGTCATCCTTATGGTCTGGCTTGGTGATGCTAGGAATAGGCTGATTTTCTTCATGCATGCAATAAAATCCTAGTTCAGATTCCTCTATTTCCTTGTAGGGATCAAAAGCATGTACCTTTCTTGCCCATTCATCAAGAGTCAAATCTGGGATGCTTCCAACTTTGGTGTCAGCTTCATCCATGCTTGGATAATCCTCTTGATCAAATGTTGAACAGTTGGCATTGATTTGGCTTGGAGTATGAGGCTCAATGTGAAAGTTTGCAATAGGTTCAGACCTGATTGTGGCCTTGGTTCCATATCTTGTTCTAAACAACATGTGTGACCAATCAGCAGATAAATAGCCTCCAATTCTAGCTGTGAAATCCCTTGACAAACATAGGGCAAAAAGTGGTGGTAAATCTATCACTGAGACATCTTGCAAAACAGTGACATTGGGGCATGCATGCAAAGTAAGGCTCAAATATTTAATTACTCCCACTATTGTTACTATTGTCCCATCTATTTGCACCACCCCTTTGGATATTATTTCATATTAGAGACCCAACTGATCAGTTATTTGCTTGGGCATTACAGAACTACTTGCCCCGGAATCAATCATACAATTTTGTACTAGTTTATCCCCAATGATCAATGAAACATAGAATGGAGGGGGCTTCAAAACTTTACCTTGCTGTCCTCCATGATTCCCTTCAGGCTGAGCAGCATTTGTGAGTACCTTCTCTTGCATATGAGCTTGCTGATTTGGAGTTGACCAATTCTCCATGGCAGCTTGTAGGAGATCCCTTTGGCCTGGGATGGATAGTGATTCCCACATAGATATATTCACATTTGTCTTCTTCATTTGTTCAATGATGCTAAATGGGGATGAAACATCTCTTTTCTGCCCCCTAGCCTACACACTCTTTTCTTGTACATGGGCTGCAACAGCTGGCATTTGAGCTGGTCTAGAAGGTGGCTTGGGTTGTCCTTGCACATTTGGACCTGCATTTTGCTTGCCAACACCTTGTGGAGTGATGGAAGGTTGTGGATCACCTGGAGCCAATGACTTCCCTTCACCAATATTCCTCTTCTTTGACCTTGTGTTAGCTGCTACATTCTGAGAAATTGCTTGATTCATACCACAAAAATCCTCAGCTTGCCAATTCACAAGTGTAGTCTCATTTGGAGTTGTATTTTGCTGGGATGTTCCTTGTTGTTGGTTTGTTTCTTGGCTCACCTCACCCTCTACGCCAGTTGTTGTCACCATCAAGGCTTGGTTCAAAGCACCATTGAAGCACATAGACTGGTTGTGAGGTTCATTGCATGGGAAACACCACTCATACTCTTGAGCTATATTATTTTGCACTGGCACTAAGGCTTTAGAGGTAGATGCAACATTGGGATTATAGGGCTGAAATGGTCTATTGGCAGGAGGCCTTACTTGATTTTGATTTGCAGCTAGATTGGGTGGCCTATTAGGCTGATATGGTTGCCTATTAGGCTGAGCTTGAGACTGATAAGAAGGTCTAAAACTTTGGGCTTGCTGCCTCTTGAGTGTAACCAGCTCATTGCCTAAATTTTGTAATTGTTTCATGACTTCTTGAAGTTCATTTGAGGCACTAGAGGATGAAGTAGAAGTTTCATTTGAACTCTGATTTCTAGGAGTGGGAATAGGAGCTAAAGTAGGTGCTTGACTAGTGCTTGGACTTTCCAAGTTTGGATACAAGGGCATGGGAGGCCTAGGAGCCAGCTTACCAGCTTGAATCAGACAATTTTCAGCTCTAATGGCAATGCTATAAGCTGCAGGTATAGTTGTACCTCCCATGGATTGAATTAACATAGAAATATCAGAATTTAAAGCTTTGAGATAGTATAGAAAAGCACCTTCAGCTGTTGGCCTTACTGCCACTGGGATTCTATCCCATGTTCTTTGAAATCTGAAGTTAAAGTCTGTTAGCTGCTCATTGGGAGCTCTCTTAATAGTTGTCAATTGTTCTAGTAGAGACAAATTATCTCCCTTTTCTCCAAACTGCTCATGGAGAGCTATGCATAACTGGTTCCAATTTTGGATAGAGCCTACCCCAAGGCTCCTGAACCATTGCAAGGCTTTCCCTTTGAATGAAGATTCCAGCAATTTGACAGCAATTTGCATCTCAACAATCTCATGGATTGCACAAACATTAGCAATGTCTTTAACATGGTCACCAGGAGTGGTCTGATTTTCTCTAGTGAAATATGGAATGTTCTTCAATGCTGCAACTGGAACTGGATTTTGTGCATTGAGAGCAAGTGGGCTGCTTGCCAGTGAAGTTGACATAAGGGTTGTGTTGTGCCATTCTGATTGGCCTGAGAACCCTTGTTGATTGGGTGAAAGGTCTACCAGGTGGAGGAGTTGATAGAGTCCTGTTTGGTGGAGATGGAGACCTTTGAATTCTTCTTCCCCTCTACCTTCTTCCTGGGGATAGCTGTAGATACTCAGACAACCCTTCTTCTCTAGCCCTTGACCTTGTGTGGATCCTTCTCATGAATTTTCAGACTTGGACTGCTAAAACCAGTTGATTTTTTCCTTTTGGGAGTCACCAGATGTGCAGATCAGGGCTCTTTTCAAGCAAGAAATTACAACAAAAGCACATCAAATTTTTTGTAATGAAGATGAAGACCTCTAAGGTCCCACCGGTGTGCCAAAACTATTAGTGCAAATCAGCAGCACCCTCTGGATGTTTTCTCAGATTTCTAGTTTGATAATGGGCATCCAGTGTGATTGCACAACATTGAATCCTTTCCCCAAGTGTGGGACTTGAAAAAACTGGGAAAAGACCCTCCAGATTAAAGGTTGGTTCCTTCACTCCTCTGATCAGGTGTATACATGAACTTTGCAGAGGTTTAATACTAGACCCTACTCTAAATTCCAAGGGGACAGAGATAAAGGATGCAGAAGAAATAAAACTAATTGAAAGTGGTGATACGCCAAGGGAGTGGTGAACATCTACTTTGCAAGATTTACACAGATCATAAGAAATACAACACAAAATATGCACAGATTGCTAAAATGTAATGAGAGATCAAAAGACAATGATAAACACATGAAAGGATTGGGAAAAATCAATCACAGAACATACATTATCATTCCCAAGTTCAATACAATGCATTACAATGGCCAGGAGGAAAAACACGTGTTGTAGTCTATATGAGAGGTATGGAACTCTACAAATCCACCTGCTGAGGAAGAAAAGAGAGCTTGCAGAGAAAAATATGTCCAACCCTTTACAAATGAGCCAAATTTGGCTTTTAATGGTCAAGCAGAAGGAGAGAAAGCAAAAAATGTGGGAAAAATGGATTTATGAATTCAACCACCAACCAGATTCCTCAAATTTCACCTGCAGAGTGATGGGCTTCATGGATGAACCCATACTTAGAAGTACATTGTTCTGCAGATCAAAAAAATGACCATACTTCATTAAATTTGGTGGTTGAATGTCAATTCTACATGTTTTTTCCATGGCAGGGATGTTTCTTCAATTTTCTCCCAAAATTCTCCATCAAAATACAAAATTTAACCCTCCATCATGTAGATAATTTCACCAGCTTTCCAATGACACCAAGAACATGAAAATATGAGCTCTGGATCAAAAGTTATGCCCTTCTAAAGATTTAGGGCAAAAAAGGGCCAAAAATGGGTTGGTGGGACGAAAGTTTAAAATTTTCCCCTTTTTGAAATTTGGGAAAATTTCCCCAAAAATTCCACCCCCCACCACTCCAGTGCCATGTGGCATGTCATAATTGAATGTGGGCTTCATATGATCATTTTACACCGTTTTTGGACTTTTGGAAAATTTTCCTTTGCCCCGCTCTCCGCCCTCCTCTGATGCCACGTGGTGCCTTCCCATTCACTCGCAGGATGCGCTTCCAATTTTCCATTGACCCTAACCATTTCCTCGAATAGGACACGTGGCACCTTTCCATTGGTGTGGGCCTGAACCAACTCTTTTCCCTCTGCGGACCCACCTTAAGATTTTTACCGGCCACATGGACATGTGGCATGCTCTGATTGGTGCATGGGCCATCGTAGGGTGGAGTTTATTGCTGCCATTTGCCATACTTTGGAAAAATGGAAAAAATTCCCCCCATGCCCCCGCCTTTCCTCCAGCCTGTGGACACGTGGCATCTCCCTATTGGCTGGTGGGCCTTCAGGCTGAGATTTCCCTTTTGCGCTAACCTTGGAAAATTTTCCAACTTCTCCCCACCGATTCGACCTCCGACGGCCCCCTGGACACGTGGCCACTTCCTATTGGCTGGCGGGCCTTCGGGCCAAAATTTTCCTTTGCATGCCTTGACCAATCCTTTGTGAAAATTTCAAATTTACCTCCACTCCCCGCCATTCCTCCATCACGTGGCACATTCTGATTGGTTTGCGGACCTCCCTAGGGAAAATTTCCCTCCCAAACTCTGTCGAGCCATAACTTGCAAAATACAAGGAGTTAGAAGGAAAAATTTACCTTTCTGGAAAGTTGAGAAGATTCTCTA
The DNA here is from genome assembly GCA_019776745.2 of Taxus chinensis. NCBI lineage: Eukaryota > Viridiplantae > Streptophyta > Pinopsida > Cupressales > Taxaceae > Taxus > Taxus chinensis. The sequence continues at coordinate 130,310 of JAHRHJ020003375.1, forward strand.
TCCAATGAAACCATTTCCAAAAAATTTTGAGTGCCTAAAAAGTGAAAAAATTCAACTGAGGCACAAGGAAGGAAGGAATGAAAGGAAGTTAGCCAAAAATGAGCAAGGGGCTTATTTTGGAATTTGTGAATTCTATGTAGGGGATCCCATGATGGCCTGTTGATTCTAATTTGGATATGTTCTTCCTTGAGCATAATTACTAGGGTTCCATCTAGGTTGTGACCAAGCATAATGATTTCCTTGACCAGCCCATGGTTTTTGATGTCCCTAAGAATACCAAGCTTGACTTGCCCAATATTGAGGGTTCCATGTTGGTTGAGGTACCCAAGGTGGTTGTCGCCAATTTTTTGGTACTGTTTGATCAACCCATGACATTTTCCAAGGATTAGGAACTGATCTTGGCATAAACTTCCCTTGGTTAGGTTGTCTCTGAACAAAATTCAATTCTTCTATTGTGGATGATGTACTAGTTTGTTTAAGCTGATTATTTATGACCTAAAGTCGAGAAAAAACATCAATATCATGTTCTTTAGATTCATAGATAAGACACATTTCTGTTTAATCTAAAGGACAGTCTCTTATTGCATGCTTCTTCCTACATCTAGGACAATACATAGCCAATGGTTCAATTTTGGCATTTTCTTTAGCTTGTAATCCATCCATAGTAGAGGTTAATTAAACTAAAATGTCTGTTTTAAAATTTGCTAACTCATCCATTAGTTTTTTCATATATGGATTCAGACTTTTCAATGATTTTCCTTTTCTAGGTCTACCCCTTATTCTGGAATAGCTTCTACAAATCTCCTTGATTTCATTCATTCTTAACTGATCAATGTCTCCACCTCCTATCAAGTTAAGGGATTCCCTAGATTCATCATCCAAACCTTTAAGAAACATGGTTTTACTTAACTCCTCTTGAAGTACAAATCCACATCTTTTGCTCGCAAAGAGGAATATGTCTAAATAGTCTTCAATATTTTCATCTTCCTCTTGCTTGATTTTGAAGAATTCTTCCTTCCTATTTCTCCCTCTACAATAATCTTGGTATTTGTCTAGGAAGGTATTCTCCATTTGTGCTCAAGTGCTAATAGAGTTGGATGTTAATCCCATGTACCACCTCATTGCTGTATCCTTTAGAGTGGATGGAAACAGCTTGATTTGTTTATTATCTATTTTGTAATCATAGGTATGGCATAGTACCTTGAACTCAAATAGAAATTTGTCAGGATCTTCAGATGACATCTCTCTAAATGTGGGTAAATGTGCAGGTGAGATATTTTTCATTGATGTATCATCATCTCCCAATTGGATTGGATAAGTAAAGGTCCTATCAGGTACTCTTTCAGCTTCTTGTGCCATTTTAAAAATATTTTCTAAATTTTCCTCCCAATCAATGTGGTATGTGGTATGCCTTAAGGAAGGAGAAAAATCAAGAGTATGTGGTTGACTACTCAATTGAGAATCAAAACTCACCTAAATGGATCTTGAGTAATAAGCCTTTTCCTAAAAGTTCCACTTCCTTCAGGCGACTAATCTAAGAATTCCAAAGGTGGCAATTTTGTTTCTTGTATGACAACAGATGATGGTGCCTCCAATTCTTGATCAATTTCCCTATTTGGACTAGAGGATGTTGTGAATTCTTGTGAAGATTTTCTTTGGAGGAATCTACCCTCTGAGTCTCTTGGCCTACTCATATATTTTTTATGATATAGTAGGGAAGATCCTTCAACTACTAGATGTATGATTGTTGCTCTTGCTAACACTTAATTAGAAAATTCCAACTAGTGGTCCCCAAAAACGGCACCAAAAATGATGGGTGTCATTATTCCCTTTACTTAATCAACTTCTTTTTGATGTCATATCAAACCAGGGGTGTGTCTAAAGCTATATGCAATCAGAGTAATCCTATTGATCTAGTAGTTGACTGTAGTTATTTTTGTATTTTCTAGGGGATCTTTTCAATGTCTTAAGGACTTCTTAGTAAAACCTTATTTAAATCATACTATGAAAACTTTTCTAAAAGGAAACACACTTTGCAGAATGGAAATAAACACACTTGCTTTTAGAAATAAACACACTTACTTTTGAAAGTAAGCACACTCAAATTAGGATGCTTGAAAATGATTGTAAGGAAAATAAGAATCTATCTAGACACCTGCAGGAACAAGTATACAACAGAGTTTAACTAGAAAAATTAAAGCAATACAGAATTGACAAATTTAAACTATTTGCTTAAGAAATATAAATACCAAATAAACAAATATCCTGGTCCTTGGGGAAGTGGGCCATTGCTCCTCCTTGAATTAGGATTTAACAACTCAGAATTCTCTCAAACAGGAATGGTTATTTTATTGATAAAACATTCAATATTAAAAAATGTACTAGATCTGTGTACTTAGTCTATATATCCCTTCTTTGTTCTATCTCTATTTCATAATATATATATATATATATATATATATATATATATATCTACTACAAGTTTGCTTATATACATTTACAATCATAGTTGTCTCTACGATTATGATGAAATTGAATCCTGTCCAGAATAGATGTTGAATCAGGTTTTGGCTAATCAAAAAACTGTAAGATAACTATCCTTAGATCTACGTTTAGATATCTTCTCATCCTTTCCTGATTGAAAGGGTTTTTGATGTAGAACCTTTGGATGTGGTTAAAATAGATAAACTTCCATCAGTTCTAAAACTTCAGAGAAGTTCCAGAACCATAGGAAATCGTTAAGGATCAAAACCATGAGAGTTTGGAGCTATACCTAGGAGTTCCAGAACTAAGTCTGAAAATTATGAAAATAAATACTAGAGTTCTGGAACTAAGTCCAAAAGCTCTAGAACTAGATGATGACTATGTAATGGAGTTCCAGAACTAGCTTGGAAGTTCCAGAACTAAGCTGTGTTGGAACAGATACTACTAAAAACATGTTGAATGCTATATACTTCATTTATTCAACTGATTAGACCTTCTTTATTAAAAAACTAAATTTCAAACACAAACTTTGTCAGGAATTTAAGAGATTTCAACATTAGAATCACAATCAATCGAAATACAGAAAATTACATCCTAACTAATATCATATCAAATAAAAGTCACAAAATGCAATCAAACTTAATAAAAATGAGAGTAAGATGAGATCATACATTATACATAAATCGGGCATAGTCTGGCCTCATCAACACATGTGTGTGTATGATAATGATAATTATATACAAGATATCTATCTAACATGTGTAATAAAGTGTACATGTAAAAGAAAGTGCAAGAAAGAGTAAATGAAACCATAAAATTTAGTATGTTGTGGATGGATGGAATGGAATGCAGAGTGAATGATAGGAGTTGTTTGCCCCATGATTGAATGGAATTATATGAAATGAGGTTCATTTATTATGCCTCCTTAGTAGTCAAGAATGAACCATAAATGAGAGTGTGTCATTAAGAAATGGTCAAATTATGTGTTGTGTGTAACACGATGTGATGAGTGTGTAGTGATGGTATGCGACCTAAAGATAAATTATGCATGATGTTGTAGCCTAAGCGTATATCATTACAATATGAATAGAAAGGAGTGGTGATTTATCCTAAAGCATATACCAAATTGTAGACACCTAAAATCCACCTATGTAGTTTTAATACTAAAATTACACTAATTACCATATTTCCTATAATTTCCATAATAATTAGCGTTTTCCACTAATTAGCTAACATTCCCCTTATTATTCGTTAATTAATGACCTTTTGTTAATTAATTAACCCTTCCCCCATTCTGGATGCCAATTAACAACCTTTCGTTAGTTATAATCCACTTCTAAGTGATTAATTAAACATTATTAGTTAATTACACCTTCTATTTTAATCAATAAACCCCTTTTATTGGTTAAATTCCTCTCTTACATCCCCAAATCATGCTAATTTTCCTCTAAATCCCCTCTAAATAGCTTTTACAAGCTTATCCCTACCTATTAATTAATCACATTTGATTAATTAAACCCCTCTCAACTCCCATAAAGTGCACATCCTTTATTAAACATGCATATCCTTTGCATTTCTTCTTTGGGCTTTATCCCACATCCACCAAATTGCAAGCCTAGCCCAAACATGCAAGCTATATAAGGAACCCTCCTCCTTCCCTTTCTTCTTACACCACACTTTGATTAGTGAAACCTATAGGCATTTTGATTTGAGCATTCTCCATTGTTTTGGAATAGCTTCTTCATCTCTTGCATCCATTCTCTCAAATTGAGTAGTATGGGAAGATCCAAATATGGATTTGTAGCCATTTATTGGTGAGATGTCACCATAATTATTGAGCTAAAAAAAAAAAATTGATTACTTAATGATATAATTAGGTTCATATTTTAGATAGAAATCACAAAAGAGTAGGAATGGCTTAGCATTAGGTGATTATTTTCATGTTTATGCATTAGAAGATTAGTTATTTCCTTTAAGCTCTTATTATGATGTTAATGGTAGATTAATTTTACTTTGAATATAATTGGTGTATATTTCATTTAGATTATCTTGATTAGTTTATCATGCATACATTTACCACACCTAGTGGGACACCCCTTTGTTCTCACATGCATTCTTTATTTTGGTTAAGTTTTTTTTTTGCATACTAACCCTTTTTTTGAATATATTGACATAACTTGTGTTTCTAACCATGTTTTGTTGAGTTTTCATGTGTTGAGTCTTCCTTGTAGGTATAAAGGAGGTGAAGTGCTGTCAAAATTGGATCTTGATGAGAAAAAATTCAATATTTCTCTATGTTTTCATTTTTTGAGCTTCATTTTTCATCATTTTACATGCTAGTTTTGTCAATTTGTTGAAAATGTTAATTTTTTGAGCATGTATGTTAAAGTTTGATAGTGTTGAGTATTATTTACATATATTAATGATGTGGTTTGTTTTCTAAATGAGATATTTATGGGAAAAATTCAAGCTTTTCCATGTGACATTTTTAGAGCTTCATTTTTCATCATTTTACATGCTAGTTTTGTCAATTTGTTGAAAATCTTAAATTTTGAGCATGTAGGTTAGTGTTTGATAGTTTTGAGTATCATATTCACATATTAAGGATATGGGTTGTTGTAAAACTTGAATCTTTGTCAGAAATATTCAAGCTTTCCCCATGTTTTTATTTTTAGAGCTTCATTGATCATCATTTTGATGGCTAGTTTTGTCAATTTGTTCAAAATGTTAAGCTTTTGATGATGAATGTTAATGTTTGATAGCATTGAGTCTTCTTTGCATATTTAAATGATATGGGTTACTATCAAAATTGAATCTTGGTTGGAAAAATTTTGACCTTTTTGCAAATTAAGGGTTGTTTTTTTTTTGACATTTTTTGAGTACATGTTAAGTGCATACCCATGAGTATAAGAGCATATACTTAACCCATATACCGGAGGCCATAAATTTTTCTCCCGAACTTGAAACGAACTCCATTTTTTTGTGATGGAAAGGTATTGAAGTGAACTATACAATGAACACATAAATTTGAGATTTAGACTTACAGAAATTGCATTTTTTTCTTTATTATAAAGCTGGTCATTTTTGTTGCATGTTAGATTCATTTTTGATCAACACCACGTATGATCTTCTCTTGCACTTTTGAGTGACCTTGAGAATAAAAAATGGCTATGATTATGGATATTTTATAACACATTTAAATGATTTAATGAATTTTTTTTTTCCATTTTTACTTAGTTAGATCAAAGTTTGTGTATGCTCTTCTCTTGTGCCTTTTGGCAATCTTGAGAATCAAAAGCAACTTTGGTATTATTTTTTAACATTTTGGATTAATTTGGAAACTTCATTTCATTATTTCTTAAGGGAATGAGTAATTTACAAAACATGTTTAATGGTCCTTTGATTTAGAGTTTTCCATTACTATCATGTTGGGTTACTTGTTGTGTATGCTCTTCTCTTGCATCTTTTAGATGATCTTGAGAATCAAAAACAACATTTGATCCTCTTTTTAAAATGTTATAAGTTTCCATGGAGAACTACTAACTTTTGAGTACAGGACCTTATTCGCTTGTCAAAGAAAAAGGATCTAAACCAATACTACATACAGTTTGTTGCAGGTTTCCAATGGTGTACAAAACCTCATTAAGATCAAAAGATAAAAAACACACCACTTTAGTCAAAACATTGTATTTTTAGGTTCAGATAAGAGCTATGGCTCATCCGCTTTAAACTGTGGGAGCATAAGCCATAAAAATCATTATGAGGATTACCACAGGAACCCCAAAGTAGTCCACACCTTGAGGGAACTGGTGGATGAAATGAGAAGTTCCCCACTACCCACTTGTCTAGTAAAACCCTTGTGAGAAAAGCTTCATGTTACCATATGAGGCCCCGTTCATTAATTTTATTGTGGGGTAATGGTCCACCTCTCTAGGAGAAATCCTAGAAGTGTGTACCTCTCTTAGGTAAGAATTGGTGAGTGTTGCGAACAAAATCCATAGGGAACCATTTGGCATTGGGGCCAACTTTACCTTACCTAATCATGTTTCAAAGAACTCTCACAAAGTAAAACTTTTTTGGAGTCAAAACTTTTTTAGTAGAATAAGGGGAGAGTCCATCAAAGTTGGAACCATGTGTTATTCATCATGAAACTTACTACGCATTACTTTGTCTTAGTTTCTACCTTGTACTTTAAACAAGGTGAAACTCTGCCAAAGTGAAGCTAGGTTTGTTTCATCACCACTTGGTCTATCTCCTTTGATCTCTTGTTGAAATTTTTGGTCAAAAGAGGAACAACATACAAAGTGTTACTCAAGATCGTGTCCACCACTTTTACACCCACTTACATCCTTCCTTATTGTGACTATGATAATAAGCATTGAAAGTGTGTTGGTATGTCCTCATATCTTGAGTAACCTTATCTTGATACCCAAATCAAGACATTTCATTATAGTTAGGACTTGCTCATCATTGATCAATTCCCTTGAGTTGTTACACTTCTTGCATCATCTCAATATTATTTGGATACTTACATCTTCTTGTTTTTAATAAACTTGACATAAGTTTCTAGATTGTATTTAACAACTCCTTGTTATACTTTGACCTTGTTTTCTTATAAACATTTCCTTGAGTTTGAAAAGTGTTGTTGTTACGTTGTTCGCATCATATCAATATTATTTTGATACTAATATATTACTTTTCCACAAATCTTGATTAATGTATCCAAGTGGTATTGTTACGCTGCTTGCATTTGTAACTTCCACTTTTTGGGATTTAGGCCTTGTTTGTATCTAGACTTGTTTTAGTATACCTTGAGTTAAAAGTCACTTTAACCCATTTATAATACTTATGTCTTGTTTATTTTAAACTTAAATTAAGTATTGACATTGTGTTGATCATTTTATGCTAACCTATCATTGAGACACGTTTAAACATAGGGAGTTAGTTTTCTTGTAGATTGGATTTTGTGGTTTGATTTTTCCTTATGATCTTCCATCTTGTAGAATTATTTCCTAGGATAATCCTTTTGATCCTTTGATCCTTTGGTTCTTTATTCTTTTCCATTGGAAATTCTTTGGCCATTGTTTGACATTTATAGAAACCTTCATAGACTATCATGCTACTTGATTTTTATTAGGTTCATTGTAGTACTTGTACACATTTTTCAAACCTTAGAAAAAACATTTCCTATCAAGAAAATTTTTAGACAATATGAACATTGGAAAAGTTTCCTTTGCAGCCATTATGTTACTAAATTTTGATCAACCATTTTGACATTTACACTTGCAACTTGTTGTCCAAACCTTGTTGGATTGTCAAAATTGTGTCATCAATATGTTTTTTTCCTTAGATCCCCTTTGGAAAATCACACAAGCATCCCCTATTTGTTTTCAAAATGTCTAGTTGGTCATCATTACACTACCCGAATTGACATGGAACTTCCTTCCATTTGAAGGAGTTCAATCATACAATCTAGGTCTAGGCATTTGGACCCAACAATGCCAACCATGACTGACTATCACATGGTTCCTCACACTTATGACAATAGGGAACCTAGGTTTAGGCATTCACATCAAAATATGCCCATCATGACTAAACCTTGATTGGTTCTTCACGCTAGAGAACTTGTTTGGTTACCCCTTTCCCCACCTTCATCTCATAGTCGGTGGTATGATTATGATGATTCTAATCCATGTTATTCTTCTGATTCCCCTTAGTATTTTAATGATTCTAATCCATGTTATTCTTATGAATCCCCTCAGTCTCCTGAGCCTCATCCGATCAAATTTATTCTAAGGAATAATCAGTCACCTAAACAATGTTTTCCTCCTCTAAGGATTTGTGTCACCACAAATTCTCCCCATCATTCATCTAATTCGACTCTTGAGTTACGGTCCTCCCTTTCTTCACTAGACTCACTTTATAAGTCACCTCAATGACGTCTTCCTCCTTTAAATATCTGGGAAACTCCAAGTTCCTCCAATCAAACATCTAATTCAACTCTTGAGTCGTGGTCCTCCCTTTCTTTGTAGGACCCCCTTTATCAGTCACCTCAACAATGTCTTCCTCCTTTGAAGATCCATGTGACTCAAAATTCCTCTAATCAATCATCCAAGTTGACCCCTACGTCGCAATCCACTGACTGGCTATGTGATCCTCTTTGTCTACCTGCACTATGTCATCTTCTAGGAAAACCTATACCAACCTATTCCAAATCCACATCTTCTTCCACTCGTGAGACATCCAAATCCAAATCTACTTCGTCTCTTGAGTCATATTCTTCTATCAATCAAAATCCAATCCCTCTTTGGCCCTTGAGTCATTTCAACTATACCTTACTATATCCTTATCAATCTTCTAAAGATGATGTTTGCATCCATGTCGAACAATTCACAAGAAAACAATGTGCTAAGATATATTTTTGAAGCACTATCCAATACCTTTGTGGGAGAAATAAGGTCAAACCTTCCCCTCATCTACATCATCAAACATCTTCTAAATCTTCCACACTTGTTGGACCTCTTTCTTCCAATCAACCTACTATCATCGACCAACAATGACCCATACCGATCAATTTATTTTAGAATGAAGAAGTAATCAGAGAATTCATGGGGCTACATGATGACATTCCTCTAGAGGATCATGAGAAAGGATTCTCTTTTGACCTCGATGCATTCATGTATTATGGGGAAGAAGTTGATTCCTTTTGTCAGAAAATAGAGGAAGATCCTAAGATCATCAAACTTGATTGTCCTCTTGTTCTTCCATCTTCACATTCCCCATTACATGGAGAAATGTTTGGGTCTGTCATTGATCCTTGGCCTATCTTCTCATCACCCCATCATTCTTTACATATCACAATTCCTCAATCACAATCTTTCCTTGGGTCACCTCCTAGTAGCCCATCATCTTCTTCTATATGTGGGCCACCTCCTAGTAGCCCTTCATCTTCTATTTGTGGGTCACCTCCTGGTAGCCCATTATCTTCTATTCTTGGGCCACATCCTAGTATCCCCTCATCTTCTATACTTTGGCCAATCCTAGTAGCCCATTATCTTCTATCTTGGGCCATTCCTAGTATCCCCTCATGCTCTTCTATCTTGGGACACCTCCCGATAGCCCATTATCTTCTATACTTGGGCCACGTCCTAGTAGCCCTTCGTCTTTCATCTATGGGACACCTCCTGGTAGCCCATTATCTTCTATATGTGGGCCGTGTCCTAGTAGCCCTTCATCTTCTATCTATGGCTCATATAGCCCATTCTCTTCTATCCTTGGGCCACATCCTTAGTATCCCTTCATCTTTTGTCTGTGGCTCACCTCCTGGTAGCCCATCCTCTTCAATCCTTGGACCATATCCTCTTTGTTCATCATATCATCCTTCTATCAACAATGGTGGCAAGCCCACCATCATCCCTAACATTCCTATCATCAATCCTAAACATCCACTTTCTTCTCCCACTTCTTGGGATCAAAAAAATCACACATTATCTTGTAGGAAACACCAACAATTTCTTCATCAAGCCAAGATCAAAAATATGAAGATCTCTAAATCTCCCACTAAATCCAACACCCAAAAATCTAAAAATAAAACACGATTCAAGAATGCACACCAATGTATCCATCAAGTATGGAAAAAAGTGCATAAACCTATGGATAAAGAACTCAAGATCCCCCATACAAAATCCATGTTGCAAGATAAGTCACAGTCACTTATCGAGTATGATCTCACAACAATCATCGAGATTGGAGATAATATCACTCTTGATAAGAAAAAACTCCTAGTCTCCCTCATCAAAGAAATCACAAACATTGTTGTTGGATCCTATCACACAGAGTGAAAATTTTGGTCCCAACTTCCTAATCATTCATCTTCATCATCTTCTCCCTTCACGATTTTTCCTTTGCAAAACCAAAAATCAAAATCTAAAAAATCAAAAATATAAAAAAATGAGAAATAAGAAAACATTACAAAAAAATCAAAGGTACAAAGATCAAACATTGTAATCAGGTATTGCATACACATGGATGTTATTTCTTCCTTTCTTTCCATTCCTCTGCAAGTCACCCACCATTTTCATCCCTTTGATGATATTTTTGGTTAGTCTATTCACACTCATTGTGTGACATTTATCTCTATAGTATCTGATTGACTTTGGTGTTTCATCACCTTGGTAAATTAAAGAATGAATGAACCTCTTAGAGATCCTATCACTATCATACATCTAATAAACTTGTTGCGAAGAACTTTTGGGTGTATTTGTTGACACTAGCCAATGTCATCATCACAATCACTTCCACATCCTTCCATCAAGCCATCAGTGGTTCTTAACCCCTTATTAAAACAAATCGAGAGAGCTGAAATAATTTTCAAAAAAAAAATCAATCAAAAAATCAAAACGAAAAAAGAAAAGCAATATATAACTCTCTCTTGGGGTATTTCCAATATCTCTATCAGGGCTATGGACACCTGGCTGGAAGTAGAGAAATGTTGTGACTAGAATCAAATACATCTCCATTGGGGCTATGGATGCTTGGCTGGCAGTGGAGCAATGTACGACTCTCCTTCCACCCTCCATTCACAAATCACCTATCAAAATAAATCATTCCTACACATTGGCTAGTTTGTCTTCACTTATTTCTATCAAATATTCCTTCAAGAAGTAATTAATTTCTATGTGCACACACTAGATCTCTATGAGGAAACAGGATTAGTATGTTACCAAGTTTTGTTTGGACCTTGTTCAGACTCTTGCTTTAGTCTATATTTTGTCTCACAATTTGTGCCTTTGGCTAATCACCTTTTCATCGCCAATCTTCTAGCTACATTTTCCATATCCTTTCATACATTTTTTTTCTTCTACTTCATTCAGAACATCCATGTGTATAAGATTTCCTTTTTACCATGTTTGAGGGAACCTTTTGTCCTTTTTTCAATAAAACAATCTTCTACTTTTTTCTATCATATGTTTCTTGGCCAGCTTGCACTGGGGGCATGCTTTCTCCTTCTTATCACTTCATTGTTTTGAGTTCATCATAACCTTGAACCTATCTTAGCATTGATCCAATTATCTTCTTCTTGTATATATGTGCAAATATTTTCCCTTGTACATTCTCACCTCTCACTGGGGGCATCTTTGCATCTTCATTTTCATGTACATAGCTTTGGGAAACTTCAAAAAAAAACCCTAAAAAAATCCACAAAATGGTAATCATTAAAAATCAAAAAAAATGGTAAAAAATTCCAAAAAATCTTTCAAAAAAAAATTGGTAAAACATTAAAAAATCCTAAAAATTGGTAAAATTTAAAAAATCCAAAAAATTGGTAAAAAAAATTCAAAAACTCCTAAAAATTCATGTAAAAAAATCCAAAATTGGTAAAACAACATTGCACACAATTGAATTTTATCAGATGCATTATCCTCAAACATAAAAATTTGTCCTACAAAACATCTTTCTTTGGTTCTCACATGTTCTTGCAAATGACTCACGGATCATTTTGGATCTACCTCCATTAACAAAAGTTGGTTTGCTTACTATGTCTGTACTTCCTTGCACAATGAGTTGCATGGTACTGTTTCATAGGGCACATTACTTTTTCATAGGACCCCTGTGTCCTCTGTTTATTCACCTCACATGTATCCTTTCTTTGGGGTGTCATTTTCACCCTTATCGTATAACTCAAACATTTGGGAACTGAAGCAAGATAACACAAACATTGGTACAACTGTCTTGAACATTGTTTGTTTGAGTATGTTTGTTTTTACTTGTTTCCCTTGTTAGCTTGTTTACTTTCTCGTATTGCATTACGTTATGTATGTTGCATGAGTTAGAGCATTTTTAGCAATGAAAAAATGTTAGTATTATAGCTTTTCATGTTATTGTACACTTTTTTTGTATATATATTATAATAAGAGCTGATGACGTAGATCATAAAGCAAAATTATGAAATAAAGTTGTTTTTTACATCAACTGGATGAAAGCTATTTCCATTCTCTTGCACTACTTCATTTTTCTTCCTTATCATTTTCTTCTATCACACTTTTTCTTCAAAAACACCTAGGGCAATAGGGATTATATTTATTCCCCCCTCCCCCCTTTGTTTCTTCTATCCATTTCCTTCATCTTTTTTTATTGTCGATTGACCTCTTCCATCACCCCATCGACACTCGAGGGGGCATCCTTCATTCTACTAAATTTTCTTCCACTCCTTCAAAATTTATTTTTCTATACTTGTCTACTATCTTTGAAGTGGCATCGCTTATGCCACCCCAAAGAGGGGAAAATGTAGACACCTAAAATCTGCTTACATAGTTTTAATACTAAAATTGCACTAATTACCCTCTTTCTTGTCATTTCCGTAATAATTAGCACTTTTCCACTAATTAGCTAACATTCCCCTTCTTATTCATTAATTAATGACCTTTCATTAATTAATTAACCCTTCCCCATTCTGGATGCCAATTAACGACCTTTCGTTAGTTATAATCCACTTCTAAGTGATTAATTAAACATTATTAGTTAATTACGCCTTCTATTTTAATTAAATAAACCCCTTTTATTGGTTAAATTCCCCTCTTACATCCCCCAAATCAGGCTAATTTTCCTCTAAATCCCCTCTAAATAGCTTCTACAAGCTTATCCCTACCTATTAATTAATCACATTTGATTAATTAAACCCCTCTCAACTCCCATAAAGTGCACATCCTTTATTAAACATGCATATCCTTTGCATTTATTCTTTGGGCTTTATCCCACATCCACCAAATTTCAAGCCTTGCCCAAACAGGCAAGCTATATAAAGAACCCTCCTCCTTCCCTTTCTTCTTACACCACACTTTGATTAGTGAAACCTATAAGCATTTTGATTTGAGCATTGTCCATTATTTTAGAATAGCTTCTTCTTCTCTTGCATCCATTCTCTCAAATTGAGTAGTAAAGGAAGATCAAAATATGGATTTGTAGCCATTTCTTGGTGAGATCTCATCCTCATTCTTGAGAAAAACAACACAAATTTGATTTGCTTAATGATCTAATTAGGTTCATATTTTAAGTAACAATCACAAAATAGTAGGAATGCCTTAGCATTAGGTGATTATTTTCATGTTTATGGATTATAAGTAGTTATTTCCTTTAAGCTTTATTTCAAGATATTTGGTTTTAGTTTCATTTATATAAGCTTAATTAGTTTAACATGCATATAATAATCACGTGAAATTGTTTAAGAGATCATCATTGTCATGATCAAAACCCACTGGAGAAACATTCAAGACGTGATAAGAAATAGAATGAGGTGAATTGTATACAGAACCATTGAAATGTAGGGTGTAGACAATCATGGAATATTCTTCATCAGTGAAGGGTAATGGTGGACAGTCGTGTGCATACCAACGAGAAAAATTGTGAGAATAAGTAGGAGATGAGTCATTACCGATGGAAACATTTCCAAATGGCATAGAGAATGTGAGAGAAGTGTGGTATATATCTAAAGTACTACTAATATAATCAATCCAAGATTTCCCTAGTGTCAATGGAGAAGTGTGAGGTGTATGTGAAATGAATACTATTAAATGGAACACATGCAGGCCACAAATGATCGTAATATGACAATAACCATGGTAAATATGTGGTGAGTGAATTGGTTAAAGAATTTTTTTAAGTGTCAAGCCAATCCTAGTCAATCCCTCATGTGTGTAAATAGTATCTACACAAATGTGATCGATGGAGATATGATTCCAAAAAGATTTCTTGATCAATAATGTGCATGTGAAAGGATGTGGTGTAGATGCAGATCATGTAGGAGGAGATGAAACACCATCTAAAGTGTTAACAAATCCTTGATAGAGTATCATAGAATTTGTAAAAGGAGGGGTCTTGAATTAATATTCTCCTAGGCCATCAACCACAAAGGTATATTCAAAGTAAGATTCATCTACGTCGATAGGTGTAAAATTTAGTTGGCCTAATGCTTCATCAGTGAGTTTGACAACATCGAATTCATCATCGAAATCTCATAACCATGTCTTAACATTATCATGTTGTATATATTTTTCAACAATATTGCTAGGAGATGTACTAGGTGTAGGATCGAGGGAAACCTCGATAGGTTGAGTAATAGTGCGGATGGAGGTAGGCACTGTAGGTGAAATTATGATAGTAGTATGAGTAGAAATAAATGGAATATTCTGAGTGATGGATGAGTGACAAGAACTAGACTAACCAAAGTCATATGTATCAATGTTACTATATGGGATACGTTATGTAGGAGGAATAGGCATAATTGTAATGGGGTCTATGTGATTTTTTATGAAAGGTTCAAGATCTACTAAAATAGTGTGTTCATAGCCATCGTGTAAGAATTCGACACATTGGTGAACAATAGATGGGACCAATTACATTACTTAGATCTAAGGCCTACCTAGAAAAAGATTAAATTGAAATGAAACATCTATAATATAGAATTCATTGAGAATGGTCTTAGGCCCAACCTAAATATTTAATGAGATAGTCCCTAAACATGTGCGAGTGGTAGAATCATAACCTTAGATGAGAGTAGAATTATTAGAAATTAGATTATTGTTGATACCCAATTGTTTTAAAAGAGAACGAGCACATAGGTTAATATCTAAACCATTGTGAATAAATATGCATTTGATGCAAATGGTGCTAATGACGATGGTAATGAGTAAGGGTATACATGGATTACTTTTAGAAAAATATGATAGATCCTCATCAATAAAGGATATAGCATGTCAAAGATTTTAGAGAGACTGTATGAGAAGTGTAAAGGAAATTCCAAAATTATCACTTTATATATGAATGGAACGAATAGTTTCCTCTATTTTTTAACGACAATATGGTGCTCTACGTGAGAGGTCATAGAGAAAAATTTTGGCTAGTGGGTTTTTAAGTTGTTCTATGAAATCATAACCCTTAGGAGGAGATGAGGAAGTGATAGATGGAAGAAGAGTAGTGGGTGGAACTATATGAGGGAAATTGTGTTGAGTAGTAAATACATTGATGGATAGATCAGCCCTGTAGGTAAAAAAGTGAGGAGGATGTTGAGTATGCACTTGCATGAAATAAACAACAGTAGCGACTATACCAGAGAATTTAGTTGTTGTGAAAGAAGGATAATATGATTGAGACATGACTTGATAAGGAGAAGACATGGTAAAAAGGAAGGGTTGGATCCGTTAGGTTCACCAAAATGATTAACTAAAATTATATTATTCTAGTGTAATCTAATGCTATAGGAGTAGTAAAATAAATAAATAAATGAAGTAATAAAATAATGGAATATAACCCAACAATATAAGAAATAAAATGTAAAACCCTAATGAGAAAATAAGGTTAAGAATTCCTTAGCAATTTCAACGATGTCACGAGACTATGTCGTAGTGGAGATCAGATAAACATGACGAGGAAAACTTCACAAGGATCTTGAAAAAGTGTAGATCTGGATTGTCTGGCTAGGTTCGGGCTCCTGGAGAGGGATATGGGTGCTTATGGGCTCTATGGTCTAAGATCTAGGTGCCTTGGTCTATGGAAATGACCAAAAAAACTCCTTTGAGGTGTCATTGAGTGTTTTTCTATGTTTTCTTATTGTTGTGTGAATTTCATTGTATGACTGCTAATGTCGTTGTAGACCTGCAATGAAGAATCACCTATAAAACCCTAAAAAAGAAAGATTCATGTAAAAGTTTTGGACTATCCTCAGATACCAAATTATTATAATTATCACTAAGCATTGCACTACATCTCAGGCCCAATGTAGTTCTAGGGGTGTTTGTGTGTTTATGTAATTTTTCCCTAGGTGTTTTTGTACCAGTCACACTTTGTGAAGTAGCGAGAAAGTAACTAGATGTAGAATTTAATAAA
The DNA here is from genome assembly GCA_019776745.2 of Taxus chinensis. NCBI lineage: Eukaryota > Viridiplantae > Streptophyta > Pinopsida > Cupressales > Taxaceae > Taxus > Taxus chinensis. The sequence continues at coordinate 146,675 of JAHRHJ020003375.1, forward strand.
TGTGTGTATGGAAACAATAGAATCCAATCCTATGAAGTGTGATGTAGATGAACTAGCCTTATGTGCCTTGTGATGGAGCTAGATGGATATAAAGGGAACTATACATGCCTTAGATGGATGCAACCCTAGGTGGTGATAGTAAGTTATTAGTGCTTGGTCCTTAGTACCTCATTATGGTCTCATAGCTTTATATTTATATGGTTCTTTATTTAATTTTGTAACTAACCCCAAAAATATGGACCACCAAAAATATACAAAATTCCCCAATGATGATTCAGGTCATTTCAAGAAGGTGTTCAAGCTCCAATTTCCATTCACAGTGTATATTTGTTTCCTAGATGTCTTTACTTAGCCTTCCTATACTTTTTCTAGCTTCCTGCCTCTTTCTGCACATGTGTTGGCCTTCAGTGCCAGGACTCAGGGTTCTGAAACTACCACCCAAACAAGGGTGGTCCTGAAACTGCCACCTTGTGTAGGGCGGCTGTCCTGAAACCGCTTTTTCTAGATATTCCGTCAAGCATGTTTTAACATGTGACGGTTCACTTAATTTCACTTTTAGCATGCATCCATGTGAGCCAAATTGTCTAAAATTAGCTTTGATTGCTTGGTTCTCCTTCCTCCTATTTTTAAATAGATTTAATTAGTTGGAACTACTTCTTCTTGCCTTGTGCATGAAGGCACACCTCCCATCCTCCATTCCTATATATTCCATGCTTGTATTCAAGTAAAAAGGCCTGAGAATTTTTGTGTATCTTGCATTGTATTGCTGCCACAATCTTGCTAGGAATTACATAGCCAAGCTCTGAGATTTCTTGTGTTATCTCTCTTCTACCTGCATTACATCTGGACTACTATCAAGCTGTCATTACTCAAGCGCCATCCTCCTATTGTTGTTCTTGCATTCCCAATCCCTTGGACTCACATGAACACTCAGAGAAAGAAAGGAACATACTGAGGGGAAAAATACAGATACAACCAGATTTTCCAAATATTCTTACTTGTCCAGGTTGGAATTGTGTGTTTGTTTGCTTTATTTGTTAAATTGTCAATTTCAAATCACTAGTTTCAATTACATATCAAATAGAGTAGAAAATCGTTCATTTCAATAGATTATTCAATCACAAGTAGATCAAATCATTAGTAAGTTTTCCTCTTTAACATTACCAGGGAAGTTGTGGGGAACAATAGCCCCTTTCAGGGTCATGATTTGTTCTTCACCTCTAAGGTAGGGTTTGAAGGGTTTTTTATTAGATTAGGTTATTTGTTTTAGATTAGATTCATACATTCACACAAGTAACCAACTACATCTCGGTTGATTACTTGTCTTTAGTTTATTTATTAGATTAGAATGCATTACTTAAAAATTATAAAAGATCAAAAATATTTCCTTTGATAGATTTGTTTGTTTTTATTGCTTTGATCTGATATATTGTGAAAACTCCAAAAACATAGATTAGATTTCCTTCAGTAATTATTTTTCTTATCAAAAATCATTTTATTTCATTTTGTATGACCATCAACGGTCCACAACAGGAAAAGACATACAGTTGTGATCCCTTGGTCCCACAACCCAACGGGCCAGAATTGATAACTGACATTGATACCAGTTTACGTTTGACAGTCTTACACACACCTACAACTTTTGCTGAGAAAATAGAACAACTCAATACACTAAACATCACTATGCTAATCAAGCCTATGACTATTGGACTTCTCCTGGAAATAGGGCTTGATTACATGTATGACCATACAAGGGCCATAGCCTCCATGAGTCTTTGGTTGTGATCCTCAGGTCCCACAACCCAAATGGGCCTGCTAGTCAGTTAGACATTGACACTAGTTTGCATACATTAGTATTCAGATATTCACCACTTCCACCAAATATTATTGCACATCTTTCCTTACTGAACATAGCAGCCAATCAGGCTAAGAATTTCTGGACTAGACCAGAAAATAACCCATAAATCCATGCGGCTCCACCACACCTCTCGTTCTTACTTCCATGACCTTGTCTGGAAATCCATACAAGGCACCCACAGGTCATTTTCCGTGTTCAACAACCAACAAACATAATCTCAATAGAGCTTGACATTGATTGGAGTCTCTGAGTAGCTATTATCTCAGACCGAGCCATCACACCACTTCAAGTTAGGAGAGCATTCTTTTCCTTAGACTCGCAGATCTTGACATTACGTGTTGAAGATATAAGATTTCCCAATTAGCTTGATCCTTCATCACCACACTCACATTCACATTCATTCTACACTGGTTGTCTTGGCACAACCTCAAGAGGTCGGGTGTGAAGAAGGTCACGTGTTGATTTTCTATCATACAAATTGGTGAACCCGACGTGAAGAGCTAGTCTCTAAAACATTTCCACTTTCTTCATCCATCCTTTATTCTATGGGTGTTCTTATACCCCCCGAATATGTCAGGATATGATGAGTATGGTCGACCCATCCCAGGTTTTGACATGTACAACTACCAATCAAGTATACCACAATAATCACCTTCACTTTCAACGTGGGAAGACAACTACTCATCAGCTCAAAACCCTCTGCTTCAGGGAACCAATGTTGGTTCCTATGTACGTATTGAGGAACTTGACCAAGTCATGCATACCTATCCTCACGAAAAATCAAGTTCAAACAACATGAATTTCACTGGTGAAGCAAGTTCATCTCCTCGGTATTGTTTCGATAGCCCATTAGCATGCAATCAGATCAACTCCCGCATCTAGATGAGGAATATTTAGCACGATATGCTAGGAGTGAACAACACTTCCAGAACATGAATAGAAATTTTGATAGGTTACAAGGACAAGGTGATGTTCTACTCCAAAAAAATAACACTACCCCTCCACCAACTGAAAATACTGCCAATGAGGGGTGGCAACATAGTGAACAATTCATAGCAGGATACCATACTCCTCAACAACCTCTGAGGGTTCAACAAAAATCACCTAAGAAAAGCACCACCCCATCAACAGGTGATGTCATCTCAGCTTTGGTAGAAAAATTCAAGGAGCTAGAGCTTTCCCAAAATACTCAAAATTCATACGCAGGGAAAGGATGAACTTCTCCCTACCCACATAATTATAGACAAATACCTATTGCACAGAATCCTCTAGTTTATATGAGTACTCTAAACCCTAGAGATTTTCTTACGGGGACGGGCACCTTGGGTATGCCCCCTCACGCCATGTATGGATATCTGCAACAGGAACCAACTGGAAGTGCTTTCTCAAATGCCATACCATCCGGAAATGCAACGTTCCCTAGCTTTGTGCCTTCGATTCCATATCAAGGTAATCAACCCCCCTATGTACACATGTATTCTAAATCTCCATAGGGGGACATGTCTACTTACCCAAGTCCATATGGACAACCGCAGGGGATGCCATATGCCCCAAAAAATCTATGTTGTCCCATTTTAGCAACCGATGCAACCTCCACCTCCCCAACAAGGATCTTCAATGGTGGAAACATACGCAATGGGGACCTATTCTGAATATCTTAAGGATCACCTAGACTTCTCCACTCGAACAGTCATGCTCCTGAGACCCTTGCTTGATCTTCCAAAATTCAAAGGGGAGGGTGATCCTAACACCCATATCAAGGCTTATGCAACAGCCATTCGAGAGCTTCTCCCATGGGACATAGTTGTTGTAAAAATTTTCCCTAAGATACTAGAAGGTATTTCTCTCAACTGGTACTATAGGATACCAGAGGCTTCAATACACTCGTTCAAGCAACTCGTATTAGAATTTATTAAATATTTTGATATGAACAAGCTTTTGAGAACAAGAATCAGGGAATTCCTTCATATCAAGCAAGAGCACAATGAGTCTGCAGCCCACTTCATTCAAAGGTGGTGAAAAGTTCTCTACTCCTCTGTAAGTGCTCCAAATATGGATCAAATGGAACTTTGTGATTTGTTCCTCCACTCTCTCAATAGGGAGACAAAGGAAGAGGTTCAAAATTTCCCACTAAGGAGCTATGAAGAGGTGCTAGAGGGTGCTCTTCGAATTGACCAAGTAGCCATTGACAGTGGTCATAAGACTTATGGAGCTAATGGAAGGTTAGTCACCCCTAATCAAAATAACCCCAGTTACTCCAAAAACACAAATAGAAACTGAGGACAAAAAATCCTTAATAAGAATCCCAGATTCACTATGGATGGAGTGATGGACCAACCTAAGAAACCTAACATTGTTAATGCTCCCAATACTTCCGCTTCAAACAACCACAATAACAATGAAAACAATCAAAGAAACAATAACTTCTCGCCCTCAGTCAATGTTGTAGATTTTAACCATCCTAAGAAACAATAACTACAACAACAAAAACCTCAACAATCAAGACAAACATAGACCCAAGGCCCTAACCAATACCCAAGTGGGTATCCAAACCAATTTCAAAACCAAGGGCAAGGGTTCCCAAATTTTAACAATAACAATCAACATCTAAACAATAACCATAATTTTGGGCCACAACAAGGTACAAACCAAAGGCCTTGAGATTACGATCCTGATTTATATTACGGTTTCTATAGGGTTCGTGGGCATGACACAAGAACATGCCACAATTGTAACAATTTTTTTTACATCACTTTCCAGAGGATCAAAGATAGTTATTTGTTGACATGTTTTTGGCAAACCCAACAACTCCCACTCAAAACACCTACATGGGACCGGTATCTCCACAGAACACACCACTTGGGAATCTTTAATGATCCTCTCCCCACGCATCCAAAAGATGGTAGAATATATCCCAATGGTTCAAACAAAGGTATTGTAATAGGGACCCATGATCGTGAAGCCTCAACTTCGTCAAACCCACAAGTGGCACCTCCTTTAGATGGTCACCAACAAATGAAAATTGTGGGGTTAGTAGAGTTGGAAACTGAACCGCAAATTAACGCTACTACTAGAACTAAGGATTATTCTTCACAACCTATCCCAATCTACCCAACTACATCAGATGACATTCGTGATATGATAAGCAAGCCAGTAGGAGCTTATGATTTGATCAGCGACTTAACTAATAAATTCTCACGCATTTCCTTCTTGGATATGTTAAAGAATTCCCTTGCTCATAGGGCCACTCTACTAGAATCGTTGGGTCTTGGTCATTTGGCTAACGTCACCCCTCCTTTGGAAGCACAAATAAACCACGTGGAATTTGATGTCTATCCTCTAGGGCATCCTAAAAGAGATGTTGGATTTGTATTCGACATCAGCAAGATGCCCACAGACGCTGAAATAGTTCATAGAGGTGATCCTGACATTGTTTTTACAAGTCTGGATTTACAACAACTATGTAAAGCATGCAATGATTGATGATGGGGAAGCAGTCAACATAGTCCCCTTCTCTTTCCTTCAAAAACTAGGGTACGGAGAGACCAATTTCTCTTCAACATGAAATATGCTGAGGGGCTACGAAAGCCTCAAAGCAACGTCAATTGAAACTATAGTGTTTTTGGTCACCCTTGTACCTAAGATGATACTAACTGAGTTTTATATTATAGATCGGGAAACCAATTATAATATGATCCTTGGCTCATCCTTGGATTCATTGCATGAAGGTGATTCCCTCCACTTTGTTTCAGGAAGTTAGGTTCCTACATTTAGGGAAGGTATTTGTGGTGTAGGGTGATCCAAAACCCTTTGACATACACCTAGCTAATTTGAAAAAGAGGCCAGGGGTCCACTCTGAGTTTGAGCTCCCTAAAATCATTTAAATAAACCTACAAGCTTAGTACTAGAGGAAAATATGGTTTCTACAATGGAATTAGAAGTCACGGGTTTGATCGAAGGCATTCGGCAGTCAAACATGAAACCATCATCGTAGAGATAGTATCGTTAGGGACTATGAAAAATATTGTCAAGATATTGGAAAAATATTTACCCATTCTCCTTCCTTTTGATTCTATGGGCATGGGACATACCCTAGGACTCGGTTCTCTACCAGCAAATGAGGTTTGTATGGTTGAGGTAACTGAGGTGAAGGAGAAAGATTCAAAGGATGGTTCAACATCCATTTTTCCAAGTAACTATTGGGCTCTCCATTTCAATGGATCCAAATTCCATTTTTGGTGCTAGGGAAGGTGTGATTCTTATGTCTCCTGAGGGAAGGATTCTACCTTTTTCCTTCAAATTAAACTTTGAGTGCACAAATAATGGGGCTGAATATGAATCCCTTCTACTTGGTCTCATCATAGCCAAAAGAATGGGTGCTCTTAATATCAGGGTGCTGGGTGATTCACAACTAGTTGCAAATCAGGTATTTGAAGTATATGAGATTAGAGTTGAGCATTTTCAAATCTACAAAATAGCACTGCTGAATTTAGAAAAGAGGTTTGGCTTCATATCAATCGAAGTAATTCCACAAGACTAGAATATCCTCGCAGAATCAATTGCAACATACAATTCTCACTTTAATCCAAGTGCTGAGTTAGAAGATTCAAACTTCACGGTCTTGGTTCGTGCAAAACCTTTGGCTTCTAAGACACCGGTAACTCTAATGTTGACATATGTAGAGATTGAGAGTGAGTCTATCATTACATATCATGTTGACATTGAAAAAGAAACTCTAGAATATCTAAACACTCTCGTAGAGCTACATCTTACACGTCACGAGGTTAATACTTCGCTAATTCCACACTCTTCTCCCTATTTTGGAAATCTCGTGATAGAGTCTTCCACTGGGAAGGAATTCAAAATTTGTGAGGTAAGAGAAGAGGGGGATTTAGAGTTTCCTCCAGCCTTGCCTGAGTTTGAGGAAGGAAATGCCTCCTTAATCGAGGGAACAATTGATATAAATATCGGGACCGAGGAAGAACCAAATATTTTGAAGCTAGGGTCCTCTTTAACTCTTGAGGAGGTTGAAATACATACCCACATTCTCAAGGAGCATCAAAAAGCATTCACGTTTAATTACAAAGAAATGATGGGGATTGCATCACACATTATGGTGCATAATCTCGTCACCAAACCAGATGTAAATCCGATTAAGAAAAATTCAAGTCCCATGAAGCCAAAGGTGACCCTCATGGTGAAGGAAGAAGTGATGAAACTCTTCCAGGTAGGATTCATCAAACCAGTTGACTACTCTAAGTGGGTATCTAACATAGTCTTTGTTCTCAAGAAAAATGGAAAGATCCACATCTGCATAGATTTTTAGGACATAAATAAGGCTTGTCTCAAGGATGATTTCCCATTACCTTCCATTGATGTTATTATTGACACAATAGCTAGTTTTGAGTTGTTGTCTCTTATGGATGGATTCTCTAGGTATAATCAGATTAGAATATCTAAAGAGGATCAGGCCAAAACTACGTTTATAACTCCTTGGGGAACCTACTGTTATGCTATCATTCCATTTAGGCTTAATAACACTGGTGCTATGTAATAACAAGCGATGACTTATATATTCCATGATCTTATACATAAGATTGTGGAATCCTATGTGGATGACCTACTGGCTAAGGCCAAAAAGCATTGTGATCACCAGAGGTGCTTCATATCATCCTTTCTTTCTTAATCGAATACCGGCGTCACATTGAATCTGGAAAAGTGTGTACTTCAGTGTAATAGGAGGCAAGCTCTTTGGGTACATCATATCTTCATGAGGAATTGATATAGACCTATCCAAAATACAAGCTTTGTTGGAAATGATTCCACCAATGAATGAGTCTGACATCAGATATTTTCTTGGGAAACTTGGGGGAAATCCAAAGATTTATCCCTAACTTGACCTTTATCTGTTCACCCAATAAAAAAAATTCTAAAAAAATATTCTAACATTGATTAGATAGAAGAATGCAATGAGGCCTTTGAGTCATGGTTAAAATGATTCTTATTGTTACCCTCCCACACTAATGCCTCTTATATTAGATTGCGTTTTGATCTTATATTCATGATCTATGGATGTTTCGCTATCGTGCATGTTGGCTCAAGTGGATGATGATAAACAAGATCGTGTCAGTCTATTTTATTATTCAGACATTGCTTGATTATGAGACATGCTACACCTCAGACAGAGAAAGAATTCCTTGCCACAGTCTATTTGCAAAAAAAATGCTTAAGACATTATATGTTGAATCAAGAAATGAGGGTTATTGTTAAGTGAAATCACTTACGACAAATTCCTCACACAAGGATCCTTATCTAAGAAGGTCGGGTGCTTCATAAATTTGATTGGTGAATTTTAGCTAACATTTGTTAATCATAAATCCGTTAAAGGACAAATTATTGTAGATTGGTTACCTAATAATCCATTAGATAAAGGTGATATGATAGATCTAGACTTCCCTAATGAGTGTGTATAATTTTTCAAGACTACGCCCCCTATTTTTGTGTGTCCATGGTATACTGACATCATTAATTTTATAGTGGACCATACGTACCCAGAAAGTGAAACATTGTTGGGCCCCAGAATAATGGCTAAGGATGAGAAGGAACATCGGTGCGTGAGACCTAGTTGAAGAAGGGTTCCTGGGTTCAACGCATGTAGGGAAGGGTTATAGCAAGGTTTTATAGAACACATGGAATGCACGCGTAAGGATGGATAGGTTTTGGAATCAGCCATATTCAACATCCCAGGTAGCACACAAGAAAAAAATGACCCATGTGGATAAGGTGCCAGCCTAGCGACTGTAGGATCAAAAAGGGGAATATTTCATGCATGTTATTGAATATTCCAGAAGGACATCACTACATAGAGTGAGAGAGCTTATATCATGAGGAGGCATGATCCCATTGGAGGACCACTTGGACACTTGGTAGCCAATTTGTTACCTCAGAAAACATGGTGGTGAAGGTAGAAAAGCTATATAATGAGGTGCGTAGATGGTAGAAGGGGAGGAGAAGTAAGGGTGTGAAGAGATATAAGAATATACATGGTGTCATCTTGAGAGAGTTGAGGTAATGGGAAGGAGGTGAAGCTCTACTAGACAATACAGATGAAGGATTATTATGGGTTGGGATTAGGAAAATATAGGAATGATTGCACACTTAGAGGGATGGGTCTGTATTTATTTTTGTAATGTGATGAACATAGTATAGTTCACATGCATGACTTGGCTCAACATTATGGTTATATGAGGGTCTGTTATGTCTTAAGGGATGTAATGTGGTTATTGAACTGTTAATATGAATATAAGGCTTTGTTATGAATCATATATGTGTTCAGGAGTATAATGCTTATGCATTTCCTTTATGAATGAATCAGTTTATATATGTTGCTTGTTATTTGTTTTTTCTAGATGCATTGAGATGACAACTCATTCTAGGTTCTTAGAATGTTGTATGGTTATTTTATATTCACTTTTGCATTTGATTATCTATCATAAGATGATGCATTCTCACTGAGACTCACATAAAGGAGAGACTCGACACCTGTGCGTGCCTCAGGTGAGTGGTCCAGCGCCTGCTGGGTGATAGGACAGTGCGCATGGGATTAAAATATTGGTCTAAGAGTTATAAAATATGACTACATCTTGGTTCCATTTTCAGAGACCTCTTTTGAAAAGTTGTGAGAAATGACATGCATCTTTGTCCCTGTGATGTGTGATGATAGAACAGTTTGACCTTGGAAAGTGTTGAAACATGGTTCAAGAGCACGAAGGTATGAGTTTTCTCAAATATTCAGCACTAGAACTGAGTTCAATGCACATGTAGATGGGTAGAAGAGAACTTATACCATGAGTTGTATGAGACATTTTTCTATTGTTTTCCAGTAGAACTATATGAATGGACTTTCAACAAATGAATCCAGATCAAGCTTGGTACTATAGACCACATGTATGGACCCAAGATGACTATCAACAGTTCATAGGATGCATTGATTTGACTATGGACACATGTTGTTGATCACTAGTGGAGTAAGGAGTGTTGACTAGTTATACTCTTGAATATGCCATTTCTATGTATTCTTTCCCAGAAGCTAATTGAGTTTGAGTTTATGAGGGAGCCTAGAGGATCATTTTTGCATGTTATTCCAATTGGCTATGAAGATCTTGGTCATTATCCTTGAGTTTAGAAGCATTTCCCATGGCCGACTAAATTTCCTCTGAGCACTGGGAGAGGAAGCTAGGGTGGAGGAAGATGGCAGACATTGTGGTTGAAAAGGAAAGGGAGGAGAGATGACTCAAGTATAATGAAGCTCGTGAAAGGGAGATGACTAGACAATGTGAGGTTGTAAGTGTGATGGATCTATGGAGGCAGACATTACGGGGGAAGGAGTTGAGGCTCATGCAAAGGATGTGGAACCTGAGCAGTCTTGTGCTACCCCATCTTGGTAAGCACAGGAAGAGAAGCCCCTTCAGCTTCTGATGAGATTTCATCACATGGAGAAAGGAGAGCCATCAGCACATGTGCATCTGAACCCACCTGGAAAACCAACCCTGTACTTAGTTTTCTGAGATCAAGGGATAAGTATTCGTTAACCCAGTTGGTATCAGTGGGAGTAATCAATCGAGTGACAACCTAGGAGGTATAATTTCTCATTTGGTACATCTATGGCTGCGTATTTTCCCATTCCTGGGGTAATTGGCAGGAATTTTTAGACAAGGTGTAAGTACACAAGGTTTGGGTATCGCATATGGGAGTGGTGCACGAGGAAACACAACTGGTAGTGGGACAATATCAAGCAAACCATCGGCACGTAGTTCAGTGGGACATTGGGAACACTAGGCATGACCACTTCAGGCCCTTTGACTACAAGAGGTGGATTCAGTGGGTCAATAGGAGTGGGTGGATTTCATGAATTTGGTGGAGGAGGAAACACCGGAGGAAACCAAGGCTCTGGATTAGGAGGAAAAGGGCCTCAACCACCTCCCCAAGTATTATTTTAGATTATTTGCACTTACCAAACTATATGGGTATTGAAGATGCTGCAGAACATGTGCACAAGTGTGAATTACTATGGTGCATGAAAGGGATCACTACCTCGAAGTGGAAGGAAATTCAGTTTGTAACAACATTGCAAGGGAATGCATATAGTTGGTCTAGGAAGTATGAACCCCATCAGATGGTGGTAGACTATACCGCATTGAAGAACACCTTCCTAGTAGAGTTCCATATCCTTGAGTTTAACCAGAAGAGAATCAATGATCTGAAGGAGATACAACAAGGAATATAAGAGAGTGTGCGAGAGTATGATGCGCATTTTAAGAATATTTTGTCAAATCTATCCTACGAAATTCATCCTTCTTAGCATTCTCAATGGTTTTTCAGAGGATTGATAACACCATTTAGAAGGGCTTTGTCACACAAGACTTTCACAGACCCATGTGAGGCATTGGGAGCTGCTTTGTACACCAAAGCTGTTGGGAGTGTTGATACTGGTGTTAGTCCTTTTTCGAAGGCTCAAATTTCTACAATGGCCAAGTAGTTAGAGAAGCTATCTACAAACTCAATGCATGAGGTTCGTAGTGGGATTTGGTGTACAGACTATGAAGTGGAAGGGCATGCAAAGGATATTTACCCTCGAAAGTCGGTATGTGCTATGGTGGTAGACTGCGAGATCTTTCATGGGGATCATGATGCAAGTAGGTGCCCTCTAATACATTGCACAATCCACAAGAATATTTCTTGCTATTGTAAGATTTCTACCTCTATAACCCATGGTACCAAGGATTATAGACTGATTGATCTATCCATGATGCTATTGATCTTGGTGTGTACTAGACTATCCTTGCAAGTAGTTCTAAGGATGATGACTGTCATTATAAAGGGCACACAGATAGAGGAGTGCATGGAAGAGGTTTTCATGGAGGATTTCATGGTCACATTAACCACGATAGAGAATGAAGTGAGTTCCCATGAGGAAAATTTTATAAATGTGGATCTACAGAGCATTACAATCATGAGTGTTTTGATCTATTACAATGCTCATGGTGTGGAAAGAAACACAAGTATAAATACTATCTAGAGCTCTATGAGCATATGAACTAGTAGCACTAGAAAGAAAAAGGCACTGCGATGGTGAGAATCAAGAAGGATGATTCAAAATGGATGCCAAGAGTGGCAAGTGAGTAAGGGCTAGAACCCATATTGGTGATGATGCGAGCAGAGGCCGCATGTTCCAGGGAGATGCCAAGAAAAAGGAAACTAGTTTCAAGAGAGGAAGTGGTACATGGAAAGTATCTAGATCCTTCTCATCAAAAGGAGTTGTATCAAGAGACTATGGATGTGATTCGAAGTTTGCAAGGGGAGATCCAATGTTTAAAGGAGTATTCAAAACAGTTGGAGAAAAGGAAGAATTCTGAGGCTCCAAAGGATGGCCTGGATGAGGTCAAGGAAATATGTAGAATTTTAAGAAAAGAGAATATTATTCCTCTACTAGGAGAATGGATGAGAGAGAAGGTACCACGTGCCAAAGTGGAATATGAAAGATAGGTTTTGCATGCTAACCTTCCTCATCACAGCCTTGACTATGATAAGGAGATTACTTTGAATGTGGTTATTGATGGATGGCTTCTAAGTAATATCCTCATCGACATAGGATCAGAGGTAAATTTTCTTACCTTAGGTGCCTGACATAAAATGGGAAGGCCCGCATTACAACCATTTTTGAATGTGTTGTATATGGAAAACGAAACTAAGGAAATGCCCATTGGAGTCCTGAAGGATGTAGTTATCACCATTTTAGGGGCCAAGTTCACTGGAGACTTCAAATTCTTGGCACTTGCTAAGGAAGACAACTTCCAAGCATTACTTGGGTGCCCATGGTGTTATAAGAACAATGTCGACTTGTGGTTTAACAAATAGTATATCAGATTTGAGAAAAAGGAAGAAAGGGTGATCATCCTTTTAACAGATGGGAAGTTCAGTGCCCTATACTGAGCCCTTAGGAGAAGAATTCCTTAACAAAATCTATGTGCTCCATCAAGAGATCCTGAGATAATTCATCCCACAGAAGGAGTTATCTAGTTTGAAGATGCTCAATCCTATGAGTGATACCACTAGTATGTGACATGTGAAAATTGGGTGCATGGGACTTATGAGTTGATTGGGAGATAGTTGAGAGGATCTATAACAAGGTAAAAAGGCATGCTCAGTCAAGCACCTAGGAGGAAATAAGTTTCCAAGTTACTCTGGAGGAGCCATACCCTAAAATTTTCTTGTGAAGAAATGGAGGCTCAGTGGAAGAATGAGGATGAGAGGAGAAGGATGCTCAAGTATAACCTTTCTCAGAACTACAGCACACTGGTGGGATACACATCGGGATAAGCCTCCTAGAATGGCGTGAGGTAATATTTGCATTTTTTGTAAGGTTTTCTAGGAGAAAAATGCCCACTATCATACAAGATTACCATGGTAAAGAGACCACCTCTGTTTCATATCCAAGTAGTGTGAGAAGGATTAGATGGAAGGCACAGAAGTGTTACCACCTTATTTATGGGTGCATAAGTTTTATTCCATATTATAAGGCTATGAGGACACTTGGTATATTCATTCAGAGATGCTTTGTCAAACAGGTAATTAACAGGAGTTGGTGGTTGATCTCATTCAATCTTTCAAGTATAGGAGTACAAATCCACCAGTAGACAAAGCGTTGCAAGTGATCAAGTGCCTTATGATGGGAGATAGTGCTATGGAAGAGAATAGGATATTGTAATTACTAGGTGAACCTTATTTGGAGATGTGCCTCAATGAAAAGGAATCAGAGGAAGTAAAACTTGAGTGCACGTGCATGGAAAAAGAAAAAGGAAAGATTATCTATGTTGTAGATAGAAGAAATGGAAAATTTAGATGTTAACTATTCTAAAGGTATGTTCAAAGTTATAGATAGTGCTGATGAGAAAGCACACATGCCTACCATGAGCCCTTGAAAAAAAGAAGGTTAACATTGGGATGGAAAAAAACCTAAGGAAGCTATCATCAGAGACTATTGGTCAGAAAAAGAAGTTTCAAAGGTCATTGATCTGTTGCATGAGTTTCAAGATTTTTTCCCTGTGGGTACCATGAACTTAAAGGATTCACCATTCCTTGGGGGAAATGAAGATCAAGTTAAAGGTAGGTGTGTGCTTGATTCAGAAGAGGCCCTATCAGATGAATCTAATTTTTTGCATACGTGTCAAGGAAGAAATAAACAAATGATAACATCTGGTATCATTAAGGTAGTGGAAGAATCAAAATGGATAAGCCCAATGGTTATCAGTATCAAGAAGGATGGAAGGATAAGAATCTATGTTGATTATAGAGGATTTAAATGAATGTAGTATGTGTCATTGATCCTTTTCCAACCCCCTTCACTGAAGAAATCCTGGAAGGAGTAGTTGGGTGCAAATTCTATTCTTTCACGGATGGGTTCTCAGGGTATCATCAAGTTAGGATTGCAAAGGAAGACCAAGAAAAGACAATTTTTTTCACTGAATGGGGAAGTTTTGCCTACACAGTTATGCCTTTTGGATTAAAGAATGCACCTGTTGTGTTCTTGCGCATAGTGGTTCAAGCATTTCAGGACTTCATCCATAAGTTTCTTCAAGTTTACCTGGATGATTGGACTATATATGGATTAGTGAAAGACCATTGTGACAATTTAAGGCTGATGTTTGAAAGATGTCAAACAGTTGAGGATATCCCTCAACATTAAGAAATGTGTCTTTGCTACTCCATTTGGAACCCTGTTAGGACATATTATATGTAAAGAAGGCTTACTAGTGGATCCTAACCAAATTTATCAGTTATTGTGGGATTGGGGAGCCTACCAGTCAAAGTCAGGTGTGCATGGATTCCTTGGGCATACGAGGTATTATAGAAATTTATCAAGGGGTATGCCAAGATCATCACGCCCTTGGAGGAATTGTCTAAAACAAAAAGTACATTTCATTGGGGAGAGGCACAGCAGATGGCATTTGATACATTGAAAGAATAGGCTTATCATGCATGCCCATACTATATTTTCCTTCTTAGGATAAGCCTTTTCCATGTGCATGTTGATGCCTCAGGAACGATTGGGAGAAGTACTTAGCACAACCTGGAGAAGGGAATTGTTGATCATCCCTTGTGTTTTGCTAGTAGAAAGTTGACACCAGCAGAATAGAATTACACAACTACTGAGTGAAGGCATTTTCAATGATCTATGTGCTACACAAATTCAGGAAATATATATTGGCAACACCATTTATATTCTACACGGACCACATGGCATTGAAGTACTTGGTCAACAAGCCCATTTTACAAGGAACATATGCCAGTGGGTCCTATTATTTCAAGAGTTTGAGTTTACAGTTGTTGTAAAACTAGGAAAAGTAATTCAGGACCTGACCACTTATCAAGGATTGACTCAAGGGAGGAATGCACAAAGCATTGAGGATACCATGCCAGATGCACAACTATTTAGGTTGCATGTGCACACCCTCAGACTTGGAAGATATCAGTGTGTTTTAAAAATGGGTGTGGCAGAGGGAATGAAGGACTCTAGAAAGAAAAAAGTTAGCCTATATGCGCCACACCCTACATGTTGATTAGTGGAGACTTATACAAGTTACCCTATTGTGATGAGGATTATGTAACCAATGTATTAGAGCATGAGCACAATGGTAATTATGGAGGAAGCACATGGTGGGATTGCAGGAGGACACTATGCAGGAAATGTTACCATGTAAAAGATTTTATTAGTAGGGCTTTGGTGGGAAACCATCTACAAAGATTGTATTGAGTTTTGCAAGGCCTGTGACCATTCCAGCACCTTGGAAAACTAGGGAAAAGAGATGAAATGCCCTTAAGACCAATTAGCCTATTTGAACCATTTGAGAAATGGGAAATTGATTTTGTAGGACCAATTTCACCAGCCACGCAAAGGACTGGTTCATGCGCTATATCATTACTTGCACTGATTACTTAACAAGGTGGGCAGAGGAGCAGCACCTACAAAGGATTGCACAACAACTACAACTTCTACTAGGTTCTTATGGGAAAATATAATTACAGATATGGATGTCCTTTAAGTTTAACAAGTGATAGGGGTACATCATTTCTTGAATGAGACAGTTAGGAATCTTATTTAGAATTTATGGTATAGCCCACCACAAGACTACCCCTTATCACCCTCAAGCTAATGGAACTACTGAGGCATTTAACAAAATTACTAAGTCACACATTGACAAAGATTTGTGATGTGGGAAGAAAGGATTGGGATGATAAAGTTTCAGTCCATGTTATGGGCATATAGGAAACTTATAAGAGATTAAACAAGGCCACACATTTCAATTGGTTTTTTGGCAATGGAAGCTATGTTACTATTGAATTCATGTTACCATCATTACGTATAGCACATGTGGAGGATGGTTAGCTGATGAACAAAGCTTTGAAGAGAGGACTGACAAGTTAATGTAGTTAGATGAAAGGATGGCATTGCTCGATGGAGTCAGAAAATAGAAAAGGCCAAGTAAAAGGCATGGCATGATCATCACATCAAGAACAAAAGTTTGAGGTTGGGAAGATGGGTATTATTGTATGATTCCAAGTTTTGCCATCCTGGGAAATTCAAATTCCATTGGTTGGGACCTTACATCATCTCATATACTTGATTCAGGTGACTTTCTAGTTACAAGCACTAGATGGACACGGTTACCAGGTCATTTCAATGGGAGTAGGCTGAAGCCCTACTATAAATAAGTCTTCTTGGTGTTTGTAATAAGGAAGTATGTTGCCATTTAGCTTAGAATTTCCCTTTATGATTTGTTTTCTTATGTTTCCCTTTCTTGTTGCTTGTTCCTTTTTTTTTTTGTGTTTTACACCTTGTGCACTGGTAGCCAAATTATTATTTTTGAAAAAATTTATGTATGCATAGAGGATGTGCATCTATTTTAGTGTGGGGTGGAGTAATGTGAAGTATAGGCCTGTAATGCAAGTTGATGTTTGCCCAGTGGACAGGAAGAAGCGATAAGGTGAGAAATTAAACGTGGGAAATGGTGGATACATAAGGATTTATGGTGTCAAGGAGGAGATATAATGAAGACCACATAAACAAGGATGAAGAGTGCAGGAACAACATGAGGTAGGTGAGGAGAAAAAATGACAGGTAAAGGATAGAAGAAGTGCCTTTGGCACTAAGTCTGTGCACGTAAGATCTTAGGAAGATTGGATTTTTGCACATGCCAGAAGAGGTTATAAGGGATTTTTCATGCGCAGGATTGGGCACGTGGGTAAAATTGATTTAAAGATTGGCTTAAGAAAAAAATACATTTAATGTTAAAGTAGGATGGTAGGTGGTATAGCATTTATTGCATCAGAAAATTTGAAAAAATCTATAAATAAAGTGGGATGCGATAATTATTTTTACCTTGTTTATTATCGAAGAGCTCTCATGAAAAATACGAACTAGGGCATCTAGTTATCCAAAATGGTGCCCCAGCTCGTTTTTGTGGCTAACTCCTTGTGTTCTTGCCTCTCTTGTGCCTCAGTCTACATTTTTTGATTTTAAGGCACTCAAGGCTTTCTGGAAATGGCACCATCAGATAGAGCTCTCTCTCAGCTTTCCAGAAAGGTAAAGTTTGCCTCCTAACTCCTTATATTTTTTAAGTTATGGCTCGGCGGAGTTTTTGTGGAAATTTTTCCCATTTGAGGCCCGCAGCCAATAGGAAGCTGCCACGTGGCAGAGGAGTTCGGGGGTTGGAGGCAAATTTGAAATTTTTCCAAGTTTTGGTCGAAGGTTCAAGTGGAAAATTTTTCCCGCGGGGCCCGCGGACCAATCACAGTGTGACACGTGTCACAAGGGGAGGCGCAATAAAAAATTTGGCTAAGTGTTTTCCATGGGAAAATTTTTGAATTTTGGCCCGCGGCCAATAGGAACTCGACACGTGTCGAGGGAGGCTCGCGGGCGTCGGGGGTGAAATGGAAATTTTGGCTAAGTTTTTGTCAATAATCAAATTGCAAGAAGTTTTTGTAAAAAATTTGGAAATTTTTGCTAAGGTTGTAAAAAATTGGCCCGCATAGCCCGCGTCCAATGGCAGAATGGGCCACGTGTCTTCATGGATCAAAGCGAGCGGAGGAGAGGGTGAAATTTTCACTAAGTGTTTTTTGGCCGAGTTTTCAATGGGGACCAATGAGTTGGAGGGTTGGCCCGAGCCAACCGGAGGAGGACACGTGTCCTAAGGAGAAGGGGAGTGTGGAGCTCGGGGAGGATTTAGAAAATTTAGCAAAAGTTTTGGCCAAAAAGCTAATTTTTTAAAACTCCTTATATTTTTCCCATTAAAGTTTTGGCTCAGCTGGACCCATGTCAGGCCCCTGTCGACGAACCAAATGATGCCACGTGTCCCAAAGTGGCGGGGCGCGGGGGGAAAATAATTTTTTTTCCAAAGAGTTAAAAAGGTCAAAATTTTCAAAGGAAAACCCGCGGAAAGAGAAGGAGAGAGAATTCCAGAGTGAATCAGAGCTTGCCACGTGGCATCCGACCAGTGGAGCGTGGGGAATTTTTGAAAAATTTTTCCAAAGACAAAAAAGAGGTAAAATTTGAAATTTTTTCCCGTCGATCCGTTTTTGGGCCGTTTTTGCCCTAAATCTTCAAACGATCATATCTTTTGATCCAGAGCTCAGATTTTCACGTTCTTTATATCATTGGAAAGCTGTTAAAATTCTCTACATGATTCCATGGTCAATTTATAATTTTGGTTCAGTTTGGAGAGAGAAAATTCAAAAAAACGGTTCTGGTACGTGTCCATGGCCAGAAATGACATTTCAACAACCAAATTTAATACAGAATGGGTCGCATTCTTCTCCAATATGGTCAAAAATGATAGGGTATGGGTTTGTAAGGTCCTCCATGCTGTTTTAATGCATTTTCCATCAATGAGGAATGGGCTCCCATGTTTTTTACGTTTTCTCTCTCCTGGGCTCGACCCATGCATTGTAAAAGCCAGATTTGGCTCATTTCTTGAGGGTTGAACACTTTTTGGCATTGAAAACTTCTTCTTTCACCTCCAGCAAGTGATAGTTGTAAGAATCAGACCTTTTTCACAGTTTGTAATAGGTTTATACCTCTTTGATGGTGGAATGCAAGAGATTTTTACATGGAATTGACAGTGCAAACTCTGTGAATGCTTTCAGTCCTCTGTTTGTATTGTTTTACTTCATTTTAAGACCTCTAATTACATCTATCAGCTTGTGTATGTTTTCCCTTGTTGCATTTCATGAATTTGTGTCTATTTACATGGCAAAAAATGTTTCACCACTCCTTTTGGTGCATCACCATCTTTAGTTTAGTTTCATTTTTGCATTTTTATCCCTGTCTCCTTGCAATCTAGGGTAGAATTAGGATTAGAACCTCTGTAGTTGTGCAAAATATAGATCTAAATCAGAGGAGTTTGAGGAACCAGCCTCTAATCTGGAGATTCCTCTCTCATTTTCACAAGTCCCACACTTGGAGAGAGGTTTCCATGTTGTGCAATCACACTGGATGCCCGAAAAATCAACTTAGAAACCTGATTTGCATCCAGGGGTGCTGCTGATTTGCAACAACAGTTTTGGCACGCCCGGTGGGACCTTAGAGGTCTCATTTTTATTGCAGCAAAGTTGATGTGCATCTGCTGCAATTTTCTTGCTTGAAAAGAGCTATAATTTGCATATCTGGCGACTCCAAGGGGAAGAATCAACTGGTTTCAGCAGTGCAGGCCTGAAAACTCATGAGAAGAATCACCACAAGGTCAAGAGTTGGAGAAGAAGAAGTGTTGTTTGAATACCTGCAGTTATCTCCAAGAAGAAGGCAAAGAGGAAGAAGGATTCAAAGGTCTCCATCTCCACCAAACAGAACTCTCTCAACTCCTCCACCTGGTAGGCCTTTCATTCAGTCAACAAGGGTTTTAAGACCAATTAGAATGGCACAAAACAACCCCTATGTCAACTTCACAGGCAGCAGCCCACTTGCCCTCAATGCACAACATCCAATTCCTATTGTAGCCTTGAAGAACATTCCTTACTTCACTGGAGAAAATCAGACTACTCCAGGTGATCATGTTAAAGACATTGCTAACCTTTGTGCAATTCATGAAATCAATGAGATGCAAGTGGCTGTCAAGTTGCTGGCATCTTCATTCAAGGGGAAAGCATTGTAATGGTTTAGAAGCCTTGGAGCTGGTTCTATCACAAATTGGAATCAGCTGTGTATAGCACTTCATGAGCAATTTGGAGAGAAGGGAGACAACTTGTCTCTTTTGGAGCAGCTGACAACCATCAAGAGAGCTCCCAATGAGCAGCTGACCGATTTCAACTTCAGATTTCAAAAGACTTGGGAGAGAATTCCAGTGGCAGTCAGGCCAACAGCAGAAGGTGCTTTTCTCTACTATCTCAAAGCTCTAAATTCTGATATTTCTATGTTGATTCAGTCCATGGGAGGCATAACTATCCCTATGGCTTATAGCATTGCCATTAGGGCTGAAAATTGTTTGATCCAAGCTGGCAAACTAGCCCCTAGACCTCCCATGCCATTGTTTCCAAGTTTAGAGAGTCCAAACACCAATCAAGCACCTAATTTGGCTCCTTCTCCCACTCCTAGAAATCAGAGTTCAAATGAAGCTTCTACTTCATCTCCAAGTGCCCCAAATGAGCTTCAAGAAGTCATGAAGCAATTGCAAAACCTAGGCAATGAGCTGGTTACTCTCAAGAGGCAACAAGCCCAAGGTTTTAGACCTTCTTACCAGCCCCAAGCTCAGCCTAACAGGCAGCCATACCAACCACAAAGACCTCCTAATCCAGCTGCAAATATAAATCAAACAAGGCCTCCTGCCAATAGACCATTTCAGCCCTATAATCCAAATGCCATATCTGCCTCTAAGGCATTGGTGCCAACACAAAACAACATTGCTCAGGAGTATGATTGGTGTTTTCCATGCAATGAACCTCATAACCAATCCATGTGCTTCAATGGTGCTTTGAATCAAGCATTAATGGTGACAACTACTGGTGTGGAGGGTGAGGGCAGTCAAGGAAACAACCAACAACAAGAAACATTCCAACAGCAATCAGCCCCAAATGACACCACATTGGTAAATTGGCAAGCAGAGGATTTTTGTGGCATGAATCAAGTAGTTTCTCAAGGTGTTGCAGCCAACACAAGGTCAAAAAGAAGGAATTTGGGTGAAGAACAGCCATTAGCTCCAACCAATCCACAACCTTCCATGGCTCCACAAATGGTTGGCAAGCAAAATCCAATTTCAAATGCACAAGGGCAGCCAAGAACAGCTCCTAGACCAACTCAAATACCAGTTATTGCTGCCCACGTGCAAGGAGTGAATGTACAAGCAAAGGGACAGCAAAGAGATCCTTCATCACCATTCAGTATCATTGATCAGATGAAGAAGACAAATGTTAATATATCAATGTGGGAATCCCTATCTATCCCAGGCCAAAGAGACTTGTTACAAGCTGCCATGAAGGACTGGCCAACTTCGAATCAGCAAGTTCAGATGCAAGAGAAAGTGCTCACAAATGCTGCCCAGCCTGAGGGAAATCATGGAGGACAGCAAGGTAAAATGTTGAAGCCCCCTCCTTTCTATGTTTCATTAATCATTGGAAATCAGTTAGTGCACAATTGCATGATAGATTCCGGGGCAAGTAGCTCAGTGATGCCTAAACAAATAGCTGATCAGCTAGGGCTCCAGTATGAAACCATATCCAAAGGGGTAGTGCAGCTGGATGGGACAGCAGTAACAACAGTTGGGGTGATTAGAAACTTGAGTCTTACCTTGCATGCATGTCCAAATGTTGTTGTTTTACAAGATGTATCAGTCATAGACCTTCCACCACTCTTTGCCCTATGCTTGTCAAGGGACTTCACAGCCAAGATTGGGGGATATTTGTCTGCTGATTGGTCACACATGCTGTTCAGAATGAGGTATGGAACTAAGGCTACAATCAGGTCTGAACCTATTGCAAACTTCCACATTGAGCCTTACACTCCAAGTCAGATCAATGCCAATTGTTCAGCATTTGATCAAGAAGACCACCCAAGCACCGATGAAGCTGACACCAAGGTTGGAAGCATCCCGGATCTAACTCTTGATGAATGGGCAAACAAGGTACATGCTTTTGATCCTTATCAAGAAGTAGAAGAATCTGAGCTAGGGGTCTATTGCATACATGAAGAAAATCAGCCTATTCCTAGCATCACCAAGCCAAACCACAAGGATGACAATGAGGTATGGCAGCTGTTTTTTGATGGATCAAGGAGTAGACAAGGTGCAGGAGGTGGAGCCATGCTTGTTTCACCTCAAGGAGTAAAGTACTATTCAGCTTTTAGATTTCAGTTTGCATGCTCCAATAACACTGCTGAATATGAAGCCTTGGTGCAAGGGATGCATTGGGCAATCAAGAAGAAAATAAAGAACTTGCAAGTCTTTGGTGACAGTGAATTGATTGTAAATCAGGTCAAGGGACAACATGCTGCCAAGAATGATCTACTCAAGTGCTACAAGAACAGGGTGTGGGACCTCATGGAAGATTTTGAGGGTTTTGGCATCAAATCCATTCCTAGGAAAGAGAATCAAGCTGCTGACAGGCTTGCAGCAGTAGGGGCAGCCTTTGACATTGTGGAAAGCATTCAACAAGACAAGGTACAGCCAAACATCCACGTGATTGTGAGGCCTTCAGTGCCAGATAACAATGTCAGTTGGCAAGTGTTTGAGAATGACCAGCAAATCATCCATTTCTTGCAAGAAGAAGCTGAGTTCTCAGCTAAGAATCAAGAAAAATTGGAACAGCAGTATGGTGACCAAGTGGTACAGCTGAGAACTAACAAGCTGCCCAAGGGACTTATCACTTTGGAGTCCATTTTTAATCCCAATGATCAGTTTAGAAAGGAGAAAGCAAACATTCAGGTCAAGAGAGAGGATTCAGTATCCATCTTGGTAGAAGAGAACAAACCATTGCAAATTGGAAAGATGACAACTGAACAAGAAAGGTATGAGTTCATACAGCTGTGTCAAGAGTTCCCTGATGTGTTTGCTTGGAGCTATGAAGATTTGAAAGGTTTCAATCCCAACTTAGCTCAGCATACCATTGAATTGGATCCAAATACTAAGCCTGTCAGGCAGAAACAAAGACCAGTCAATCCACACATGGAGCCTCTCATGAGGAAAGAATTGGACAAGCTGATTGAGTCAAGAATCATATTCCCAATCAAGCATTCTAGTTGGGTTGCCAACTTGGTTCCAGTCAGAAAGAAGAGTGGGGAGATCAGATTGTGTGTTGATTTCAGAGACTTAAATAGAGCATCTCTCAAGGACCATTACCCACTCCCTTCCATGGAGAAAATCTTGCAAGTTGTGGCTGGCTCCGAGAGGTTTTCACTACTTGATGGCTACTCAGGCTACAATCAGATTATGGTGAAGGAGGAAGACCAGTTCAAGACAGCCTTCACAACCAAATGGGGAACTTTTGCATACAGGAAAATGCCATTTGGGCTGTCCAACGCTGGTGCTACCTTCCAAAGGGCAATGGACATGGCGTTCAAAGGTTTGATTAACAACGTGGTGCTGATTTACCTTGATGATATCACTATTTTTTCCAAAAATGCAGCAGACCACCTCTCTCATTTGAGACAAGTTTTCACGAGGTGCAGGAGATTTGGAGTGTCTTTGAATCCTAAGAAGTGTATCTTTCTTGCACATGAAGGAAAGCTCCTTGGCCATATTGTCTCCAAAGAAGGATTAGCAATTGATCCAGAGAGGGTTGAAGCCATAAGAGCACTACCATTGCCAAGCCACAAGAAAGCCCTTCAGAGTTTCTTGGGGAGGATAAACTTTGTTCGGAGGTTTGTCCCAGATTTTGCAGCCCTTGTCAAGCCCATCACCAAAATGTTAAAGAAGAGCATGGCTTTCAAGTGGACAGCAGAAGGCAAGGAGAGTTTTGAAGCAATCAAAGAAGCCATTTCTCAAGCACCAACTCTCATCAACCCGGACTTCTCCAAGGATTTCATCCTCTATGCATTTGGAGGTAATGACACTATTTCTGCCATTTTGGTACAGCAGAACAAGGATAATGATGAGCAGCCAATTGCCTTCTTCAGCCAGAGCCTAGATGACTATGAGGTGAAGTACTCTTTTATTGAGAAGCATGTGCTGGCAGTAATCAGAAGCTTGAAGAAATTCAAGCATTTAGTCTCAAACAACAAGGTCCAGTTGCTGGTCTCACATGCTGGGGTTAAGGACTTCCTCCTCAACAAAGATTTGAATGAGAAAAGGGCAGGTTGGATCACCCGTGTCATGGAGTATGACATTGAGATCAAGATCACCAAGCTGGTAAGAGGGAAAGGATTGTGTGAGCAGCTGGTTTTGGGGAAGCAAAAAGAAGTATGCAATGAAGAAGAGGCTGTTTTGACAGTCCAGGGCAGCCATGAGCCAAGTGGCAATCAAGAAGAAGACAATGCTGCCCCCACTCCTTGCTAGACCCAAGATATAATACACTTCCTAAGCACAGGCCTATGCCCTCCAGAGATGAACAAGACCCAAAGAAGACACTTCAGATTGCAGGCTGTCCCATATGCCATTGTTGATGGAGTTTTGTTCAAGAAAGATGTGAATGGAGTGCTGCTGAGATGCATTAGCACAAATCAGATTCATAGGGTGTTGGAAGAGTTCCATGGTGGACCAGCTGGTGGTCATTTTGCACCAAGAGTGACAGCTCTAAAAATCATGAAGGCTGGTTATTATTGGCCTAAAATTTTCAGTGATTGCTATGCATGGATCAAGAGGTGTAAGAATTGTGCATTCTTCACAGGAAAAGAGAGACTTGCTGCCCTTCCATTGCATCCAATCTCAGTTGACCAGCCATTCATGCAATGGGGTTTGGACTTCATTGGAGTCATTAATCCCAATTCAAGTCAAGGGCACAAATGGATTTTGACAGCCACGGACTACTTCACCAATGGACTGAAGCAGTAGCACTCAAAGAAGCAAATGAGTCCAGCATCTTAGACTTTTATGAGGGGATAGCAACCAGATTTGGTATACCTGCTACAATAATCTCAGATAATGCATTGGCATTCATTGGATCCAAGGTGACTGAGTGGGCTGTCAAGAACGGGATCTACCTAAGCACTTCATCAAACTATTACCCTCAAGGTAATGGCCAGGCCGAGTCTACAAACAAGAACTTGTTGAGGATCATTAGGAGGACTCTTGATGAGAATCAGAGGTCTTGGCATACCAAACTGAAATCAGCCTTATGGGCTGATAGGATAACTCCCAAGAGATCCACAGGTAACTCTCCATTCAAACTTGTCTATGGAAGAGAGGCAATCTTGCCCATGTCACTTGAGTTGCCAACATTGGAACTCATGAAGCAATTAGAGTTGCTAGAGTTTGAGCCCATGGAGGTGAGATATGCAGAGTTGATGGAGCTGCAGGAGGTCAGAAATCAGGCATCCCAAGCAATGGAAAAGGATCAAGCTTTGATCAAAAATACCTTTGATAGGAAGGCCAAGGATAGATCTTTTCAGGTTGGAGATCTAGTGTTGAAATGGGATGTGGATAGAGCAAAACCGGGAAGGCATTCAAAATTTGATGCCATTTGGAGTGGCCCATACATGGTCACGAAGTGCAAGAACAACAATGCTTTCCAATTGGCCTCATTGGATGGTGAAGAACTGCAGATTCCAGTCAATGGAATCTATCTCAAGCGTTGCTTCTAGAGGGAAATTTACCACCTTGTAAATATTAGATTAGATTTTCATTCCTCCAAGTGCTTTGCACATTGTTTTGCTGTAGGTTAGTTTTGCTTTCCCTAAGTGCTTTGGCACAGCTTGCTGTCCCTGGAGATGTTTTGCAGTCCTTGCTTCCATCATGTGATATTCCATCTTCCTCCTTGCACATTCTAAGTCAGTTGAGGTTCTAAACAGAATATTTGATGACTCCATGCCCAATGGACTGCTTCAGGCAACTGGTATTTTCATCTAGCAGGTAGATGACCCCTCTGAGTCACCAAAATTGTTATCCAAAATGGTGCCCCAGCTCATTTTTGTGGCTAACTCCTTGTGTTCTTGCCTCTCTTGTGCCTCAGTCTACATTTTTTGATTTTTAGGCACTCAAGGCTTTCTGGAAATGGCACCATCAGATAGAGCTCTCTCTCAGCTTTCCAGAAAGGTAAAGTTTTGCCTCCTAACTCCTTATATTTTTCAAGTTATGGCTCGGGTGGAGTTTTTGTGGAAAATTTTCCCATTTGAGGCCCACAGCCAATAGGAAGCTGCCACGTGGCAGAGGAGTTCGGGGGTCGGAGGCAAATATGAATTTTTTTCCAAAAGAGTATAAAAAGGTTGATTTTCAAAGGAAAACCGTGCGAAAAAGAGAAGGAGAGAGAAATTCCAAAGTGAATCAAAGCTTACCACATGGCATCTCGGGGACCAGCAAAAAGCATGGGGAATTTTTGGCGGGGCACGGGGGAAAAAATTTTTTCCAAAGACCCAAAAAAAAAGGTAAAATTTGAAATTTTTTCCCGCAAAAAAGAGGTAAAATTTGAAAAAATCCGCCGATTTTTGGGCCATTTTTGCCCTAAATCTTCAAACGATCATATATTTTGATCCAAAGCTCGGATTTTTGCGTTCTTTATATCATTGGAAAGATGTTAAAATTCTCTACATGATTCCATGGTCAATTTCTAATTTTGGTTCAGTTTGGAGAGAGAAAATTCAAAAACAGTTCTGGTATGTGTCCATGGCCAGAAATGACATTTCAACAACCAAATTTAATACAGAATGGGTCACATTCTTCTCCAACATGGTCAAAAATGATAGGGCATGGGTTTGTAAGGTCCTCCATGCTGTTTTAATGCATTTTCCATCAATGAGGGAATGGCTCCCACATTTTTTCACATTTTCTCTCTCCTGGGCTCGACCCATGCACTGTAAAAGCCAGATTTGGCTCATTTCTTCAGGGTTGAACACTTTTTGGCATTGAAAACTTCTTCTTTCACCTCCAGCAAGTGATAGTTGTAAGAATCAGACCTTTTTCATAGTTTGTAATAGGTTTATACCTCTTTGATGGTGGAATGCAAGAGATTTTTACATGGAATTGACAGTGCAAACTCTGTGAATGCTTTCAGTCCTTTGTTTGTATTGTTTTACTTCATTTTAAGACCTCTAATTACATCTATCAACTTGTGTATGTTTTCCCTTGTTGCATTTCATGAATTTGTGTCTATTTACATGAGTAGAAAATGTTTCACCACTCCTTTTGGTGCATCACCATCTTTAGTTTAGTTTAATTTTTGCATTTTTATCCCTGTCTCCTTGCAATCTAGGGTAGAATTAGGATTAGAACCTCTGTAGTTGTGCAAAATATAGATCTAAATTAGAGGAGTTTGAGGAACCAGCCTCTATTCTGGAGATTCCTCTCTCATTTTCACAAGTCCCACACTTGGAGAGAGGTTTCCATGTTGTGCAATCACACTGGATGCTCTAAACATCAACTTAGAAACCTGATTTGCATCCAGGGGTGCTGCTGATTTGCAACAACAGTTTTGGTGCACCCGGTGGGACCTTAGAGGTCTCATTTTTATTACAGTAGAAAGTTGATGTGCATCTGCTACAATTTTCTTGCTTGAAAAGAGCTATAATTTGCATATTCTGGTGACTCTAAAGGGGAAGAATCAACTGGTTTCAGGAGTGCAGGAGGTTGCAAAAACGTCATGAGAAGAATCACTACAAGGTCAAGAGCTAGAGAAGAAGAGGTGCAGTTTGAATATCTGTAGTTATCTCCAAGAGTAGTTTGACAAAGTGTGAAGAAGGATTCAAAGGTCTCCATCTCCACCAAACAGAACTCTCTCAACTCCTCCACCTAGTAGGCCTTTCATTCAATCAACAAGGGTTGACGTGTATTAAGACCAATTAGAACGCATAAAACAACCCCTATGTCAACTTCACAGGCAGCAGCCCACTTGCCCTCAATGCACAACATCCAATTCCTATTGCAGCCTTGAAGAACATTCCATACTTCACTGGAGAAAATCAGACTACTCCAGGTGATCATGTTAAGGATATTGCTAACCTTTGTGCAATTCATGAAATCAATGAGATGCAAGTGGCTGTCAAGTTGCTGGCACCACCTTCATTCAAGGGGAAAGTATTGCAATGGTTTACAAGCCTTGGAGCTCGTTCTATCACAAATTGGAATCAACTGTGTATAGCACTTCATGAGCAATTTGGAGAGAAGGGAGACAAATTGTCACTTTTGGAGCAGCTGACAACCATCAAGAGAGCTCCCAATGAACAGCTGACAGGATTTCAACTTCAGATTTCAAAAGACTTGGGAGAGAATTCCTGAGTGGCAGTTAGGCCAACTGAGATAGAAGGTGCTTTTCTCTATTATCTCAAAGCTCTAAATTCTGATATTTCTATGTTGATTCAGTCCATGGGAGGCATAACTATCCCTATGGCTTATAGCATTTCCATTAGGGCTGAAAATTGTTTGATCCAAGCTGGAAAACTAGCCACTAGACCTCCCATGCCATTGTTTCCAAGTTTAGAGAGTCTAAATACCAATCAAGCACCTAATTTGGCTCCTTCTCCCACTCCTAGAAATCAGAGTTCAATATGAAGCTTCTACTTCATCTCCAAGTGCCCCAAATGAGCTTCAAGAAGTCATGAAGCAATTGCAAAACCTAGGCAATGAGTCTTGGTTACTCTCAAAAGGCAACAAGCCCAAGGTTTTAGACCTTCTTACCAGCCCCAAGCTCAGCCTAACAGGCAGCCATACCAACCACAAAGACCTCCTAATCACAGCTACAAATGTACTCCCTATCAAACAAGGCCTCCTGCCAATAGACCATTTCAGCTCTATAATCCTAATGCCATATCTGCCTTTAAGGCATTGGTGCCAACACACCCTGGAACGTTGCTCAAGAGTATAATTGGTGTTTTCCATGCAATGAACCTCATAACCAATCTATGTGCTTCAATGGTGCTTTGAATCAAGCATTAATGGTGACAACTACTGGTGTGGAGGGTGAAGTTTAGTCAAGGAAACAACCAACAACAAGAAACATTCCAACAGCAATCAGCCCCAAATGACACTTCTTGGTAAACTGGCAAGCAAAAGATTTCTCGTGGCATGAATCAAGTAGTTTCTCAAGGTGTTACAGCCAACATAAGGTTAAAAAGAAGGAATTTGGGTGAAGAACAGCCATTAGCTCCAACCAATCCACAACCTTCCATGGCTCCAAAAATGGTTGGCAAGCAAAATCCTAATTTCAAATGCACAGGGGCAGCCAAGAACAACTCCTAGACCAACTCAAATACCAGTTATTGCTACCCACATGCACGGAGTGAATGTACAAGCAAAGGGACATTTTAGCAAAGATATCCTTCATCACTAGTTCAGTATCATTGATTAGATGAAGAAGACAAATTTTAATATCTTCCCCAATGTGGGAATCCCTATCTATCCCAGGCCAAAGAGACTTGTTACAAGCTGCCATGAAGTGCTGGCCAACTTCGAATCAAAGTTCAGATGCAAGAGAAAGTGCTCACAAATGCTGCCCATATGAGGGAAATCATGATGAGGACATGCAAGGTTAAAATTTTTAAGCCCCCTCTATTTCTATGTTTCATTAAAATTTTAAAAAATTTGTGCTACATACTAGGATATCGTCTGCTAGAACCCAGCCCAGAGACTCTCAAACTCAATTAGTGTGATTAGTCTACAATTCAAAATCCACATCATCTCTCTCAAAATTTAGAGAAAAATATCTCACAAATGTAGTAGATCATAATAGTTTTGTCATGTGTTTTTGCATGGGAAAGTGAATCACCTAAAAACAGGACAACCATACCACAGCGTCGAAAATTTTGAAATTCATACCTTCCCAAGACACCCCCCAAGATCACCTTTCCCCATAGTTTTAATATCAATTATTTGATGAGATTCAAGAGTCCATGTGTGGTGTCGAAATTACGTCCCCTAGGTGATTTAGGAACAAACAAGATCATTCAAACATGTTGGAGCAATATTTTGCAAAGTGAGTTTTTTAGTATGCTTAGAAAGGGCTTTCATTAGCCTTTGATAAGTCAAGTGCACTCATCATAGGATTTGAGGAACAGAAGATAAATAATAAACATGGAGGTGTATTTAAGATTCCATAACATCAAGGAATGTTAATTCACAGGAATTTGGAAAGAATCAAAGGTTTAGGAGCCAAGTGTATATTGAAATTTGGTTTTTGAGGCCTAAGGAGATCACACCGAAAAAAGCACTAACCATGATCTTAAAAGAGTGATTCCAAGATATTTGGAAGGATTTAGGGACCAAAAAATATATGATTGGAAATATCTTTTTGTCCCCAACATGTCAGTAATAAGATCATACCATCTTCAAGTACCATGAATTTATCGAGCCATGAGGAAGGTATCTTCCCACTCAAAACAAGTGATCTTGAGAAGGAAAGGATCTATTTGATGATGGTTTTTCATTCAGACGAAAGCCTTGGTACCATAAAAAATATTCTCAAAAGGTAATTTTCATGAAAATCATATAAATAAGTGCCCAATGGAATCATGGTGGGAACTCTAGATATGGCCTTCACAAGTTGGCTCTCAAGGTACGATATTCATACTTAGGAAAGATCTTTTCATAGCACACGTGGCAGTACAAGGTGAAGGCTCATTTTAATGTCCCCTTTACACCTTTTCAAAGGGATATGAGGTGAAAAAAATTCTCCCCACATCTATTTATCCTTTTGGTCACTCATATGACCTGGTGCTCACCTTGGAGATAATGAGGAACTCATTGACCAGTTTGACCTTCTCACCTACCTAAGCTCCCGCATGCATGCCACTTGTTAAGAAAGGGAATAATTTGGATGACATTTTTGTGCACCTAGTTTCCCAAAGGTAAGGAAAATGGGGACAAAGAAAATTTTCCCTCCCTCATTATTTCCACATGGCTTTTCATAGTACCCAATCTTAGCCCCTACGAGGAGAAGGCAGTCAAAAAATAGTACCTGATATTCGTCAGATGGTTGCGGGAGCTCCGTAAGGAGTTAGGAGGAAAAAATTACTAATTGGAAAGCTAATAATATCCTCTACATGATGTAACATTCATATTATTTTAAAAAAATGGCACTTTCTAGGGGATTTTATTTTGAGCAGGCACACTCAGTGGTTCCAAGAAATAAGGTAATTTTTGAAGGAGTTTCAGGAAGAAACAAAGGAAACTTTCTAGGACTCTTGCATTTGGAGATTAATGCCAGGATTATAATGGCAAGGGATAAGAATCCAAATGATTTTCATTCTATGTTAGTCTTAATGAGATAGAACACACAAACATGTGAGTCAAAAGGTCGGATTAAAGGTAGACAATATTTATCTTACTTTTCTTTATGGAATTTTTACATGAATCTAATAACTCATCGGGTCACAAGAGTTTGGAGGAAGATGTTGTGTGAAAGCATAAATGACGAGTTGATGTATCTTAACAAACAAGGAGGTTTGGGAAACACTTCCAAGGATGAGGAAATGAGATTTCAAGTACTGGCCTTAAAGGTCATGAAGATCAATATGATGAAAAGGAAAGATTCTTAGTACCCCACAAAAGCAAGGAAGATGTTTTCAAAGTCTTAGTTGTATGGAAATTTAGTTTAAATCAAGCATTCTCTGAGGTATGGATCTATGAGGAAGTAATATCTCTAATGTACGGTCTTAGTTTTCAGTTTGATCATAAAGAGGAAGCCAATAAGATAAAAATTAAGACATAATTCCAAGTGAAGGAAGAAATCAGGCCACCACAAAATTTTAACAAGATTGCAAAGCTAAAAACTCATATATCTGACACCTTTAAGAATGATGATTTTATAGGTGTGATGGGCAATGAATCACTAGCAATAGAGAAATACCTACTTGGAGAAGTTCAAGTTAAGAAGTTGGAAAGAAGAGAAAGTAGGAACATAAATATTAATGACAAAGCTGAGTTGAGGAAGGTAATAGCCAACTTTGAGAATACAAAAGTATGCAAGAACAATAAGGAATAGGATCTAAGACAGGGGATATGGAACAAATTCCCAAAAAAAGTCAATTAAGTTCTAGTTCTGAAGGTGATAAGTGGGCATAATTCAAATATCCCAAGACAAGGAGAGAAGGGCAATCTAGAACTTGTGATTTAGTATACAATAAAATGGACTAAGTGTAATTCAGTTATCGACAATGAAACTTTCCTCAAGGACACATGCCAAGTACAATCCAAAATACTTCTTAAACATTTAAGAAGAAAAGTAATAAATCAAGGGTAGGTTGAGTTGTGCAAGTATCTTCTTAAGGATAAATCACTAGTACTTAACAAGAATCCAAGAAATAGTTGTGGTATGAACAAGGAAGAAGGAAATGGTGAAGGAAAGAATGAATAAGTGAGTCAAACAAGAAGAGAGGATGCAAAGGGAGCTTTTGAGAAAACAAAAGTGAAGAATTATGCTAAGGATTTGAAGGAAGAGTTTGGAAAGGAAGAGTTTTCATCTAATAAGTTTGTCTCTCATGTGTAGGTACAAGTAGGAGAAGAAGGAAAAATGAAAGTTGCTCATTTGAAAATCACATTACAAACCAAATTTTATCACATCCAAGAACACATAAAGGGAGAATGAATGATAGAAAGAAGAAAAAGGCAAGGAACAAAGACTCTTGTCAAATCAAGTGGAAGAGTAAACAAGTTTAGGATGAATTCATAAAGTTGAGCACAAGTCTGGAAATGGTACAAATGTTGACAAATGAAGAAAGCTTCTTTTTGCTCCGAGGTAGTATAATGCAGGAGCATCTTTGTTTGTTAAATTTCTAGGTATCCAGTTGGTTTAAAAGTGTAGAGAGGTTCATTTGACCATCCATGGTATGTATATGAGCTTATTACATGTGTATATTCTTGATCAAGACAAGTATAGCCTGATATTTTGAGTGTAAGACTAAAATGAGAATGTATAGAGAAAAATGAGACTATGAAGGTCATGGAAGTGTGGAAGAGCTATTTGGCACGAGTCATAGAGTGATATTAGGGGTATATTTAGTATTTTTGTCAAGTTGTTGCATGATGAGTTAAGGATAGAGTGTTGTTGAGTCTTTCTAGGATGTAGTTGAGTGAGTTAGAGAGCATCTAAGAGCTCATATAGGAGTTCTCCAAATAGACAATTTCAGTCTTATTAGGTGGAATTAGAGATCAAGAAATAGGAGAGGGGGTGTATTCATTGTAATTGAGTGTGCGTGAAGTTTCAATAATGTGAATATAGATCTTTTTACACATTTTTGGTGTATACTTGTATGTTATAGTGGAGTGTGTTAATGTTTATTGACATGCAATGAGTGAACAACATGATATTTGAAAAAAACATGTCAATCTCTTGACTGCAAGCCTACATAGGAAGAAAATGTGGTAAAGAATCCAATGACATTTAAATGAAGTTTTGAAATTGTGTCATTTGCAAGTTATATGGTTTTCCCAACCCGTGGCCTAGAACTAGAGCACATTATATCTTTAAAATTATTTGATTAAATCTTCCCAAATTCACAACATATCTATGTCCAGATGCCATCTACAAGATTCCAAAGTATTAGTTCGAATGGATCCTTGTGCAGTGAGAAATTAATGATATAAAATTCAAGGAATAGGGGAGGAACATAGTGAATACTAGGGAGGTAATTTGAGCTATTTTTGGTCATTTTGGTTTTTCAAAGATCAAGAATGGTATGAATAAAATGTAATGATAATTCTTAAGATGTTTATAATTTTTTTAAGGATGGAAAAGTTGAATTGGAGTTAATTATCACTATACAGTCCTGGCTCAAAACCAAGAAGGAATAGTCATGTTTTGAGTTTCTTGATATATAGAAACCTAAGTATATCTAATATATACTTTAAGAAGATTAAGAGGTGTGTAAGACCATAAGATAAAAAATAATGAAGACATTTTTTTTAGCACAAGGGTAGATTTTAGATCTATTGAGGGAATAATTATGATTGTCTAGACTTATTCGTTCAAACCATTACCAAGGGAACCTAGGCAGAGATTATATTTATTGTTAAGATAAAATAAAGGTGTTTGAATTAACTGTAAGACTTCCCTGATCATATCTTCCATGACAGTCAAGGTCTTGTTATCCAAATGTGCCCCCTGCTCATTTTGTGGCTAACTCCTTTACATCTTTCCTTCTCTTGTGCCTCAGTCAGAATATTTTGTTTTCCAGGAAATCAAAACCTTCTGGAAATGGCACCATTAGATAGAGATCTTTCTCAGCTTTCCAGAAAGGTAAATTTTTCCTCCTAACATCCACGTATTTTTCAAGTTATGGCTCAGCGGAGTTATGGTGGGAAATTTTTCCCTAGAAGGCCCACAGCCAATCAGGAGCTGCCACGTGTCCAAGGGTAAAAAAACACCAAGCGACCCGAAGGAAAAAATGGTCAGGAAGGGCTTGCACCCAATCAAAATGTGCCATGTGGCACCTGGAGTGGCAGAGCACGGGGAAAATTTGAAAAATGTTCCAAAGACCAAACGGGTAAAAATTCAAACTTTTTGCCCGCCGATCTGATTTTGGCATGTTTTTTCCCTAAAACTTCAAATCACCATAAATTTTGATCCAGAGCTTAGATTTTCATGTTCTTTATATCAATGGAAAGCTGGTGAAATTATCTACAAGATTCCATGGTCAATTTTGAATTTTGGTTCAGTTTGGAAGGGAGAAAATCAAAAATACTTCTGGTATTGCGCCCATGGACAGAAACTGACATTTCAACAACCCAATTTTAATGCAAAATGGGTTCGCATTCTTCTCCAGCATGGTCAAAAATGTCAGGGCATGGGTTTGTAAGGATGTCCATGCTATTTTTAATGCATTTTGGTCAATGTGGGAATGGCTCCCAACGTTTTTTCACATTTTCTCTCTCCTGGGCTCGACCCATGCACTGTAAAAGCTAGATTTGGGCTCATTTTTCAAAGGGTGGAACACCTTTTTGCATAACAAGCTTCTGTTTTCACCTTCAACAAGTGATTTTGGAAGTATCAGACCTTCCAAGGATTGTAACAGGTTTTTCTTCCTCTTTGGTGTTGGAATACAAGGATTTTGATGTTGAAAATCACAATGCAGGCTCTGTGAATGCTTTCAATCCTTTGTATGTGTTTGTTTGCTTCATTTCAAACCCTTGATTACAGCTTATCAACCTGTGCATGATGTTTTATGTTGCAATTTCTAATTTGTGTCAATTTGCATGAACAAGAAATGTTCACCACTCCTTTGGTGTAATCACCCTTATTAGTTTAGTTTCAATTTTTACATCTCTTATCCCTGTCTCCTTGTAATCTAGGATGAAATTAGGATCTGAACCTCTGCAGTTGTGCAAATAATAGATCTAATTAGTGGAGTTTGAGGAACTAGCCTCTAAATCTGGAGATTCCTCTCTCATTTTCACAATCCCACACTTGGGTAGGTTTCCATGTTTGGCAACTCACACTGGATGCCTAAAACAGTCAATTCAATAAACCTGATTTACATCCCAGGGGTGCGGCTGTTGCAACAACCCTACCAAGCATGCTTCCTTCCATACATGGATCACTAAGTTTTGGTGATCATTATTGGTGTAGTCCTATATTCCTTGTTGTAAACCTTATTTTTTGTGGTGATTTTTTTAGTTTTAGTATAATATAGGAAGCGATTCTAAACAAGGTTTGGTGTATAACTGAAACACGCCTTACATTGTACCAGAAACCATGGTTTCTAGATTCACTCCCGTAATTAAGATTTTTTTTAAATTTTGGTGTGGTATGCTCCCACATATCGCCTCTTCATTTTGGGTTTGAATCAAGTCTCATAGTAATTACATCTGCCCTAGGTAGGACTTCATTATTGACAAAGGCCCTACCAAATCATGACCCTCCTACCTAGCTCGAATATTGGTGGACTTGGAACTCTTGGCATAGTCTTCCTAGAAAGTCATAATGCTTAAATTACATAACAAATATTGGACACAATCGTCGATTATGAAGCCTTCCTATTCAGATGTCGTAGATGTTTTTGAATCATGGGGCATGTTTCTCTTCTAATTCCGTTTGCGACTACTTTGATAACGTAACTGTTGGTTTAAAGAGGTGAGTTCTTTGATGCGTCAAAATTGGACTCGCTCAGCAACTGGGCGGGTCTCCATTACCTGCTGAACCTCGTGGTTCCATCGTCTGCTCGTAATGGGGTGCTTGCATGTGTCATGGTTGCACGCACAGGATCCTAAGTCATGTCATAGAAACTGGGATCGTCCTGGCCTCTGCGCTGCCTCTCGGTGAGGTAGACCGGCGCACGTCTGGCCAACACACGCTCATTTGGTCCATGGTGGTGGCGGCGATCGGGACGGGGGGGGGGATCCTTACGGACAGCTTGCCGTAGGGCAACTTCCGGGGGCGCAGCGTCAAAAGATTTGGCGGCTCCACCTGTGGAAACCTCAAACCGACTCCGTCTTGAACATGGTACCCATGGGACTAGGAGCTCTGTCTTAGTGCCAGAAAGGTAAATTTTGCCGCCGAACTCCACAGAGGTCAAGGGAGGGCTCACGGCGGTGGGGGAAAGTTTGCCCCTAAATGCCCCGCAGCCAATCGGAGCTGGCCACGTGTCCAAGGGCAAAAAAAAACCCAAGCGACCCAAAGGAAAAATGGTCCGAAGGGCCCGCACCTAATCAAAACATGCCATGTGGCACCGTTGAGTTGTGGAGCATGGGGAAATTTGAAAAATGTTCCAAAGACCAAACGGGTAAAAATTCAAACTTTTTTGCCGCCGATCCGACTGTTGGCTTGTTTTTTTTGCCCTAAAACGTCTATTGTTGCAATAGCAAGCACCCCTGGATGTAAATCAAGGTTTTGAATTGATTGTTTTAGAGGCATCCAGTGTGATTCCACACATGGAAACCTTCTCCAATGTGGGACGTGTGAAATGAGAGATGATTCTTCCAGATTAAGGCTTGGGGGGTTTTTTCCCCCCTCAAAACACCTTTGATTTAGAGATCTATATTTTGCACAACTACAAGAGGTTCAGACCTAATCCTACTCTAAATTCAGGAGACAGGGATAACAAAAAATTCAAAAATGAAACTAAACCTAAAGATATGATGCACTAAAAGTAGTGGTTAAACATTTTTTGCAAAGTAAATAAACACAAATTCATGAATGCAACAAGGAAAAACTTACACAAGCTGAAAGAAAAAAAAAAAAAGGAGGAAAGGCTGTAATTAGAGGTCTTAAAATGCATTAAAACAATACAAACAGAGGACTGAAAGCATCTAGAGTTTGCAACTGGCCCAATTCCTGTAAAAATCTCTTGCATTCCACCCTCAAAGAGGTATAAACCTGCTACATCTTGAAAAAGGTCCTTATTCTTTACAATTATCACTTGCTGGAGGTTGAAAAAAGAAGTTTTCTATGCTAAAAAAAAAGTGTTCAAACAAACCATGAAGAAATGAGCAAATCTGGCTTTTTATACAGTAATGGGTCGGCTCCACAGAGAATAAAATGTGAAAAATGCATGGGAGCCATCCCCTCATTGATGGAAAATGCATTAAAAACAACAGGAGACCTTACAAAGCCTACCCTCGTCATTTTTTGACCATATTGGATAAATACGACCCTTCTGTAATTAAATTTGGTTGTTGATGTCATTTCTTCCTCCTCCGGCTCTCTGTTGGGCCTTCGTTGTGCGGGTCATTTCTAGTCCGTTCTTCGTTCTACCGCCACATGCCATGACACGTACCAGAACTATTTTTTAATTTTCTCTCTCCAACTGAACCAAAATTAAGAAAATTTACCATGAATCATGTAGAGAATTTAACATCTTTCCAATGATATAAGAACATAAATCTAAGCTTTGGAGCAAAGAATATGATGGTTTGAAGATTTAGGGCAAAAAACGACCCAAAACGGATCGGAGGGAAAACATTCAAATTTATACCTTTTTTTTCTCTTTGAAAATTTTTCAAAAATTCCCTACTGCTCCGCTAGTCCCGGATGCCTGGGGCAAGCTCTGATTAACTGTGGAATTCTCTCTCTCTCTCCTTCTCTTTTCTTTGCTGTCGGGTTTTTCCTTTGAAATCGACCTTTTTATACTCTTTTGGGAAAAAAATTCAGTATTCCTCTGACCCCAGAACTCTCCTTACCATGTCGGGTCATCATGCCTCTGCTAGATTTGAAAATCCAGTTGCCTGAGCAGTCCATTGGGCGTGAGGTCAATCAAATATTTTGTTTTAGAACCTCACTGACCACTTGAATGTGCAAGGAGTTATATGGAATAATCACGGTGATGAAGCCAATGCTGCAAAACATCTCCAGGGAAACAGCAAAGCTATGACAAAAGCACTTAGGGAAAGCAAAACTAACTCTATAGCAAAACATGTGCAAAGCACTTGGAGGAATGAAATCTAATCTAATATTTACAAGGTGTTAATTTCCCTCTCTAATCAACGCTTGATGGATCGATTCCAAATTACTGTAATCTGTAGTTCTTCACCATCCAATGAGGGCCAATTGGAAAGCATTGTGTTCTTGCACTTTTTGTGACCATGATGTGCCACTCCAAATGGCATCAAATTTTATGCCTTCTCAGTTTTGCTCTACTATCCACATCCCATTTCAACACGAGATCTCCAACCTGAAATATCTATCCTTGGCCTTTCCATCCAAGGTCTTTTTTGATCAAACTTGATCCTTTCCATTGCTTGGATGCCTGATTTTTGACCTCCTACGCTCCACACATTTGCATATCTCAGCCCCCACCTCCATGGCTCCAAAATCGAGCAACTCTAAGTGCTTCATGAGTTCCAATGTTGGCAACTCAAGTGACATGGGCAAGATTGGCCTCTCTTCTTCCATAAACACGGCGTGAATGGAGAGTTAACCCCTGTGGATCTCTTGGTAGTTATCCTATCGCCCATAAGGGTGATTTCAGTTGGTATGCCAAGACCCTCTTTTCCATCAAGAGTCCTACTAAGGATCCTCACATTTCTTGTTTGTAACACCCCTGACCATTACCTTAAGGGTAATAGTTTGATGACGTGCTTAGGTAGACTCCGCGTTCTTGACAAACGCCCACTCAGTCACCTTGGATCCAATGAATGCCAATGCATTATTTAGATTATTGTAGCATGTATACCAATAGGTTTGCTAAAACCCCTCATAAAAGTCTAAGATTTGGACTCATTTGCCTTCTTTGAGTGCTACTACTGCTCAAATCCATCTTGGTGGAGTAGTCCGTGGCTTTCAAATCCTTTGTGCCCCTTGACTTAATAGGAGTAATTGCTCCAATGAAGTCCAAACCCCTTGCATAGGCTGGTCAACGAGATGGAATGCAATGGAAGGG